>PYXC01002739.1:25000-120000 GCA_015244755.2 Tenualosa ilisha | reverse complement strand
TGTGAGCTGGAACCCTGTGCTGCCCGGCCTCATGGCCAGCGCCTCTGACGATGGCACCGTCCGTGTCTGGGGGCCTGCCCCCTTCCTGGATCCACAGGACTCTGAGGGCCTCAATGGTACACATTACTTCCTGTCAGACCTTCTTCCACTTAGATTGTTTTTCAAGTTCATGATAAAGCATGTATAGGATTCATGTAGATAGACAGATAGATAGATAGATAGATAGATAGATAGATAGATAGATAGACAGATAGATAGATAGATAGATAGATAAAATAGATAGATAAAGAAATAGATAGATAGATAGATAGATAATAGATAATAGATAGATAGACAGATAGATAGATAGATAGATAGATAGATAGATAGACAGATAGACATAGATAGATAGATAGATAGATAGATAGATAGATAGACAGACAGATAGATAGATAGATAGATAGATAGACAGATAGATAGATAGATGGATGGATATTTTATCGGTCCCAAAGCAAATGACAGAATCTGAATGCATGTGTTTTTCAGCAGCACCATTTTCAGATACCGTAATCTTCTGATTATTAAGCAAGGTTAATACATTGATATTGCAAAATTGAATTATCTATGAGGTGAAATCATGATTTATTCATAATTCATAATTTATCTAAGCGGGAATGACATCAGTCTTTGAAGACTGACTGTTGTACATGGATCTTGACACATTGTTGTGAGTTATTAACAAATTTCTCTCTCTTTTTCTCCTTTTTTGTCTGTCTGTCTGTCCTCAGAATGCAGTAGTATGGATAGCTGATGGTGACTCCGAAGCAGAAGTCCTGTTGGGTCAACAGCTCCAATGTAAACGCACACTATAGACAATAGAAGTATTGAAACAAGACTTATTGTGGAGATGAAGAAGAAGAAGAAGATGATAATGTTTATTATTATGATGAAGATGGAGAAAAAAAAGCAGCCATGTTTATTCAGACGTACCTCCGTCAGTTTACCGTGCGGAGGATGGACGTCCAACAGAACTGCTGGATGAATCACTTGAATGGAACACCCCTCCTCAACGGCCCTGTCTGATTGGTGGATCTGGGGACCGTACGGCTCATCATTTCACCTCAGCAGTGTCTGCCTGGCGTCTCCACTTGACCCCACCACACCGCCTCACACACCCCCCCAATCCCCCTGCCCACTCATCAATGGTGACACGAGTATCTTCACAAGGCCACGGGCCTCTTACCTCCCTATGTCCTACCACCCAAACCCCCGCCTGCCGTCGCACTTGAACTAAGCCACCAGAGTTTATTTATTACTTATTATTTATTGTAATTATGGATGGATGGATGGCTCTGGATTGGAGAGATCCAGCCTTGAGTGGCTGTGGTGGTGACCTCTAATGACCTACTGTGTTACACACACTTCTATTCTTTTGCTTTGTGTTTGGCGGCGAGCTGAAACTTGGTCATTGCGACTTGGTCTCAAACGCGCTTTGCTGCCTCCGCACGTTTTTCCTCTGCAGGCTCATTGGGGCAGGAGACGAGGAGAGGGGGCTTATGGGTAGCCACTGAGAAAGGCATTGTAACATAGCGGTAGTTGACTGGGTGAGGGGTGTTACAGTGGGCACAGGAAAACAGCTTTCATATCTACATATTTCTGCATGAAACTCCTATAGCCCTTTCAGCCTGTATACATGAGGGTGTGTGCCTGTCTTTATTTGTTTGTGTGTATGTGTGTATGTGTGTGTGTGTGTGAGAGAGAGAGAGAGACAAATGAGGTAAATGATATTTTCACCAGCAAAAGATTATGATGTCGTGATTTACTTTAATCGTTTTTATTTTTAATCTGTGAAGCCGATTTTAATCAGTAAGAAGCACCGGCCCTTTTTAAACTATCAGAGTGTCAAACACTAGAGAGGAAACGAGAAAAGTGTACATGACCCGAGAACTGTACCCCTTCTGTTGCTGTAGGCTTCTCTCTGCCATTGCCTACTGACTGACCGACACATTTGCTGTCCAATTGGGGCAGCTCGTTATGGCTGTAGGCGGGCCCTCCACACAAGTGGCTCTACACAGGCACAAACACGGCCTTTTGATTTCTGTTCTTGGCATCTGAGGACCTCTAGGAGCCCAAGCGATCTTAGCCCACCACTGAGGCTGGTCTTATGTTTCAGTGCTATACAAACACACACACACTCTCACATTAGCAGCACACACACACACACACTAGCAGTGGTTGAAATACAAACGGCCAGATTGTTCCTGTTCTGAGGTCACAGGCAGGTCAGCTGTAAATGCCTTTGGCCTCGGACAGAGGGAAGGGGCCAGCAGTGCAGTGCTTTTGCCTTGTGGAGGAGCCCATGCTTGGACACGGAGCCAGATGGTCCAAGAGGTATAGAGGAGCCATTGACACAGAGGTGGTTGGCAGGGTAGGATGGGGTGAGGTGAGAGGTGGGGCTTAATGAATGTACCTGGTGAAGACGGGGAGCCTGACAGGCACCCGAGACGGGTCCGATTGTGGAAACCAAACCAAACCCCTTGAGAGTGTGTACAGAACCAAACGCTTGACAGTAGCCCCGTTTTTCTCATCTCTCGTTGGGGCGTCTTTTTGAACGTGCTAGTCAATGTGTTTTTTTTTAAGGGGCTCTCTCTCTTATCATCACCCCGATCGGCGTCTCAGTCCTGCATTCTCTCTTCTCTGGCTTCATTCTTAA
Source organism: Tenualosa ilisha (assembly GCA_015244755.2). Lineage (NCBI taxonomy): Eukaryota > Metazoa > Chordata > Actinopteri > Clupeiformes > Clupeidae > Tenualosa > Tenualosa ilisha. The sequence continues at coordinate 117,308 of PYXC01002739.1, read as the reverse complement.
GTAGATTCTTGTGCTTTCTTTCTGCCCGAGCCCCAGTGATTTATATTATTATTGTTATTATTATTTTTGTGTGGAGCTCTTCTGGTTTTGACTCTTTCCTTTGGGGTTTGTCGTTACAGCTCACCTGCTCTCCAGGACAACACAGGAAACCTGCATTCTCTGTTTTTCTTAATGTTTGATTCATTTTTTTTTTCTTTGTTATTTTTTATGTTTCTGATGATGATGATTATTATTATTGTTGCTTGTTTTATCTCCCTGTGTAATCGTATGGAAGTATATCTCAGCAGTTTGCTACAACGCTATTTGATTTTGTTTTCTATCTGTGGCTTTTATTTGTACCCGTCATCTTTTTTTTCTGTCTGTGTGAAAGACTATTTGTACACACCGCTGTACTTTATGATTATGGATATTTACTAAATGTATCAGAATGGCAGTCCTGCAAAAGAAGTGTTGCCTGATACAGTTTGCTTTGTAATATGTGCTATATATATATATATATATATCCGTCTATGTTACGGCATGTATTATTGGACTGGCTGTCTATAGCAGACAAGGCATTTTACTCCTGATGTTACCAGCCTTACCTACTGCAGGTGAGTTCCTCCCTACAGGTAGAAAGAACCCAACCCTCACCAGCCAGACCTGACCTGTTACTAAAGGAGTGGCTCTTGCACACAACACACACACACACTTACTAATGTACACACCTGCGCTTGCACACACACAGAAATATTTGTGCATGGTTTGTGTGCGTGTCTGTTTGCACACATACATACACACACACACACACACTTCTCACTCTTCATTCACCTCAGTGCAGTTGAAACACTGAAAATGATCACGATAATGTGACGCTGTAAGTTCTGCTTATGCAAGATTTCTTTGTTCTTAATTTCTTCCTTTTTTTGTTAATTAAAAAAAAAAAACTTTTTAGTTTGAAACTAGTCCCCCCCCCTTCTCTCTCTTTCTCTCTCTCTTTTCCTCTGTCTGCCCCCTACTTTAAAAGTTTGGCAGCCAATGCCAGAGGCCAGCCAGCAACGCAGGATAGACGTTGCCAGGTAGTGAATGCAGGGCGTAGAGCTGCAGCCAGATTGCAAGGGATCCATTTTTTTGCATTTAAATGTGTTTAATAAGTGATTGTACTGTTATGTAATGTTGTGTAGGAGAGGTGTTATGTATGCATATTTTCAATAAAGCATTCAGGGTTTTAATGACTGTCTGGCTGTCTGTATGGAATGCATACTCTGTAGTTACTTTAATCTTTTAGGCTCATTTTAAAAATCACCCCAAAACTATGAACAAACAAAATGAATGCTTGCATTTGGAGGTATGGCTTTACCTTACAGTTTACAATGGCAGTTTTACAGGCTTACTCTGGCGCACAGCCTGTGCATGCATGAGAGTATTAGGGCAGCATATTGTCATTCATAAAGTAAACAGGTCTAATCTCCAGGCTGTCACTCAAGTCTAACAGAGAATATCACACTGACATACATGACATGCTTTCCAAGACAAGTTTCCCATAAGTAGGTCAAGAATGATCTGGCTGTGAATGATTGACAGTATAATTTATCTTGATTCACAAAAAAACAGTCTTATTTTGCCATTCTCTCTCATAGAAGCCTACTTCTGAATTCAAATCCAGCATGGCTGAGTGTCATTCAGAGGTGTATTCAGTCTGATGTTTTTACTGTAGTGAAGATCCAAATATAACCAAGACAAGGCAGAGAGAGAGAGATAGGTCCTGCTGGTCCCAGTCTCCACCAAGTAAAGATTTCCCTTTCGATCCCGTTCTGGCCAAAACATTCATATTTGGGTAGTGAGGCACATGACATTCAGGACAACTTGACTGTTGGCCAGTGCTATAGTTAGGCAGAACATATTTATATGTTTGTAATAAGGCACATGTTATAGCCTACAGTACACAGTCAAGCTAAAAAGAAAAAAAATCACGATCCGCCATCCTCTCATAAAAAGACGTGGAGATATTTCACAATGTTACAGAACTTACAGTAAGGAAAGATTCTGTGCCTGAAGTTGTCTGACATTTTAGTGCTGAAAGTGGGTAGGAAAGTGTGTGTGAGAGTGTAAATGTAACATAATATCAGTGTTTTTTCTTTTTTTTTTTAAAATCCAAACCCAACTTGACCAAATCTTAACTGCAGTCCAGTCCAATGTCTAAAAACTCAACTTCAGGCCCAGACAGGATACAGGAAAAGATTTCAAACAATCACCCACACACTGTCCTTTCCATCAAGATCAGCAATTTATTAGATTTATTTTCAAGAAACATCAACTTCTCAAGAAAATAAAAGCACAAATAAAAACCTTTCAACATTAGAACAGCTTTTTAAATCTTTTTAAAATCTGGTTTAATCACAATACAGACAATCTGATCTGAACCTCTTCCAATTTCAAATACTGTTATTGGAGTCAAAAGAAATAGTAGCATTTTTCATGTTTTAAACTGTATTGTGCCCATCTGGTATGAAGAGTAAAAAATTGCTAACACAAGATCGGCCATATTCTGCCCACCCCTTAGTAATGTGGTTTTCCCCTCACACACCATGGATCCTGTAAAACCCACCATGACTCTACTAGCAGACAGACCTTTAAGACTACAGGTCTCAGAGCTAACCACTGCGCTCCTGGCTTTTCACTGAAATTCAAAAGCCAGAGTAATCACAGATGGATTCTCTCTCTCACGCACACACGCACGTACACACACACACACACACACACACACACACACACACACACACAGAATGAAATAAGAAACTAGTTGTGGTTGCTTGATGGACTGAGTCAACATGGCAACATAGGCATAGTTCATCTACAAGGGATAAGTGAGCTTTGGATCGACATAGTAACCCATAACTTTAGTTTAATACACTTGCCCCGCTAATAATGCACAATAGTCGGTTAGTGGCCAGCTTTCATGCCAAAAAAAAAACAGCAAATTTTTTAAAAAAAGAAGAAAAAAACCACATACACAAAACCCACAGTACATATTCCCAGTTGTTCGTCTCTGTTAGCAAGTTGCTTGTTTAATATTTCACACCCATTTCAAGTCACCAACATAAAAAAATAACAACAAAAGAACATTCCAGCAATCATTACCAAAGAGTTTTTTTTCAGCTTGAATGATGCAGGGGACAGTTGAATGGTAAAATTCAACAGTGTAATGGGCAATACTGACTGCTGCAAAGGGGGTGGTCTTAGTGTTCTGATTGGCTTGGAGGCAGTGTGTGGGCCAATCAAATGCACTGATGAGTAGATTGTCATTTTGCCACGGCCCTGAGAAGCTGTGGTGTGTGTTGCAGCTTTTGCAACAAGATAGTGGAATAATGGTAAACCCAACACTGATATGACATACACATACACAAATAAAACACACACACACACACTCGCACAAACACATTCTGTCTCTCTCACTTTTCTCTCTCTCTCTCTCTCTCTCTCTAAGACACACACACACATATATACCCACACAGACAAATTCACAAATAGATAAGGGAGGAGACCTGCCTTAGGAAACTGATTCTCATATGAGAAGAGAAGAGAAGAAAAGAGAAGAGAGGAGGGGATAAGAAGAGAAGAGGAGCTGACCACACTGTAGAGCTGATGGAGTGCTGTTGTCCAGGATGTCAGATGGTGCTGATTTAATACAGTGCAGGGAGGAGAGTTTGTGATTTGGCAAGTTGGGGTGGAAGATCACATGGGGTGCTCAGTCATTGATCAGGGCAAGGATCATGCTGCAGTGGAGGGAGGGAGGGAGAGAGAGAGAGAGAGAGAGGGAGGGAGAGAGGGAGAGAGGAAGGGAGAGAGAGAGGGACGGAGGGGGAGTCAGAGAGAAAGACACTTGAGATTGACTTAAACAATATGTCAAGATCCATTTACCACAATCAGTCTAAAAACATTTGATGTATATTTAAAGATCATTCACAATTAGTCCCCTCAGCTTCTGCCACGTCATTACCTGAAAATGGCGTTACTGACATGCAAATAATGAACTTAAAGAAATAATATGGGGAGAGCGAGGAAATATTAAACGCAGTGTATACAGTACAAATAGTCACTCACAAAAACAACCAAAATCAAGTCAACTTTGACTTACTTACAACATGGAAATGTGTATCTTAAATACACTACACTACACTATTAATCACTTGTGGATTGTGAGGCCTTCACCATATTTTTATCTCATCAACATGGCAGACGAATGGCTGATTGTTCTGCTTTCAGAACTGACCCATATTCCTGATGACTTCACATTATCTCCTCCTCCTCTACACCCAGTTTATGACTGATATTAAAGTTTGTTCTGATTACACAGATTTCTACAACAATTAGATCTGGTCAAACTATTTAGCAATTTCTAACTGGACAAGAGGCATTCTACGTATCACTAGGAGTGGGGATATCCCATGATATGGCACCTCTTTACAGCAAGTAATTACTCTGCATTTTCCTTTGAGTTGGCTAATTGTTCCATTCATTTAAAGCAAGAGAGCAGCAATTTTCATGATGTCACATTTGGCAGTGCCCTCCACAGAAAACATCTTAATGGAGTAGTGCAAATGTGCAGTTTGGCATTTGACACACAGACAAGCAAGCAGGTGTGTGCACAAGCACAACATAGCTGCTCTTTCTGAACTTCCAAGCCATTGTTTAACTGCTACTTTGCGTAAGAGCGGGAGGTGCTAAACTAAGCTCAGAACTATCTTGGGAGCAGGAGGATGAATGATCAGACATTAAAACTAAACCAGAAGAAACCACAATTCGAGGTCTTAAAACATTGTTCATTGGTGGTCGAATTGTTGAATGCCAAACCACACTGGTGGGTATATCCACGAATTACCCGACTCTCCCTGGTGATATATTGCTTAAAGAAGAAATTCGGTGTGAATGGAGCACACTTTCACTTTCATTTCACTATGCCCCATTCAGTTAACAACAGTTATCTGTTTGTTATTCTGTATGTTGCACCAAATGTTCTGGTTCTTTTTCCGATAGACAGCACTCAGTGACCTTAAACAACGGGGCTATTGACTGATTCACACCAGATTTCTCGTTTAAGTACAAAATAGCTTTTGCATGTGTCCATGAAACTTGGGAGTGATGTGACCCACACAGAATCCTGCCTTCAAAGGACTGAAAGCAGCTCATCCCAGACTGATGCAAAACCACCACAACACACTAAAGAATAGAGGTAATAAAACACAAATACTTTAGAAGCATGTTCAGGTATCTGTACTTCACTGGACTACTTGTTCTTCTGACAACTTTATCTTTGAACGCCACATTTGAAAATAAGTATTTTTCCTTTCAGTTCAAAGCAGTGACGTGGCTTCCCAACAAGGAGGATAAAACAATAGTGGGAATGCCTTTCTACTGGTGTCAGAGACAAAGTGTGAGACCCATAATCCAACATACACACACAGATTGAACAGGCCTTACCATGCACTCTAGGTTTCTTTGGATCACTTTACTAAATAACAATCTATGTAAACTTCTCACCTGTACAGGTAAATGAAGAAGCAGAGCAGGTGGAAGCCAAGCTTGATCATAGCCTCCTTCATGTGAGACTTCAGCTGCCCACGATTGTGAATCTCCGTGGGGTCAAAAACGCCCATGTTTCCCATAGGCACCTTCAGAAACCTGTATAGAACAAACAAGTCATATTCTTAAAATATAGGCATTTTAATTGACTGTGCATAACAATGTAATAAGCTAGTCAGGAAGTTACAAATCCAATGTAATAACCTAGTTAAGTAGTAGTAACAGTAGCTTATTAGTCCTCTGATTAAAATCACAGAGGCTTGTGTGAAAAACAAGGTCAGTAAAAATATTTTATCCCATGCCAAAACAACAATCCAAGAGGAAAACTGGGATAGCAAACAGGAAATTTTTAAGCCATTGAATAATTCCATAACCACAGTTAGACTACAAAATAATTATATTCATTTTAAAGATCCAACTCTTACCAACTCCACTTACAAGGTTACAATATTTGAGGTTTCACATAATTACCTTGCCTAGTAATAAAACCATACCCTTGTTCTACACTTTTGTTTCATACAGAGGGTCTGGACCTTTGGTAGTGACATTCAATTGCTTGCTTGAGGTGTTTAAGTTTAAAAGATTGGATCAGCCCCTGTCTGATAGTTTCCATTGACTGATAGCATTCCTCCCTCTGTTCACTGACTGGACAGGTTAAAATGCATTCTGATACAACAAGCTCAATGGGATCATGGGGAGATGATAATTAGGCGGAAGTGCTAGGAAGGCAAGGCCAGGCTAATAATTACCATCAGATAAAGACAAAAATTCTGTTGCATATTGTGTTGGTCCTTCAATAAATCATTGATAAATTTCAACTTCCTCATGAGGTCTATAAAGCAGTATCTAAGGGGACTGATCATGGATAGGTGCAGATATCTTTAACACTCACCTATAGACATTCCAGGATGCCACTGGTAGATTAAGAAGGAAGATGAACCAGTGCATGGATACCAACATGAGAACCGTTGCCAAGGTCTGGCCAACCAGCTCCGGAATAACCCACTGCAGACACATTAATAAGTGAAGAAACACAGGATACGATCAGCACGAAGACCTTTAAAGAGCAAACTGCTGTGTAAAATAGTCCTAAAATACACGATACGTACTTTATTCAACTTGGAGCAACAGGCTCGTGCATTGATGTAGTCGCACTCTAAATCTGAAAGTGTGATAATCTGTCTGTTGGGTTAAGGGTAACGCATTTGGTCATGTTAGCAAAATTACTGACTAACGTTGCACATAAAAGCAATTCACATTGGCATTTCATATTTCTGAACACTGTCATCGCGAGTCGTGAAAAAATTGTAACGTTTCTCATTACCTTTTCTTAGAGCGTCATCGATATGAATTCATTCAAAACATACAAAAAAATTAACTATCACATTTACATCTTCTGTCCAACTCTGCGTCAAGAAGTGCACTGAGATGTGACTCCTTAGACTATTCATACCAACTGACAGGTATGTACCCATAACGCTGGTAATCAAAGCAAACAGCATAGATTAACCATAGTACGTTAACGTTCATCACAGAAATGAGCGGCAGTCGGCAAGACCAGACACACCACCAGCAATTCTGATTTATGTCAATCACGACACAGAGTTTCTAAAGCTGTGGCTGGTATTACACAAAGTGAACGCTAATGGTTTTGACATTTCTCAGAAAGGATACAAAGTAGACTGAAAGAAAAATTAAAGCACAGCAGTCGATAAGAGATAAAATGAACACGGCCGCCTCCATCTTTCAAGTTCCTACTATATGACCACTTCCGGTTTGATGATTTTATTAATTCGTGTGTTTCCTAACGCTCTTCTTGAGTGTGCCGCCACCTTGCGACGTGGAATATGTTAATAAAGTGAAGTCGACAGGGCATCACTGACCTCAGCTCTCAGTTCCCACTTGACCTTTTTTTCTTGCCCGATTCGAAATTATAACTATATATAGGAGTTAAAATCTCCTAAATTCGAAATTCCTAAAATAGACTCAGTCTAAGCACTACCTGATTTCGTCTTTTTCAAATGTTCTGTCTTTTATATGCACATTACACAGCTTTGGGCCACCAAGGAAGTCTTTATTGTGTGGAATAATTGCCTATATCTCATGTCCACATGTAGGCTTATGTAATCTAATCACAGTTATTCCAGTGAGAGAAATATCAAACACAATATGTAGGCCTACTTTATGTTGAAGTCCTCGACCCTGGTAAAAGGATTCAGTACACTCCCATCCCATACATTACCCATTGTCTGAAGAGCATTACATGCTGGAGGGGGTACTAATTAGTCTGGTAATAAAACCAGACACTTTCGTTAGCACTGTAGGGAGATGATAATCAAGTGGAAGTGTTAGGAAGACATGGCCAGACTAGGCACTAATGTTTTTTGCCAATAAATCATACCAACAGGAGTTGTTTGAAGATGTATAGTTCATTCTATAACAGCCAGCCAGATACAGCTTGTACCAACAGCAGCTGTGTGTTTCCAGACACTTCACTTTCCAGTTATAGAATCAGGCTATCTATCTATCTACCTATCTAAAAAAAACAACAAAAAAAAAAAAACAGAAGATAAGCAGTTAGAGGCCAGTAAGAAGTGTGTTTGACAAAAGACTTGCTGCACCACTGGCACAATTAATCACAGCTGTGTCTCTGGCCTTCACTCCACACCCTCCAAATGCTTGTTCATGAGAGACCTTATTGAAATCCCTGGCATGAAAAACACAGGTGTGAGTGTGACCAATCTTATGATAAAATCCAAACTCTTTAGAAAAAGGCACGATCAGGACAAGTGCCTCACTCCCTGTTAAGTCTACAGAACACACACACACACACACACAAACACACACACATACACACGTATGCACACACACACACACACACACATATATATATGCACACACATACGCATACACACACATTCACTATAAACACACACACACACAAACACATTGGGCGTGAACAAACCTGCACAAAGCCCCTTGCCAGAAGCTTGTCAAGGTCCAGTTCACAGATAGACATCTGGAGTGACAGTGCCATGGCTAAGTTTTGGGTTACACTCTTCATCTATTTGACCTTTGCCCTTTTCAGGTCTTATGGGGCAGCTGTAGACCAGAGTCCAGCTGAGGAAGCCGCCAACTTTGCTTTGGAAGTCTACAACCGCAATTCCAAGGTTGATTTTCTCTTCAAGCTTCTCAGCTTCGATTTCAAGAAGATTCAGGTATGTCAACAGCTATAGTATTGCTCTAGCAACCTCTGTTGTCTTCAGACCTCAGTTATCCTCTGTTGAAATCATGAGATGTGCTTGACTGTGGAACATCAGGGAGATGTGAACTATAGCCAATGTCTTACAGTAATAATGCAATGCCAAGTGAACTGAGACATTTTAAATAGCCTGAAGTCATTCAGTAGTCCAGTTCTGAGACTGAATCAGATATCGATTGTCACTGATACAGGTCATTGTTGGGACAGAGTACATCATAGACGCTGAGCTAGAGCTCACTAACTGCAAGAAAGGGGACCAGCACAAGCCTAAAGAGTGTTCCAGTGGCAAGACTAGAAACAGTCTAAAGGTAAGACTTCACGAAAAAGGCTTAGATTGTATAAGAACCTTCTTTAAGTTTCCTATAAATTATACAGATAGAGACGAGTCAAGGAGACGGACAGAAAGGAGTGTGTTAAGGTGGACACAAGTGACATGCCCCTATCAATATCCAAGAATTCCTGGATTGTCCCCACCAACAATTTAGATTTAAAAAAAAAAAAAACGTCTGGGTGAATAAAAAGTTAAATCACGTTTCCTACTAATTTTAAAAACATAACCCTAGTACAATCAGTTTTCCCCCCTCCTGCTAACATGTGCGCAAAGACATGCCAGCAGCAGCTCTATGCAAGAAAAATAGCTACACCTTGTTTACAGGCAAAATTCTTCCCGAGTGAATTACCAGCATCCACTTTACAGCATAGCATAATTTTAAACACAAAGAATTGTATGCTACTACGTTTTAGCCACTTTGGAGATGATGTACCTGGAAAACAGAGTGGGCCAGTTTTTAGCCACCCACTCAGTATGTAAGTATAGTAATCTGCTGAAATTACAATAGATAAGCATCAAGCTAACTTGACCTGTCATCGGTCTGGTAGGTAGCATTACGGTGGATGTATCAAATTAGTTGTCGAGTTTTAGTTAAAGGGTAAAAAGGTAAAAAATGGCTGCTACTTTGTAACACAGTAACATGGTAAGGGATGATAAAGAAAAGAAGGTGTACTGATTATGAATTATTGGAAATATTGGGATGGTAAATGATTTTATCTGACATCAGAAATCTTACATCAGTCTTACATCTTACAACATTTAAGGCACATTTTTTAAATTTAATTTAAAATAGTATTAATTGAATAAAAATACACCAAAAGTTGGATCATAAAAAGCTATGCAAGATCACATAAGACAAAAAGTACATGTATTTAAAATTCTTGTGGGAGGTGGAGCAGTGGTAGTATCATTCCCCTGGGATCCAGAGACTGACCGGGGTTCAGTATTTAATATGTGTAATTTTTTTTACCCAGGGCAGACAAATGGTATGATGGGGTGGTGGGGGAGTGTCCCCACCAATGCTGAGACTACTTGGTGTATGTGTGTGTGTGTGTGTGTGTGTTGGGTGGGGGGTCAGGAAAACAATGAGAGAGAGAGAGAAAGAGAGAGAGATATCATCTCTGAATTCTCTCCCCATCAGACAAACACTGACACAAAAAAGCAATAACGTAAGTGTAGCTTTGGAGTATTCTGACAAACACCATCCTGGGTGAGATTAGACACACATCCGATAAGGCGAGTCAGCCACGGCATTGCACAGCAAACACACCCAGATGTCTGTCTGAATGACTGTATGTTGATTTTAGCTGCAGATTGACAATAGTGAATGTCAGTCTTGAGCCTAAAGTTTTCAATTGACTTGAACAATGAAATAATTCTCTTGAATTAAATGTCACCATGATAATCTTTAAATCTTGTTTTTGCCAATAACGAGGCTACTTTTTCTGATAATGAAAGCCTTGCTTGAAAACTGAGTTGTCTGTGTTATGTGTTTTGTTTTTTCAGAGACAGCAGTGCCATTTTGTAGTGGTGGTGTTTGGTGAAAAGAAAGGACTGCTGCAATCCGTCTGCAAAGATCAGCAATGAGACCAGTTTTGTGCCCCCTTGCACCTGACTAACACTGTCATAACGCTGAATGCATTACCTAATAAATATCAAGCCTACTAAACGAACTAAGTTTAATGTTGAAACAATCCTTTTGTTGCTTTTTTTCTTTCTTTCTTTCTTTCTTTTTTTTTCTTTCTTTCTTTCTTTCTTTCTTCCATGCCTTCCTTCTTTTTTTCTTTCATACATTCCACAAATAAGGAATGCAAGCTTTCAGAAATTGAGTGGTGTAGAATAGTCCAATCTTGTGCATTTAGGCCGAATGAATAGGCGTGAAGGTGGGGGCGCCCTTCGTCATCGCACCATGAGAGGATGCCCTAGTTGAACATTCCAGTGCTATCATCATTTATTAGGGTCGACCGACGGATGAGCCGGGCTGCAGCCATGGCGGCGCCGCTAGCCCACTTCGATGATGAGTGGCAGGATTTCAACGAATTTAAACCGGTATCCGGAAAGGATCACCAGATGGACAGGGTTAATCTGAACGTGCAGGATGTCACGGGGCTCTTAGAAGACTTCCCGGAGCTCGATAACGGTTTCTCCGGGGAGATCGGTAGCTTTAAATCAATGGAGGACTTAGTGAACGATTTCGACGAGAAGTTGACTGTGTGTTTCCGAAATTTTAACACAAAGACGGAAAATATAGCACCTGTGAGGCCAATCACCGAGGAAACTATCCTGAAAAATGACGAGTAAGTAGCCCATGCAAAAAGGAAATATGGAAAACTGTCCAGTGACGAACAGACTACAACGTTAACTTAGATAAAGGAGAGTTCTTGCTGTTGCCTACAGTCTTAAAATGAAACCTATTTTGCATGGATTTCTTATCAGGATGTAATAAGACAGTAATTGTAAGATAGCGGCTGGAGTTAAGCTACATTGTTATTAAACTCGTGCCTAAGATGAAGCACCGCCTCCATCACATTTTTTCAATGCGGTAGGCTCATGTCGCTGGAATATTGCTCGCCATTAGGATTGTGAGCGAAAACAAATTGTCAATAATTTATTTATTTTTTTCATGTGGTTTAGCAGTAACTGTGTCACATGCATTTCGGAAACGGCGCCTTTGCGGTAAAATGTGGTCTTCCAAATTTAGAGCAGACGCACGCTATCTTGGCAAAACCTCAACAACAGCTTGGCTGGTTAATTTTCTGTGCTATCATCAGTAGTCACGTGGTTTTACGTCGACTTGGCAGCGAGGTTTGTTTATAGACAACATGTAATCAAATATGAGTAATTCACAATATAATAATGGCATCACAAATAGCCTTTTGTTAGGAAGTTAAGCTCATAAATAGGGTCTGCCTTTTTAAGGGAATTGGCCTATCCCTCATGTTAGGAATATTTTAAGGATGAAAGAACTGAAATTTATGATCATAGTTTTGTTACCTGATTTATTTTTCTTGAAGACTGAGTGAGTAGTTCGTGATTCATGGATGAATCACGATGAATTGTGTTTTCCATGAGATAGTCTGTTAAGTTGGATTCTAAATCAGTTTGTCTAAACAAATAGGCCTACTGGTGAATTGATTAGCTTGCCTATGGAGAAAATGTGTGTCAAATCAAACAAACAAATAAATTGAGAAATAATTAATCAAATTTTAGTGTAGCCTATGTGGTGATGAGGTGTACTCAGTATTGATAAATGTTGATGACAGACAAGTGGACCTGTACATGATAGGAGCTTTCTCTGTCTTAAAGGATTTGGAATGCTCTGACAGATAACTACGGTAACATAATGCCTGTGGACTGGACACAGTCTCGGACTCGCTACCTCCATCTCCCCACGCTAAATCTGGATGAAATATCTGTGAGTATGTGGTGTGAACTAAGGATGGTGCCTTAGGATATGCCTACTTGTTAATCATATTAACTTGTGATGTGAATGTGTACACAGATCATCTGCAAATATTGAGAAACACTGAGTATTGCTTTGTTTCATTTACCTGTCATGTTTTTTTTTCCTTTCTGGGCTTGGTTGCTTGATCTTATATTGAGCCAATGTACAAATTGAATGCAGATTTAGTAAATAAGTGAATAATAAATAAGCCTTATTAATTAATACGCTTATTGATAAATAAGCCTCTGTATGTGTGTGTGTGTGTCAGAGGGTGGATAATGTGAACCTTGACCTGTCAGATGATGAGGAACTCAGGGAACAGATGGACATGCATTCTATCATTGTGTCATGCATCAACGAAGAACCGCTGTTCACTGCAGAACAGGTACATATGCAAAATCATAAATATTCTGTATCCTATGGAGATATTCAACTAAATTAAGAATTAGTCCTTGCACATTAATGCACAAAAATTAAACATATGGTATGTGTGTGTGTTTTAGGTGATTGAGGAGATAGAGGAGATGATGCAGGACTCTCCAGACCTGGATGCTGAACAGAACCCCTCTCAGTCAGATCTGTCTATGCTTTCTCTAGAATTACGGAGATCCAGCACTAGCCACAGCTATGAGGAACGTGAGTATTCCTGAACTGCATCAGGGTGTGTGTGTGTGTGTGTGTGTGTGTGTGCATGTACTTATGTCCCCCTTTGTTTTTGGATGATGCCTTTGACGTCTACAATTCTTTTTTAAGGCATAGCTTTGTACACAGCTCCAGTGCCTTACCTCTGTTACAATCCTCTGCCCTTCACCTTCTTCTGTCTGTCTCCGTCTCCTGTTCTGTTTGACTGTCTCCTCTGTCTGATTCCTCTTCTGCTTAACCTCAGTCCCTTGCATTTTTGTTTTCTCTCTCCCACCTTCTGGCTACCTCCCTCTAACTCTCTCTCTCTCTCTCTTTCCTTTTTTCTCTCTCATTTGTGAATTAGTACATAGTGTTATAGTGTTAGTGGAAGTCCCACATGTCTAGATTCTGCCTGTGCACAGATGACCCCATGAATTAGGTAGCTGATCTATCTTTGTGTTTTGAGAGTTGTTCTAAATAGAATCAGCTACTTTATGTGAGTGGTTGAAATAGATAGAGTATGTGGTAAGACTTTTAGTTCCTGAAGCCAGACTTGGATGGATATGACTATGGATAGAGATTTTTATATCATTATAGTTCCACATCCACTCTTCTTTCTCTGATTCCCACGATACTGTGCAGGAGTGCGGACCCTGTCCATCGCCGAGCTGAACGAGCTTCTGGAAGAGGTGGAAACGGCGATCCGGCGCTACTCTGAGGAGCTGGTCCAGCAGCTGGCCCTGCGTGACGAGTTGGACTTCGAGAAGGAGGTGAAGAACAGCTTCATCTCGGTTCTCATCGACGTGCAGAACCGGCAGAAGGAACACCGCGAGCTTCTCAGGAAAAAGAAGAAGCTGAAGGCAGCCGGCGCCGTGGCAACACCGCCTGGGCGCTCTGAGCGCACACTTGGGCCCGGAACAGTGAGTGTGCATGCAAATATGACATGGCAGGATCTCACAGCATGGCTGAGGGGACATTGTGCTTTTCGTGCCCCAGTACTTCCTGTTTCTCTTTGACCTCTGCTGACCTGTAGTGGATTTCAAATTTGTTTGTTTATATCACAGGTAAAGGCCCAGTGCTTGCATTGCTTGGCCTATGTCTAGCATTTTTAGCGATGTTTAGCATGTTGAACTTATTTATTGCGTTGTGGAGCATCCTGAGACATAATCAAGAACTCTGGTTTACTGAACCTCCCTGTCTACTCTTAAAGCAAGGCCTCTAATGCTTAGGCTAATGCCTCCTCTTCCCCTTCTTCTCTATGTTTCTGTTTTGATGGTGAATTTGAGATACTTTTGATTGCCTTTCCCTCTCTCTCTTTCTTGTTCTCTCTCTCCCTCTTTTATCTTGTTTTCACTGTCTTTTTCTTCCGCATGTTCTTGACTCCTCTGGTCACTGCTCTCGTCTCAGCGCTTCAGCATGGAGGGCATTTCCACTGCAATTCAAAATGGTTTCCGACAAACTTTTGGCACTGGGGGCGGGGAAAAGCAGGTGGCTATATTATATTTCCATCTTTCTGTTTTGTCATTTCATTTTTTTTCTTACAACTAACAGAGCCGTTTGTTTTGGATCTAAGCTTTCCTGTGTTTCTGTTTACAGTCACCCTATCTGTTCCTTTCACTTTAATGACAGCGTTTGCATTGTGCTTTTCCAGTATCTGACCACAGTAATACCTTATGAGAGAAAAGGAGGTCCTCCATCAGTAGAAGACCTTCAGATTCTCACAAAGAGTGAGCCTCTTTTAGCCTCTTTCACAGCCATTTTGAAATCCTTGTCAATCATACCTTTATTACTTCGGTATTATATGACCTTATTACTAAGATGTTATTCAGTGGACGTCTGTTCATGTTTAGTTCTTCAGGCCATGAGGGACGACAGTGAGAAAGTGCCAAGTCTTCTTACAGATTACATCCTTAAAGGTAAGTTCAACTGATTTAAGACTCAAATTTCATTGGACAATGACTGTGAACAATGAAGTCTTATGTTTTGGTGTGACAAGGAAGAGGTATTATCTCGAATTTGAATCCTGTAGCTTCTCATAGCTGTAACTGTATGTATTGCTGGTTTAATGACTACCTATTTGTGTTTGAGGCATCATTTAGCCGTTGGCTCATGAAGAGTAAGTCATGGCTGGCGAGGCTTGTGTCTTATGTGTTACATTCCTCCTCTTTCCTGCCTTTTATTTTCTTCTTCCTGCTCCTCCTTTCTCTTTTTCCTTTTCTTCTTCTTCTTCTTCCTCTATTTCTTGGCCATGTTGTCCATGCTAGCTTTGGTGTGAGCAGACCGACAGAGAGGTTTGTGGGCCACGTGGATGCAGTTCTTGTTCTTTTTCTGTGTGTGTGTGTGTGTGTGTGTGTGTGTGTGTGTGTGTGTGTGTGTGTGTGTGTGTGTGTGTGTGTGTGTGTTGCACCCATCTCGGTAGATTAGAGCACTCCTTCACTACCACTCTGCTGTAGTGCATTCATAACACCCTGCCCTCTGTGCTGTTTCACTTCCTGTGAGCAGTGCCATGTCCTGTCACCACCATCAAAACACCTATGATGGCTAAAGCACAGTATGCTACTAGTCAAAGGCTAACTCATTTGATCTCACTTGAAGTCGTGAACTCACTTGAAGTCACCTCCCTGTGGATCTTGTAGCTGTAGAGTGTGCATAGGATTCCTCAACTACTGCAACTGCCTCATAGCCAGACTATCCCTTGCTTTTAGACTGACTGCCTGAGTTTGAAAAACATGGATCGCAGAGGAGTTGATCCCATGTTTTATTGTGTAGCCTGTGATAAGCAAGGCTTAGTCCTTGATGCAATACCCATGTCACCATTAGGCTCACTGGTCCCTTGCAGCTTGCTTGTCCTGTCCCCTCAACACTCACTCACTCACTCACTCCCAACCTTTTTTTCCATACTGGTACATCTATTTGTTTCATGGTGGATTTGCCAATTTCTGATTCTGTAAGTCTCTATAATTGAATACATTATTTATAAGTGATGTAGTGGGCGTATAGCACACATTTAACTATTGTTCATTCATTTAGATTATTTACTGAAGTGTTCTACTCAGTAAAAATTAAGGTTCACATCCCATGATAGACCTTTGCCGATGCACTCACATCACCACTCACACACCACTGTTCTTTGTAGTAAATTGACCATTGCATAACACACTTTATATTTGAGGTAGTTTCTAGTAAACACTTGTTCACTGTAGGTGTGTTTATAGATTCAGGCATGAGATTTTAGGTGATGCAAATATTAACAATGTTATTTCTTGTTATCTCGACGAAGCTTGATTTTCTTGTCATAATTGTCATGCATTTGATCTTCATTTCAGTGCTCTGCCCCACGTGAAAACAGAGGAATTCCTACCAGGCTATCAGAACAAGAGACTCTGGATTCAAGAAGAGAGAGAAAGGTTTTTTACCCACTGTGAATTTTGTAACATACACAAATATGACACACTTTTTCTTGTTCCTATTTATACCATATATAATATGCATGATGTTTCGCCTTTCCTGAAAGGTGTATTGCATTTTTTATTATTATTTTGGTTTGTCTTTTGCATGTTTACCGTGTACATATTGTACAGATTGTAAAGTGTTGTTGTGGGCTGGGATTTTCAGCTTTTCATTTTGCACTAAATGTCCCTAAAATTAACGGGCATAGCATTTGACCATTCACAGTATAAGTCAAGCTGATCTTGCTTTTTGGGCTGCAAAGTCAAGGTTTCCCACAGCAAAGTCCATGCATGTCTGCAAACACTTCTGTTGTTGTCTTGGTCTTTACACTGCTTCACTCGATGGCAGAACTACCGTGAGTGCTAACGATGTTAGCAACGACGCTGTCTAGAAACGCACCGCAGGACTGTAAAGAAATTAGTTTGAACTAACTAGAATGAGTGTGGTTACTGAAACGGGAAAGTGCTCGACAGTTTTAGTTAGATGAATGCTTATGAATGTTAGTACCCAACATCAGTCGTTATCCAATAGCAAAGTTTCAAAGGTTTTCTTTTTTCCAGACACATTACATACTGTCATACTATATGGCAATGAGAGGCAGATTTAAGCATGCATTATGCCTTGATTGTATGCACTAACACAAATACCCCACAAAGATACAGGCAGCATTCGCACCCTCGAATAATCTGATGACAAATATAATTGAAATCTCTTTTATCTTCAGTCACAGATCAAATGAAATGATCTTGTTTGCTGTGAAATGACCAGTCTTTGTGTGGCATAGGAATCATATAGTTTGATTAATGTTGTATTTGACTGATTGCATTTTTTCCGGATAATTCTGCTACAGGTGTGGAAATCGTTCAATTAACTACTGTGTGAAAATATGTTATAAAAATATAATATATATTTTATTAAACAAAATAAGGATTGTAATATTCAGATTTAACACTGTAAAATTTTATTATAAGGTATTCCCACAGAAGTTGCTTGAAACTGATGTTCTGTGTCGACTAGGTGGAATGTAAAGGGTTAACCCCCAAGTAGCTCCGCCTGGAATAGTTGTGACCTTTTGACTGATTCAGAATCAGGGTTGGTGTCCTGGGTCACTCTCCCCTGATGGCCCACCTAGCCTGATCTGACTTGATTGTACTGAAGGGGTCAGAATCAGAACTGAGAGGAATCTTTTCCAGTCAGTGTGTGCCAGACTAGTATATAGCAGTGAATGTTCTCTGTCCACTCTGAGTCTGTTTAGTATGCTGCGCCATTCTGTCCAATTTCTTGTTTCAAAAAATTAACCCAAGCGACAGAAAGAGAATAGAACCAGGGGGAGCAACAAAAGTTCTTTCAAAATGCTGCATCGCGTAGCTCTTCAGCACGTTAAGTGATGAGGATATTCAAATTGAAACCATAATAAGGATACTGATTTGTCATGCTTGCTCAGTTTGCATGCAATTAGGACACAATGTAAGATGTGCACACTGAGTTGATATTTTTGATTTTGAGATTGAAATTTTGAAATTGTAGCAAGATGTAATAAGTAATGACCTCACCTGAGCTTTGATCAATCATGTTAGCATTCCAACTCCAAAACTTTTGTCCGTCACAAAAAAAGTTTCCAGAACAGTTTAATTTCAGGCCTTAACACTGACCAGGTATTGTCCGCCCACACTCTGAGCATCAGACCCTCATGTCTAGACCCTCATGTCTAGACCCTATGGTTCTGGTCAAGGTCCAGGGTGTGGTTGTTCCAATCCCAAGGATTGAATGTTGATTCAGCAGAACAATAAATATTAAATTAAATTAAATTAAAGTTAATAACCTTTCATACACAAGCATACAGACTTGTGTCTTCATAGTGGCAGCTTGGACATTAGGAAATACCAAGGGGAATGTACAGGAGAGCTGTATTTTTTTCTGTGTGTGTGTATATCTGTGTAAATAATATGCTGTTTTAATGTGAATCTTTCATTTTTGTGTCTCACACCACAGACTGCGAACTGAGATTGAATGATTTTGTGGTCAGTTAGCTGAACCACCAAAACTACCAAACTTTGTCAAAATTTTCAGCATCAATCATGCTGAAAGGGATTACCTTATACTGAAGTTAAACTAGCTCAACATTCTGGCAGCAATAACACACTATGGAGGCTCTCAGAGTAAAATATTAGTCCTTACAGCAGTGCTGCATTTGTCTCACAGAAATAAGTCTTTTAATGATTAAATCAATAATATATAAATAATAAATTATGATAATAAATCTTACTGAATCATGTTTCTCCTAATTCACCCTTTAGGAGGAACAAGTTGTAGATCAAATTTTTTTCTTAAATTTGACCTAATTGGGGCATGAACAGTAAACTATTTCTCTGAAGTTTAAGAAGTAAGTGACATTGACCAGATCTTAGTGAATTCTGGCATGTTTCTCCAACAGCCTGCTTTGAGGTTGATCTAAATTTATGTTCTGATTTGTTTCTAAAAGGCTGTTGTGAAGAGCAATATTTCTCTCTTGGAAAATAATGATCTGAACGCTTCTCGACTGCTTTATCAGTGAAGGACATTTCAGACAGGCTCAAGGAATAAACCAGTGAGAAAACGTCCCAAAATTGGGCATTCCCTCCTAGGAGTTACTTTGCATGCACAGCTAACTAAGGCCCTGTTTACTTGTATCTAGATATTTTTATAAACAGATATTTTTTATCCGTTTTTTTGTCCAGTGGAATCCAGAAAATGCAGCATTTTGAAAAATCTCCACTGTGGAGGGTGTTTTAAAAAATATCCGTTGGGTGGCTAAAACGAGAGGCTCAAGCGGATAAAAAAAATATCCCCTTATAAAAATATCTAGATATGTGTAAACAGGGCCTAAGAGACTGGGTAAGGCACTCACATGGCTCTCTGCAGCTTTGTCTCTAATACTGGAGGCACTGGTCTGGGTTGTGTTTCCTGAAAGCACAGTTGAGTAATTGGTATTGTCTATGAGACATCATTTTGAACATACTCACACATCAGAGTCAAAGCATTTATCGTCAAATCCACCCTAAGCCTAAAAAAACATTTCTTACAATGAAATACTTTTTTGTCTTCTGAGAAGAATATAAATTCAGTTTAAATATATGTAAATTAATAAATAGGACCATGAAGAGTGAGAGTATGTTCCATGCAGTTATGCAGTGTGCCCTGCCATGTCCACTGTGCAAGTCATTGTATGTGTGGATGGTTGCTCAGTGATGCTTTCAGGAAGTTCAGTCCTGACTGGGTAGAATAAGCATAGCTATGGTTCTGCATCAGTAGTGTATGGCCAGTTTCCAGTACATGTTGTGAAGCCTAGTCCTAGATTTAAAAAAAAAAATCTCTTTATAGAAGTTTTACTTTAATCTAGGACCAGTCTTAATTCGTGTCTGGGAAGCTGTCTTTATAGTTCTAGGTTAGACCTAGTCAGTCTGACTGCTTTAACTCAGGCTCGTGGTGCACTTATGTCCTTCGGAGTTTGGTGTTTTTATTTATATTTTAACTTAACAGTGTCAAACCTGTTGTTTCCATGTTTCCTTAATGTACGTGTTTACGCTCTTCTTTTAAGGAGTTCATTTACTTGCGAAATAGCTTGAACTTTTTTTTTTTGTTAATGTTGCATTATTCAGTGTAAATACCAAAATATTATTTCAACTGAATTGCAATTAAAACTATTTCTCTGATTTCCTTGAAGTTATTGTTGTGTTTCTGGTGCTTTTCATCCATTTAGCTAATAAAGTTACACGTCACAAAAAGGTCTGACTGAAGTCTACGTGGTGATATATGTTAGAACTACTCCTTTTACGTTGTCAGTGGTTTCTAGCAGTGTTGCACTCTTTTATGTGAGAACTCGCAACTCATCTGGTTTGTGTATTTTTATCTTCTGTACTGAAAAGGGGTTTGTTGCTGTTTATCATAAAGCAGGGCACCCAGCAGTGCTCATAGGTTTGTCCATTGCTGCATGAACCACACTGAGACGTTGGCTGAATCCTAATGTCCCACTAAGCCCTAAACCTTGAACCCTCAAAGACTTAACGAGCATTAATGCACAATGCCTTGTGAGTGGCTGATTCCTGATAGTTCAGTGGTTGAGGGTTCAAGGCTAGGGCTTAGGAAGGACTTTGGGATTCAGCCATTGTATAGAAAGTGAGGTATCTATTTAAGGTGCTGAGGGGTTAGGAACTAGGTAAGATAACACACTTCTGTCTAAATGAAACAGTCTCTCCAGGTGATGAATTATCTTATTGTAATAGCAATGATGTGTTGTTTTATATGTGCTATAAAAGGTATGTTTCATTCTAGTTATTTTTCATCTGCATGGTTTTTGCTAGGATAATGCCGACCCTGCTCTATTTTCATTTACTGAGAGAATCTGACATGAGGAACACAAAGGTGTTACTGTTATAGCTAAAGGCTTTTCAACAGTCGTTATATAACACATGACTGTTTTATACATTGGTCATCATAACTGATTCTGGCACATGTCCACTGCAATGCCCTTTCCAGAGTCAACAAGCCTTACTGGACAGTATACTAAAGGATATAAAAATGGGAAGTAGTGACATTAAAGCTGGAGTCTCAGATCACAGATGTCTCATATTTCACCTGATCGGGCTATTTGTGCAATCATGCAAGGCCTGCCACGTTTCAGTGCCGATTGCCGAAAGAGAAAACAGATGTGGTCTGGAGAGAGAGAGAGAGAGAGAGAGAGAGAGAGAGATCCCAGGGGAGCTTGAGTCCTCTGTTCCAGAAACAGGGCAGTACTAACGTTGTGAATATTTCCAGAGAAAAACAGGCCTGGGCTGAGTGTCTTGGCCTCAGTCGATTACATTTTGATATAAATTTGAGATTATAGTTGCCTAAGATCAAACACAAATTTGCAAACCAATTTATTGGTGCCTCACTTGGCTGGTGATTTCACACCAGAGCCCATTAACTACAGTTGAGCCCCTGGCACTGATGGGCAAGTTAGGTTATTAATACTACCTGTATAATGAAGGTAGAAGGCATTCGAGTTTATTTGCAAAGCCCTTCACTGAACTCAGCTAGATGTGGAATTGAGCCTAAATATAACATAACAGTGGTGGCAGTGTAAAGACCCGTGCTTTCTTGTTCTCAGGTTATATGGCAGATGAGCAAAATGCAACTCAGGATACCAGTAAGAGGTATTTACTTTTTCCAGTAGCCTAGGCAACCTCTGAGTTTAATCGACTTGTGCCAGAGATTATTTAACAGATGAAGTGATGCTTTGCATATTTTCTTAAGGTCGTAAGTGAACACTTGTTCCTTTTTCACTTTTCCCCTGAGCTCACTTCAGTGATGTTACAGGGCTAAATAGTGCCCCTGGTGGACGGTATGGCTCATAGCAGAGGACTCCAAACAAGTAACTCTTAAGGACTTCTGAAGAGTCAAGCCCCCTGAGTGGTGCCTTGGTCTGTCTGGAGAAGTTGTATTTTCCTCCAAGCAACACTATGGATCTCAGAAACGTCAGGTTGTTTATCCTCTTTCTCCTCTTTATTCTACATCCCTCTCTCCAGCAATCTTCCTCCAACAAGAAGAAGAAAGGTATGATACATATTTCATGCATATTTATCAGTCCTGCAATGTAGTATCATTTATGTAGTTGTAGAAGTCAAATCTTAGTTCTCAAACTGTCAGTAAGAGTGACCCTTCAATGCACTTTTACCAGTCAGATTGACAAAGTCTGTGTTCTGACTGCATTATCAACTTTTCAGAAGAGGTGATCTAGCTAATGTAACACCGTCTCATATCTCAATATTAAATTCTTCACAGATGGGTCCAATTCAGCAGTAATTGAGGAGCTGAAGAAGAAGGTTGATGACATAGTACAGGAGCTAAACCTGCTGAAGGAACAACAAGCCTTACAGACAGGTATGTGTTTTTAAAAAGCATATAACTTCACATGGATAAACAACCATGAACATCTAAACATAATAAACAAAAAAACAAAATTGCATCCTTTATTATTTAGCTATATTA
The DNA here is from genome assembly GCA_015244755.2 of Tenualosa ilisha. Lineage (NCBI taxonomy): Eukaryota > Metazoa > Chordata > Actinopteri > Clupeiformes > Clupeidae > Tenualosa > Tenualosa ilisha. Next base: position 94,628 of record PYXC01002739.1, on the reverse strand, counting down.
TCATACAGAATTATTTAATCTCCTATGTTTATTATACAAAAGTGTTTTGCATCTGCATTGATGGTGAACATTTAAAACACCTCATCCAGTCCAGATGTTATTGTAGATAAGGTGAAAGTCTAGAAGGGTGTACAGAGTTCTAGAGATGTAAACACAGTCTTGATATGCAAATCTCTCAATGCCTCCTTATTCTGTAGTTTGCCTAAAGGGAATCAAGGTCCTGGGCAAGTGCTTCTTATCAGACACGACAAAGAAGAACTTCCATGCCGCCAACGATGCCTGCATGGCCAAGGGTGGTGTCCTCAGCACTCCACTGTCGGGGGAGCAGAACGACAAACTTCACGAGTACGCCCGCCAGACCATCGGCCCAGATGAGCACATCTGGCTGGGCATCAATGACATGGTCACTGAGGGAGCCTGGCTGGACCATAGTGGCAGTCCGTTGCGCTTTAAAAACTGGGAGACGGAGATCACCCACCAACCGGACGGAGGTCGCTCCCACAACTGCGCAACCCTCTCCCCCACCACCGGCAGATGGTTTGATGAGAGTTGCCGTGCTGACAGACCCTTCGTATGTGAGTTTAACATAGTGTGAGCTAGGCTTCCATTAACACCAGTGTTGACTGACTTAACCTCTGCAGTTGCATTATATAATCAGTATTGGTGCATAGAAAATATGGAGAGTTCAAGCATTGTGTACTGTTTGTTAAAACTCACACTATTTGTTTCACCTTTATTTGATTTTGAGGAGTGAAGACTAGATCATTAAGGTATGAGAATGAGACAAGAGAGATCCACCAGGTGAAATGGTACAGGTCTTTGTTGGATGAGGAAGGCAGTAGTATGTTAGAGGGTACAGAACTAGACTTTGTGTAGAAATGTCATCATCTGGAATCAGAAGATTCTAACTGCATGCAGTGTCTTTATTATTATGAAGAAAACATCTAACCTTACATGACCTATCTTCTTCAATGGATTTGTGTTTTAACAAAACATATGTTGTGTGGAATGACATGCTAGATTCAATAAAACCGCATCACAGCAAGTCATAGTTGTTTTGTTGGGTCCAGGTGTCCATTATTTACTGCCCCAGACAAATTTGCACTTTGTGAAAAACAAACAAAAACCTTCAACTTGTATGTTTGGCCTCATGCATTAGCTTTGCAGTCAACTCACAGTATCAATAAGAGCTATTTTAGCTTTCTTTGAAACTTGAAACACTAAAACTGTTACCCCACAATCATCTGAAAAACAAAACAGAATCCCTAAAACAAAATGTTCCATTTTATCATGCAAAAAAGGAAAGTTTCTTTCCGGCAGAATGAAATTTGCATCCCACTCATCCATAACTGAATTTGTTTCACATACTCTTACACAACGCCAGGCTTGAACTGGCTTGCATATAATCTGATATGGCACTGTCCAGCTGCTCTTAAAATCTGACCTCAATTTTGGACACTCCAAGCATTTTGCTCTCCAAATCATGCTCTGCAAAACTAATCTATCACTAAGCTGATCCTGATCTTTCTAAATGGGGGATGTAACAGTTGAAACTTATTTTCTTCTTTTCCTGATGATCTGGAGATGACTGGAATACTGGAATGAACATTGTAATTTACAGAGTGGAGTAGTTTCCTGAGGTGGTTGAAACAACACACTATATGTGCTCTCTCTCTCTCTCTTTCTGTCTGTATGCTGTATGTGTGTGTAGGTGCGCGCGCACACGCGCACACACACACACGCACGCACACGCACACGCACACACACACACGCACACGCACACACACACACACACACACACACACACACACACACACACACACATTCTCAGTCCCTCTATAAGGAAAGAGATGACTAATAAATTCATACACCGTTCAATGTCAGAAGTCAGACAGGGCGAAGCCATAATAAAATCTCCCACTCACAGTAGTCATATTATTGGGCAACACTCTATTTGAAGGCGTCCACGTAAGAGTGACATGAGCCTGTCATTAGCATGACATGACACATCTCATGAACATTAATGAAACTTTTTTTAATGTTTATGACTGTTGTCATTAAGTGTCATTCAGTTTTAGTAATGTAAAAAGTTGACACTGCTTGGGGTGCAGACATTCCAAAAACCGAATGAGATGCTCATGTCAGTGTTATGTAGACACCTTCAAATAAGGTGTTACCTAATATTGCACAATATTGGAAAAGCTGAACTTGTGTGGCAGAGTGACTGCACTTAGACTGGGACTGCTGCAGGGAGGTATTAGAAGTCAATTCTTCTTGGAGGTGTTGACGATAACATGAATCCAACTGTTTCAGGCACACTGTACAGTCAAAAAGAAACAGTCCTATAATCTAAAATTGAAACATAACCTGTCATGCTTAACAAACAGCAGATTTTCATATAATTATCACACATTTTTTAAATGAACATCACAAGCACATATTTCTACTACACAAACAACTAATGAATAATAATAATAATAAAACATTCTCTTCTTTCTCTGTAGATTACCCTGCATATTTGTCTAATGTTTAGATCTCAGGGTTTTTAGGGATGAGAGTAATCTAGTTTCCCTTCCCCCAACAACAAGAATAAAGTAAAAAGTATCTCCAGTGCTGTAGAGGTGGCTTAAAAATCAATGTTGTAAAGTTATATGGCTTAACTCCTAAACGTGGCCAATGTTTTAAATGGCTCTATTTCCTAGAAAAGGCGCCTGGCCAAACAACAAAGCACAGAAGAGGAAATCTCCCTGACTTGTTGAAGCTCACAAGGAACTAATGTCTTCAGCTGTGGCAGGTCCAGACTTGTGCGCATGCCTGCTCATGCATCCCCCTCACACAAGTGGTATTTAAGTGTAATGTGACATGACGTGACGCAGCATGACGAGAGCAAAGAGGGAGGGAGAGAGAGAAAGAGAGAGAGGGAGACAGAGGGCAAAGAAAAAAAAACAAAAAACGAACACAGTGAGTTTCATACACTTACGTCTCTCAGTCTCACGGCCAGTCTCATCACACCCATGGGCCCTGGAGTGTCTCCGAGCATGGAGACAGAGGTGCAGCAGGAGGATCACTTCCCCCATCCCCTCCCCCTGAGGCATAGATCTCATTCTCCCTCAGTTTCATTCCCGGCTGAGACTCTGTGCCCTCCGGAGCGTCCTCCGATTTAGAGGCTGGCACAGGCACCTCACTAAGGGGAACAAAGGGCCTGTAGACCCCTACTTCCATGTCTGCATCCGTGTTGGGCTCCCCGTTGGGGTCCTTGAGAGGTTTGGTGTCCGAGGGCCCATTAAAGGGCCGATAGGTGTCTGTGGCGGGCTCATTCATCTCCATGTCATCCCGTAGCAGGTGGCCATACACCAGCGTGTCCTCAATGTAGTCGTAGATGTGGTCATCATCCTCGGTGGTCTTAGGCAGGCCGTGGAGCCCAGGCAGGAAGCTGTTGCCATTGGGGTTGTAGATGGACACGTTGGGGTTCATCTGCTTCTTCTTCCTGCTCAGCAACCAATACCAGCACATTACATTTTTGCATTAGTCTGATTAAATACAACTTAAATACCAGCATATTTCATTCAGTCTGATTTCATCTGTCTCATTATTTACTGAAACTGAGATATAACCTGTACCATACCTGCACATTTCATTACAGTTGATTTCATTTGTCCAATTAAACTTGAATTAAATTATGATGACTGACTTTAATAATCATAGTAGTCATCATTCACTACTAGTGCAAAGAAAATTTATGAATATGCAGTAGGGTGGGGCCAAAAAGCCCTCTCAGCCATGTGCAGTGTTGCAGTTTCAGTACAATGGAAACATTCTCCCAAGCGTGTGTGTGTGTATGTGTGTGTGTGTGTGTGTGTGTTCACTTACCTAACCACAAAGCAGACTGCCACCAAAGCTATGATCATCCCCACGAGCAGCAACCCCACCACCCCCAGGATGATTGGGAGGATAATTTCTGAAAAAACAACACTTTAGAAAGCCAAAGGAGACACTTCTTTCCACTTAGGTCAAAATAGAGGGAATTAAGCTAACCATTGCATAACATGCATAACAGCAGGAAACAGCAACATTTAAGTGCATAAACATCTAGGTAGTTACACAGCAAATAACAAGCCTATCCAATAACAATAATAACAATAATCACATTATAATCATGACTCCCCCTTGTATAATCATCACAAACAGTTATACCAGGAAGCATTTGCGAAAGAGTGAAGGCATGATGTCATACTTCTCTGTCTCCTGAGCGTGACCTCGGCTAGCACACTGAAGGAGTCCCTCTTAGGCAGGCAGTTGGACATGTTGAGGTAGAAACTCGCAGGGATCACGATCTCGCTGTCACCCTCCTCGTCTTCACGCCGGCTGTACATCTCCTCCTCCGAGCCCAGCGTCTGGACCTGGATGCTGGTGTGACGCGTGGTACACTTGGGCTGCCTCACCTGGGTGAAGGTCAGCTGGGCCTCCAGCCTTTCAGGGAATGTGACGATCCAGGAGGCCGTGGAGAAGGCCTTCATGCCCCCTGGCCAGCCAGGAGATGCCAGCAAGCTGGTCTCATCTTTCTTTGGGCTGATGTAGAATATGTAGGTCTCTGTGTACAATAGGAGAGGTCAGAGATGATGCTCAATGTCTGAGTAGTGAGTCATGTTGTGGGCGGTAAACACAACACTATTTAAGAATCCATTGCTACACTCTCGAGGACTGAATTGATGCCATTGCCTAAATCCATTACCATACTAAAAAAGACTTATGTTCAAACATACTATACTACTGTGATTCATTTCTCCACATTTCTCTAATTCAACATGTAGCACAAAACACGTGAACAACATACACCAGAGATTACAATGTTAACCAAAACTATAGGGTTCAATTCTACACTATACAGCAGGCTGCGGAAAATTATTTGCAAAAATGAACAAATGCACATTTCATCTACCTGGGATCTCTTTGGTAAAAGACACTTTGAAGAAGGTCTGGAAAGTCGGCATGAGGAACTGACCACTCCTGGGAGAGGCGGTCACCGTCACGTCACCGTGGACCTGCACCTCGGATATGACCCCATCGGGGCAGAACTCTCCGATGGCGTTACCGTCTTTCTTGGCAACGCTAAACCGCACGCTGCTGTTGCACTCCTGCCCGGGCAGAGACTGCCGTAGGGTGCCCATATATGCCCACAGCTCCACTGTGCCATGGTCAGGGGCTTGGAGGTTCCAGTTAATGGTCTTCAGAGACTCGGGTAAACACCTAATGACACACACAGAGTGAAGAAGTACTTGCTGTTAAGTCAAAACCAAGGAAGAATAGCTAGGACACATGGCCCTGCTAATAGGGATCCAATAAAACAATGATGAGCAATAAATAAGCAAACAAATAAACCTCTCGAGGGCTGGCACAATCAGGGGAACCGGACGAGAAGGGCACTCTCGCAGCTGCTGACAACCTGGCAACGAACACACACACACATAGATAACATGCTTTCAAATCAGTTCTGTTTACTTACATCGGTTACATTTATGAATGCTAACTAGTCTTTACACAAGGTTAAAAGGGAATAACAATGAAACAGATAGACAAACACTTTTCAATATTTTTAATGTAAAACTACAGTACCTATAGTTTTGTTGACAGTCAACAGCAGGTCTTTCTCTGAGCAGTCCTTGAAGGACAGGGTAGACCTCTTTCCAGGGGGAACAGTGATGTTTGCCATAGATATACCATCTAATGTCAGTTTACACTTGGAATCTGCCACTCTTGCAATAAGCAGAGTCAGACTGTTCTCCTTAGAAAGATCCACATTGCAAGTCACTGGAGAACACAAACACAAGACACCAGGACATGATTTGAACAGAAATACTTGAAGCAACTGCAGACTTCATGTGAAAAACACATATGATACATACACATAAAACACAACTCAGGCTCACTTAGTACTGTATATTAGGCCTTTGTGAATATTTTGTTAGCTGGTGGTAATGAGGAATGCACAGAACTACAGCAGATAATTTCAGAACCATAAAAGGTCCATATTGGTCAATTGGCTGTGGACTACTGGTTACGGACTAGCAACTGAGGGGTTGCCTACCAGTAGGAAAAATGTGGGCGGGGGAAGTGGTTGAGGACTGCCAACCAATGCTAAGGTGCCCTTGAGTAACACCAAAGTGACCTGTAAGGCACTCCCCCACACTGCTCCCCCAACGCCGCTGTAGCAGACAGTCCACTGCTTCAGGTTAGTGTGTTTCACTGTGTGCTGTGTTTGCAGAATAAATTTCCCTCCTGGGTATATATACATGTAGTAAACCCCTCCAAACTCACTGCCTCTCCCCAGAAATGTCTCTAAATTGTTGAAGACAGTGGCCTCTAGATCAGTCAGAGACAGATGGATATGTCATTACGACATCCTGACTTTTTCACTCTGCTCTGCAATCCAGTGAGCTGTCACAGCCCTGTCTAAGACTAACAAGCTCTGTTACTGATCAGGTATGCCAATGGCTTTCCACAGCCTTTTTCACACTAAATCTTCCAAACGTCAACCTTAAGCTGTACCTTAAACCTAATCTGTTCATTTTTTATTTAAAATAAATCTACAGTATAACTTATATATAGATTGTCATCCTTTTAAAAATGTTCTCATTTCCAATTTTAAGTGATGCCAATTTTAAGTTGTATGCACTCTCCAACAACAAACAAAGCCAGAAACATGGATCCTGCTCTGGAATTGACTGATATTTCCGTTGATACTTGAACCAAAGATCAACAGAACACCATACAGCAAACACATCCTTCCAAAAAATCTCCAACCTCCCCAAATCAATTTACATTTCACCAAACCTCCCACCTCCTATTAAGGTGATTGGCTGAAAGAGTTTTGTTGTGGCTTGAGTTTGGAGGCCATTTGGAGTTCAAAATGACACAAGCTAGGGCATATGTGTTCATGGAATGCAGAGCTAGTGAATCACAAGCAGATATCTATAAAATGTCACAGAAGGTGTTCAGTAATCACATGAATTGCCTACAGTATGTTTAAGGTCGAAAGGTTGGGGGGGAACGTTTAAGAGACAGTTTGGGAAATACTTAAAAGCAGTAAATACAGTCCAAACAGTAAACAACTTTGATGAGGCCTACCTCTCAAATCATGAAATCAAATCAAATCAGGCGGATTACAGCTAGATGACACTAAATACATTGGTTGTCCATTTGAGAGCCACACAAAGTGCTGGAACCCTCAACCGGGTGAGGTGAGACTAACCTTCTCTGCCAGTCATGACGGCAGACACGCGGAAGTGCAGTACAAGCCCGAGTGCCGCTGTCCGTGTGCGCACAATGTCCATCTCACAGTTCCGCAACGAGAGCGCAAAGGAACCTTCCTCTCCAGTGGGCTGTGTGTCTGACAGCTTCCGCACCACTGTCAGGTCTTCATATGCGTACTCAATACCAGGCACCTTCTTTTGACAGAACGGCTCTGAGTAATTCAGGACCTTTACTGTGACTTCGTAGTAAGAGGGGACGGTGAAATTCCACGTCATGAGGTCGTCATCAGGGAAGCTTGATGGATAGTTAGGAGAGAAGAACTCCTGCAATGACTGGCTTTCTGGCAACTGTACATTGACGACAGCAAGAGCTGTAATAGACAGAGATGTTTATTAAATAAAAGTGCATTTGGAGATTCAGTCCAGGCATCTAAACAACTCACATCTGAGAAGGATCCTCAGAGAAACAATCCATTAATTGTAAAGTTCCTTTCAAAATAGTCACCCAATTATGTTGAAATCTTTTTCGTTGAGTACACAAAACAAACATAAATATTTAAAACACAAAAATTAAACTCAAGTCAAATGACAAATTTTGCCCTTAACCAATCTGCATTCTCCACACCTTAGCCAATATTCAAGCGGTGCTTGTAACGAAATATCAAATTTAGCATGAATTTAGTGATTACTGTTCGCATAAACACAGAGAGAGAAAAATGTTCCATTCAAACTGACAAAAACATTCGAAACAGGACTTCAGGAACTTTAATAATCAATTACTGAACCATTAGAATTTTTTTTTTTACCCACTCACTCACATTTGATGTCCTCTCCCCAAAATACATCAAATGGTTTGGGCTCCAGTGTCTTCCTTCTTGGCACTGTTAGGGCCACCTTCCCACCATTAAGGATCTGGATCCCAGAGGTGCTACCGCCCGCACAAAACGAGCCAAGGTGGACATTCTTTGTCATCTCGAGAGCAATGAAGCTGTATGTGTGTCCATCAGGACAGGTCTCTGAGGGGGCGATCTGGGTCAGACCCATATTGCTGAAATCTGCATGGAAAGTCATCCTCACAGGTGCCCTCAAACACCAGTGAAACGTCCGGTTAAACTCCAAGAGAGGCTGGGAGTCTGTTGGCATGACAACATGCTTGCAGGGCTGTGTTTTACATTCTAAAGAAGAATGAAGCAGAAGACATATGATGACATGACAAAATGGCTTTAGCATATTTAGTCTTTAATCAGTTCAACCTTTAATGACTTTCATTGCTTCTATTACAAGCAAGAGTTTCTTGATTCATGTTGGTCAGATGTGGCTTTTCAGCCTCATCTCAGTGCTGTGTCTAGAAATAGAATAATTGATATCACACTGCAAAAGCCTTAGACTGCAAATCTCTCTTCACGTTTCTTGTTGTTACTTTTTCACGAAATTGAACCAACAGCCAGCACACCTGGGTGCTTATTTATAGTTATTTGTGTGGCTCAGTCTACTCACCAATCTTTTTAATGATCTCCACACTGAAGTCTTTCCAGGGTTCTGTACAGGTGAACGTCACTGAGACTTCACCTGTCTTGTCAAGGCTGCATGCGGCTGGCAAGACTTTGTGTTGCCCTCGCTGACACACACTTCGCATTTTGACCCCGACAGCTCAGCCCTGCTAATATTGAGCACGGTGCCAGGGTGAACAACCAGGGTCAGTTCATGGTTGCCTGAGGAGAGAACAAATAGCCCATGAAGAACAAAGTAAATTCATTTTGATGGAAAACAAACCAAGTTTATTTCATTTCATTTGAAATTTGAGTATAAACCTGTTGACATATGTTGAATCCAGACATTCTAGAACACATCACAAAATGAAAGAAAATCTTCCCCGGCATGACACTGTTGACAATATTGCCATAAGACACCAGGTAGAATGTTAGCAAGCTTCTAGTAGAGGGCAGTTAGGTGTGGGTGGTGTCAGCAAGGCTTTGCTTGCCCTTTGGGTACTGCTAATTTTATCCTAAATGATTCTAGTACCAAGTACTATTATGCAGATGCAGCCAAGATCTGGAAGACATGCAGAAGTGCTCATTCACCCCCAGATGCCAAAATGTGCTGAAACTTGTTAGATGTGTATGTGCGCTAGTTGTATGGCAATGAAGCTATGATAACTGATGACATCTTTTACTGCCCTCAAATGTGTCATTTGGTCATGTGGGCAAAAACATTAACAAATGTCTGAAGATTTGGATGGTGGGAAGATTTTAGTGGATTTGTGAATATATAACTTTGTGTAAATAAAGACAGTGGCAGTCTGCTCTCTCTTAAACGGTTCCCTGGCAGAAGAGGAGAGGACACACAACAGGACACCTGCCAATGTTTGTCGACATGGTGCACACCACAGTAAAAGTCAGTTTATGGACCACATCATTATGGTGTGGCTTGAAGCAGGGTTCAAAACATGCTGGTAATATATATATAGATATACATATATAATAAAACACATCACCCACTGCAAATACCCAGGCAGCATATAAAGAATCAAAAGATACAAACCACACATCCTAAGACCACCTTGTGCATTTAGATGTCTAGGCTACTGTACAAAAGGGCTGTTAAAGCTTAAAATGTAAAGCCATATAAATGACAAAACAAAACTTACATTACTAAACATATAGCTAATGTTTCAGCAGAAGATATTCAGATGTAACTGAAATTGTAATCCTGAATTTTTCCTGAAAGGTAACTGTCATTTGAATACTCTTTTTTCAGTATTTTTTTAAGCAATGTAACAGATTACTGTTTCTTTTATTTTATAATTAAATTACATAATTTCGGTTACATGTAACTCATTACTCTCAGGTAGCGTGTGTTTTGGAGAAGGATGGGTTGTGGATGTTATAGGTAGCCTACTGGCAAACCCAAATGATCGACACACCAAATACAAATCGACGGATTAGGGCTAAATGAAGACAACTCTAGTCTGGTTGCATCTCAGATAGGCCAAAACTAAAACATAGCCTTTTGGACAATTTAAGGTCCGTCCGACTGTCCCACACATAATGTGAGGCAGCCATGCCATATCAGACCCATTTTGAAAAGTCTAATCGACGTCACTGCTTACCTGTTGAACTCCAGACAGGAGATGCAAATACTCCCAACAAAAGAAGCAAAAGCAGAAAAAAGCAGACTGGTTCGAAAACGTCTTTCTTCATGTTAAACCCGGAATTAATAAACATTGGCCAAAAAGGTCAAAAGACACGTTCAACGTAGGTGCACATTTTGAACACAGTCGATAAACTTGTCTTGTGATGACAGGCAGCTTCCTGGTTGAAGACACCTCGCTTCAGGTAGAGTCACACCTTCAGCAGGAAAGGCTGGTGTAGGAGGTTCTCATGGCTATGACGTTATGACTTTAACAAGTTGAGGATTACAAGTTTCACAAAGTTTAGGCAAGCCAAAAAATCCGCTTTTTGTCATCTGTTTTGATATCGTTATTTTAAGAATAGCTCGCATTAGACGACTGACATAAAGTATATACCCTATATTGTATCACACCGTAGTCTACTTTGTAAAAATGTGCTCTAATTTTAAAGATTTTATTTTTTTTAATGTCCACTCAATAGTTTGATGAGTGAGCACAACCTTTGTTATGCACTGCTGGCCTCCTGCAGGCTCCTACCTGCACTGCACTGTGTAACCTACGGCCTCCTAAAGAACCTCAGGCGTTCTGAAAACATTCCTAGTTGAAAGTCAATTCTCGACATCATCAAAAAAAGACGAAAGACAGGAATAACAACAAAGAGCCCATATTTTGGGTATAGGCGACACTTTTGGTCAGCTTTGAAAGAGGGGTTTTCCAGGTCAGCCATTTTATCAAATAGACTGGAGTTGATTGCTTTATCACGGGAAGTGACATCTTCGACAAAAATTTAGGCCCTGTCACATTTCTACCATTTCCACTTGTTTTTGGCCCTAACACTCGGTTTTGCGCGTTTACGCGTAAGTGTAGGATGTCCCAATAGTATTAGGGCCAAAGGGAAGTGCTTTTCAGCTCTCAAACCGCCCCTTAAAACGGAGGGAGATCAAGTGCAGACTTCGAACGAAGTGTAGGGCTTTTAACCCAGGATACCTTGCGTATTTACGGTTACGCACCTTTGCATGTAGTGGTGTCCTATTTCGCAGGTATGTATTTCTACCCCCATCACGACGGGTATCTTATTTTGGAGGGCGCTCGAAATCAGTGTTAGGGGGGAGAAATGGGACTGGGACATTTCCCAGTACTTAGTATCATAGTCATAGTCAGTTATGGTCCTGATATGATGAAGCTCTGTGTAGGCTGCTGAATATTTCAGAGTAGCCGCTAGAGAGAGGTGTTGACCGACTCCTCTGAAACTGACCCAATGGAATAACAGCTTTTCACCCCAGTAGTTGTTATACACACACACACACATATATATATATGTGTGTGAATATAAAATAACAAAAACAAAAAAAAAAAACTGAACAACATATTGTCCAGCCTGATTAAATCCATGTGCAGTTAGGTCCGCGGTGGGTATTTGGCAAATGTCTAAATGGTATTTGTGAGATGCGAGTGATTATGTGAAAAGTTTCATAAAATCTGTATACAAACAAGAAAAGTGAATACACAGATTTTACGTAATCATCATTCACACCATACCATGGCATTGTGTTGGCGTTATGGACGTGACAGTTTTGCGTTGAATGACCCACAAACAAACTAAAACGTTTGCTCCATTGATACACATTAGTTTAAAACCCACACTGCCATCTAGTGCTAATAAGAAAAAATGGCAGGAGAATTTATCAAGTCCAATGTAGCACATATTGAAAGTATATTTATAATCATGAAAGAAATACAGCAGCGAGGCATCCCTCAAGACTGGAACAACAGCAGCAAAAATAAGCGAGCTAGCAATATTTTATGAATACCAACTAATCCATGTCGTTGCTGCAAGGTTTTGCATGATTTGTGGGTTTATATCAATTAGAGCAAAGTTAATTTATGCTACTTTTACTGCAAGGCAGGTACTCAGGGGAACCCAGAAACCAGACTGCATGTTTGATGAGTATTAAAAGAAAACAGTTAAGTGAGAGTATTGTAGTCATTTTGTAATCAGCTTTTGAAATTGCATTGTTAATCAGTTTATTGCCATAAAATCAATACAACATTCTCCTTCTCTAACAAATCAGACACACATGTACACTTGTAGCAGTATTAGCTGGTAAAAACAAAAGACATTCATCATTAAAAGATTTACAAAATGACATTTCTGAGGGGAAAAACACATAATAAAATTCAGAACACAAATTGAACATGGTTGGCTGTGGGTAGCTGTGGTCTACCTCAATAGTGTCCCCAACAAGACCAATCCCGTGAAGGAAGAGCACTGATCCATCACACCCTGTGCCAGCCCAGATCCTCCAAATACAGTGTAATGCTCAAATAAATAGTTACACACTCAGTGGTATTAAATTAATAGTAATCGACTCAACCAGCACCCAAAAAACAACAACAGTGCTATTCATGAACACAACCATAACGCCCTCTGGGGGAAATTTCACGCATGTTACTCAGTATAATGGCCCTGGCTAAGTTAACTCACAGCAAGTGGTAAACCTCCAAAATAAAACAAGAACAGCTTTTGTGAAGGACCTAGTTTGGAGCATAAAGACACAGTGCTCTTCTGTTGGCAAGCTTACCACTTCCTCTGGGTTAAACCCTCCTAGCTTGGTCACTACACCTTATAATTCAAATGCCCCCAACGAAGGTAGCTAGCATTAACAAACTCACTAATAAAGAGTCCCAGGTTACCTTGTCTCCCACCTGAGGCCTGACTTAGGGCTCATAGGGAGTGCATAGACAGTACAGTGGATTCTATGACGTGACCCCTGACCTCTGTGCATGTTTGTGAGGTTCCTTTGGCTCAGAGGAGCAGTGCTTTTGCCATTCAGTGACCGGCCCATGGTGTATGCACTGTCCACAGGAATCTGTTTGCATGCACCCTGGGTAAGTGAGTGTATGTGTGTGTGTGTTTGTGTATATGTTTACATTGTATACATGACTCCCTGTTTTGGTGGTTGGTGTGTGCATGTATGGATGAACTTCCACATCACAGCAGCTTTGTGTGTGTGTGTATGTGTGGGTGTGTGTGTGTGTGTGTGTGTCTGCACAGTCAGTGTATATATATAGATGATGCTGTATGTTTGTGTTGGTTTATTGTTAAAAGAGAATTTCGCCATGTTTAAACCTAGAGCCCTGTTCTTAGAGGTCTTTACTGTCAGTAGTACTTCAAAGGCACAGAAATGAAGTCAGTTTCAGCCCCCATATCATAACTTAGTAGTCACCTTGCCAGTTCCACCACGAGCATGGTTCTACCACTAGCAAAGCTTTTCCTACTAACAGCACTCAAAGACCTCTAACAATGGGACTCTATGCTGAAATGTACCTGAGTTCTCCTTTAAAAAATTAAATGTATGTGTGTAGTTGTGTGTATATGTGTTGGGTGTCTCCATGTGTCAATATATGTGTGTGTGTATGCATTGTGCAGTTATGCGTGTATTTTGCATGCATGCTTATCAGGTATTTGTGTGTGTGTGTGTGTGTGAACTGTATGTGTTCAGTGGGTTTTATGTGTATGTGTACATGTTAATTGTGTTCAGTAGGCATTTCTGTGTGTGGGTGTTTGTGTGTATGTGAGTGAGAAAAAGAAAGTGTGTGTGTGTTTATGCTGCTCAGGCCTGCCCAACCAGTGGCTGCTGGCCTTGCTGAGCACTCTTTGTTGTGTTCACAGAGGGGCCTTTGTCCCAGCCTGCCCCCCTTGCTCCACTCCACACACACACACACACACACACACACACACACACACACACACACACACACACACAATTATTCAGCAAAGGAGCACATTGGTCTCCTTTAACACATAGACACACACACACACACATTTGTTTAGCAGTCTCCCTTCACGTTGTTGTTGAGGTTATGAGGCTGGTGCTGGGGCTGCAGACGGGGGGCTCTGGGTTTGCTGGGCAGAGCGAGCGCGAGCAGCACACTAATGATGTGCACATGGAAGAACATTGACCTGACAGCCATGAAAACAAAAAGGGAGAGATGGAGAAGGAGAGAGAGAAGATGGTTTAGATAAAAGCACCACTTGCTGAAAAAAAATGCTCTGTATTTGTGTGTGTGTGTGTGTGTGTGTGAGGTAGTTTTATCTGATAATAGTAGCTTCTAAAATATCAGGTGCCAGCACGTCTCTGAATCCCTGTCTATATTAAATAACCCAATAGCTGTGGCACTTTAGTTTGCATGGCTGCCATGCAAGGTGCCAACCTACCACCAGGAGCAGTATCCTGCTCAAGGACACAGGGTCAGACGAAGCCGGGGTCGAACCTACAACCCTCCGGCTGAACGGCGCCTCTACCACCTGCACCACCTTTGCCCTTTTTTTAAAGAGCAGAGGTGAACAGTACACATGTGCTCTTACACACGTGCTCTGTCACACACGCAAACACACCTGTAGTATTGCAGAGTGTCAGAGATTTAAAAACACACCTCAGGGATGCAAACGCACATGAGGTCAAAAAAGAGAGAATCCAGAAATAGTTGCATGATGAACCAAACTTTATCCATATGCTCAGTGTTGCTGGTGGACATGTGTAATGAACCGGCTATTCATAAGCAAAGCAAGTAGCCTGCTATCGTTGCCCTCAGTGAATTCTTTGATATCATTACAAGGTGCTCCCGTTTACATGCAATTTAACATTTAACTTTTATTTAACGATCTTTTAGACAACTTTGAACTAGAAAGAGTTAATTCATTTCCATCCTATGAAGTTGAAAGACTTACTATATTTCCATCCCAATACAGCCCCCCCCCCCAAAAAAAACCCAAACTAAATAAATAAATAAATAATAAATAAATAAATAAATAAATAAAGTCTTCAGATTTGCACGATTCTCACAAGTCACCCAACACGACGTGAAAAAAGCAGGTGTTGCCAAAAAGCAAGCTGTTTGACACCTGACACTTACTTCGACACCTATCTGACACCTGTAGTATTGTGGAGTGTATGAGACTGACAGACACACACGCGCACACACACACACACACACACACACACACACACACACACACACACACATATATAAACACACACACACACACACACCTGTAGTATTGCAGCGTGGGCTCTACTGCCAGCAGCAGGAAGGGCATTACTGTGTAGCAGATGGTGAGCTGAGTGGCGGCCCATGTCACCATGTCATAGCTCAGCTTGAGTGCGCTCGACGACAGGAAGTGATGTCGCATGTTCTTGCGCATCTGGCGAGGTGGAGGAGTCAGGCAGGAGGGCAAACAGAAAAGTCAGTCAGGGTCGGTGGGAGGAATTTCAGTGTAAAAGGACAGAAATGCAACGTGAATGGAGCACAGCTTTATGTGGGCATTAACGGGCATCAGGCAGGGATAAACATCAGAGCTAAATAATGTATTTCTCTTTGTTCTTTATCTGCTTTTTTTGTCATTTTATCAGCACTCTGACTCATCAATAGGAACAGACTTATGAGCTGCTCTGCCCTTCCCTTTAAGCCAGGCAAACATTCAAACCCCTGCATTTGAGCTGACATCCAATCAGAGTATGCTGACGTAACAAGCTAACAACAAAAGAGATTTTGTCTATAAATACTATAAACTGCCCTTAATGTGCAGTGTGCTCAATTGTACTCTGTTCTACTAGTCTAGCAGGCCTGACTGACAGTAGGGGAGAAAGAGGACTTACGGCTCGGGCAGCCATAGTGATTGGGATGGCAGTGAGGAAGGTGAAGTAGTATCCTGGGTACACGCCATGCCACAGTGCAGACAGCACGAATGTCAGTGCCGTCCGGTAACGAACCGCGCGGTCGTAGCACACACTTTAGGACATGATGAGAGGATAAGGACAGAAACATCAAATGTTAACAATAGAGACCAGCCATATTACATCCATTAAAGGTCATGTTACCCCACCAAAACATTTCAAGTAATCAAATACAAAAAACTGCTCATTTTATCACTATCACAGTGTTTTTCATATTTTCATGTTCTGTAAAAAATCATACTGTCTTAGGTCATACTGTCTTAGGTCTTTTTAAATCCAATGCTCTCATTCTCATACTCTCATACTCATACATCATACTCAATGATTGATGTCTCACCATTTCAGCCAAATCCCTGTCTGAATATTCCAGTTGTCAATAAAGTTTTTAAAGCTGGTCGCTGTCTGCAAGCAAGAGAGAAGATCGGTTAAGTCTATATCCGTCCACATGCAAGTTGATTTTTGTTTTGTTTTAACTAGTACTACCACCTTTCACTTGCCTCAATTTTCCAAATGTGAATATTAGAGATGAGGTCCCAGGACACTTCTCCCTTCTCATTTAGACCACTGATGCCATACCCTGCTGCATTGTGGACCGCATCCGCTAAACAAAAACAAAACAAAAACAAAAACAAAAAGGCTATAAAGAGGCTCTAGAAAATGTACACAGAGCCATGAGTGATTTCCAAGATTTCCATGGGTGAATTCCATGATTTGTTTGACCCCAGTTCTGTTAACATGCTATGACTCAAAGTGACAAGGAGCAATGGCTTCAAAGGCCTGGGCTACTCTGACAAAATACTGAGGTATCTGACAAATAATGTCCCCGAGTCTGAAGGGATCTGCACCACACATTTCAGAAAGATATGGCAACAGTTCAACATTTCTCATGAGGATAAATCACTTACCTAATGTCCAGGCAAAGTAAAACTTGGGTCTGGCAGCCTGTATGGACACAAAGGCGTATGCCAGCCTGGTTAAGAAGGCTGTCTCGCTGATGAAGATGGGGTCTATGTTGTATGCGATGGGAAAAGATTTAGTGATGGTGAAGAACACCAACAAACATCCAGCACAGACCAGCAGCTTATGAACAACAGCGCTCTGTGGGCACACAACACACTTCAATCAACCCTCAAACAACATGCCAAAACAGGCCTTAGCCAATAAGGCTAAAAACTCCCTTATATGGTCTAAAATTCTCTGATATGCTCTTTTTATTTCATAAAAATCCCACGTGGCTTGTTTTTAGATGTTCTTGTATGCTCTAAAAAACCTTTAAAAATAAGTTGAATGCACTGTGCTTTTATTTTGACAATAAAATTTGCATACATAATAGCTTCACTCTCATTAGCCAAATCTTAATTTTTCAGACGCATAAATCGATTTTGTTAGTTTGTTTTTGTTGTGTCAGAATTGAGAAAAAAAGCTACAAAAAACCCCCACATGCTGGGCAATGCTGTTCCATCACCCGAAAGGTATTTAGGTCAATAGGTCAATAACTGCCCCAATTACAGACAAAGCTCCTCGTCTCCATAATGCCAGTAACAATTTATAACATTGGATATTTGATAATAAAGTGTGATTATTAAGGCAGTGCAAGATTTGGGTTAAGTGTGCGCGTGTGTGCGTGTGCGTGTGTGTGGGTATTTGTGTGTCATACAATAGATATTCTCCTACTGAATGTGCCTTTGTCTCACCATTGGTGAGGGCTCGGTCACTTTGTCCCAGCCATTCTGCGCAGACCCTCTCTGAGCCCCTGGCCTCCGCAGTCTCTGTTGGGCATGTCTGCCCTCGATGAAGGCCACATAGTCCTTATAGTTGCTGCAGGGCCCCACCAGCACACTGAAGAAGTTCAGGTTGTAGCTCAGGTACTGCAGCAGTGAGGGTTTTGATCTGGAAAAGAGGTAGAGTATGCTAGTAACTGAGTTACCCTATCTATGTGAAATAGAGTGAGAGTTAGCCTATGGCACGGACTGGCTGTCAGCTTCTGACTTCATTAGATTGACACTGCAAGTGTGCATTGGCAGTTAGCCTATCTATGTGACCTAAGGTGAGTTAGCCTAGTATGCTCCTAAATCCAGTTTCATCAGTGATAGTGTATAAATCCCATCCATTAGCCGGCCAGATCACATCAGTTGAAACAATTTACACGCGCACACACTCACACACACACACACACACTCTGTCTTGTTTTGACTTCCATGGGAACCAACACTTCCACAGACATTTCAGGTCAACTCCTTTATAAATCTTTCCAATTACATATTTCTTCTTACGCTCTCTGCAGTAGGTCATACTAGTGTTTTTTGGCTCTGTGCTATGGTGTTGTAATCAAGGCATAAATAAAATGACACTGAGCTTATGCGGCTGACCTCAGATAAGTTCACTCACATCCAATTTGGGTTAGCAGCACAGTAAGTGTAAAACCCAGACAAATCATATGTCACTGACTTCAGGACTGCATCATGTGTCAATGCAACTCTGATCCTATTACTGTTGACTGTATTCTATTTTACCCCTGGAAATGCACCAAATGTACAAAGCATCATATCAGCAGCCCAGCACTGCGATACACATGTGCTCTGAATCCTTTTCATGCAGATATGTGAAAGCTATAGCCGAGAGATAGAAACTAAACAGACCAAGTGGAGTACTCACAGTACTGCTTGCTCTTTTTGCTCTGCAGTTAGTGCTTCTTCTTTACATGTGCCTGGCAACACAGAACAGATTCATTCAGGGCCATAGCGTGGTTCACCACCACACATGACATGGTATGTTAAGGGAAGACTTATCAGGTAGACACCTAAGACATTAAGACTTATTTGGTAAACACTTTAATCCAAAGCAGTTATTTATATATATTACATATCACGTAAATAATGAACCACAATTAAATCGTATACATCGAAATTAAATATTATACTAGATGTTTTATAAATGTATCGACACATTCATGACTCAAATCCATTTTAATATTAGAAACAAATTCTTAACATACAAATACATATATATTATACATAACATGTATATTAAACCCAACTGTGGGTTAAGATTAATACATTTGTATAACAGCCATGTTTTAAATAGGTGAGCCCTTGAGTACCGTTTGAAAACCATCACACTTGCCCCTGCAATGTCCTTACCATCATGCACCTGAAATGCGAGGATAGTGATCTTCTGTGTGACGATCATCAGGGGCCTGAGAAAGGAGGCATTATGGGTTGAGGTGAGAGATTTTAAATGTGATCCTCTAGTTCTAATGTTGAGTGGTGCCCTTGACAACGCAAAGGAACCTAGTGATTACTGTACTTTCACTATTGTGTGTGCTTCCATTGTGTAGCCTATGCTTATGTGTTTGTTTATCTTTCTATACCCATTTCTCTATATCAATGGGCCTCATTCATCAATATCTTCTTAAGAATTTTCTTACTTTTTTGTTAAAAAAAGAATTTTTTTGTTAAAAAAAGAAGATCCTGAGAACATTCTCAGGCAGAGTCACAAAGGTGTTCTTAAACCTCAGAATCTTTCTTTGCTTCATTCTCATCATGCTAAATCCCATTTCTTCTTAGGTTTAGGGAGTGGGTCAGTTTGCATTAGTTAGGATAGGTAAACCCCCAGCAATCCCTGTCATACTGCAGGGCCACGTGCAAACAAACTAAGAGAGAAGTTTATTAAACCAAATGAAACTATAATTAAGGCAGGTAATGGACACCAAACATAATAATTCTGAGTAATTTGCTACATTTCTGTTGTTGTGTTGTTGTGGCTTCCTTTTAAGAAACCATGCCAGGCTAATGAGGTCTAACAACTCCTCTAAGCTGTGGTCAAGCCATGGGCTATTGCTAACATTAACTGTTTACTGAGACCCCATGTTTTTATACCACATATTATACAGGTATGTGATACAGTGCATGACAATTTCATTACTGTATATGACAACTTTTTAAAGAGATTAACAATAAATGAGTTCTTATAGTACAAGCAATACTTGCCTATTGGTATGTTTATTTTACTTTAAAACACAACGATTTGTAAAATAATGAAATTACTTTGTTAAAAAATAATTATAGTTTACTTTTATAAAAAAATGTAAATGATTAAAAATAGATTTGTATTTCAAATCCATTACATTTACAACTGCAGAACTGATGAAAATGCAGTAACCATTGATTCTGTATTAACACTCGATGCCTAAAGGTTCGTAAGAGTCTTCCTGAGTGTGCGTAGATTTAGTTTTTACCTAGGAACAAATTCCAATAAGAAAACATTGGTGAATCCCAGAGTCTTTGTGAAAGTGAAATGAGGAGGGGTTAAAGAACAGATTTCCTCGTAAGAACAGTTAGTGAATGAGGCCCAGTTTCTCTATCTATTTATCCATCTATCTGTCTCTTTATCTCTCTCATACTGCACATACAACATATGACAGTCTCGGTGAACGACAGAGAGGGAGAAGGGACCAACAAACTGGTTTCTGTGATGTAACCAATGACGTCAAGCAGACACCACACCTGTCTTTACTCTGGCTATTTACTTCAGACAAAACTTGCTTACTTGTAATTAGGTATTGTGGCCATGACGTCATGAGATGTGTTTTCTTAAGCAAAATGTTTTTTTAAAGTGTTTGAGTTGGATGATCATTTTGTGATAAAGTGTTGGGCAGCCCAGACAGTGCACACCATGTAGATCAATGGGAGTTATTTGCTTGATTTCAGAGGATTCTAATACAAAATGCTGCATTCAAGTCAACATGGTATGACTGAATTCAAGATATGCACATATTAGGTGCATTGCCACATATCTATTCAAATCAAGGCATCTGGAAAAATCGATTTCCTGAGAAGACAGCCTCATCATTATTGATGCATTATTATCTAGTGCTTCCTTGTGTCACTCCCCTTCATCTCAGTTTAATAATAATGGTGTGTGCGTGTGTGTGTGTGTGTGTGTGTGTGTGTGTGTGTGTGTGTGTGTGTGAGTGTGACAAACTAGATTGCACCTGTTAGCTTTTAGTTTTCAGATTCTCAGGATGTGGAGGCAATTTCAAAAGATAAAACACTTCATTATGACCTCCTTGACTAGACATACTATTAACATCAATTACTCAGGAGGACACAGAGACACACAGTCACAGAATTCAGGCTGGCTTTTCCTGATGGGTGAGACGCACACACACACACACACACACACACACACACACACACACACACACACACACAATTTCAGACAGAATGTGCCTGGGTGATGCCCTACAGAGATAATTCATTCTATTTACTGTAGGCTTTCTAGTATGGTCTTTTTCATATCTGTAGATCTCATTAGTTGAGACAACGCTCAGTTTCAGATGAGCCTTTTCTTAGCAGTGCAGTGCAGTGCCAGTGTCTAAAACAGAGGCCGACAAATTGAATTTCAAAAGGAAATACCCATCCACTGAAAAACCGAGAAACCGGGAACTCCACACAGTTTCTCTGTGCACATTTGGCACCGTGGCCCGAGCCAAGCCACAATCACTGTGGACTTATTATCATTCAGGCTTCCATGGAAAGAATGTCCTCTGCTTTGGCAAGGATACTGACCACTTTGTGCGAGGGTTGCACATTGTTCAGTCACATGACCCCGGGCCGTGTCCAGTGCTGCTGGCTGACGATGCCAGAACCAGGGTGGTGTCGCCAGGAACCCGCCAAAGGAAGGAAGAGAAGAGCGGGGGGGGGGGGGGGGGGGTGTCATCACCATTGCCCCAAGCATGCCTCGGCAGGCAGGCAGGCAGACAGACAACACAAGCAGCCGAGCAAGTCAGGTTTATGACACCCAACAACACGACGTGAGTCTCTAGCTCATTGTAGAGTTGACACACTCACTATCAGTACAGAAATCTGATCTTTTGACAAACTTAACAGTTACTGTTGCCATGTTGGGTTCCCTGACAAGAGGAGCAATCTAGAGCTAGTTTTTTTTTTTTTTTACGATTTTCTATGCAGAACTGGGTTCTAACAGAGTTCGTGGCTCAAATCAGTCAGACGGTGCTAAGACACACAAACCAAGATCTATAAGAGGACCCTAAGCACATATTCTAGTGGTATATTTCAAAATCTCTTTTTAAGCCGTAGAGACTGGCCTGAATCATGTCCAGGAAGGTCAGGATGATTCTGTAAAAGGCAAACCCCTACAATTCACCCATCCTGACGTGGTCGCTCCTGGGCATTCCAGTTCTGCAACATCATCAGGAACATTTGTAACAATTGGCCAGGTTCCCAACTGGATTGTTTTCACATCACACACACACACACACACACACACACACACACACACACACACACACACACACAAAAAGCAGCCAACCAAAGTGGCAATCATTCATGAGTGGACTACTGAGGTATTATTATTATGCAAGGTCACTTCAACATGAAGCCAGAAGTGCTACATTCATATATACATTCCTCTGGTAATGGAATTTCTCTTCTAGCAGAGAGAGGCTTAGTTTGTGACATTAATGGTCTCAAGTCCCCTATTCCTAAAATCCCCAGTCGATACAGCCTAAACCAGTTCAATGTTCTGTGGGGAACAGTCCTCAAAGGGAAAGCCATTGAAATGCAGGCCTGTGCATGTGTGTGTGCGTGTGTGTGTGCGCGCTGTTGTGGGAGCGTGGGAAGACAAGGAGCCTTGAGGACTACTGAGAGCAGTGACAGAATCACAGCAGTCACACACTCACGAGCTGTCCATTCAACGGGTTAATAAGAAGCAGCTGATGTCCATCTATCTCTGTCTTCTTTAGACAGAGCTGCTTGTGTGCAAAAAGGCTGACCAAGCCCTGAGAGGGGCCTAGACCTGTGCCAGTAAAGGTTCGGATCAAAGCCATTTTAGAGCCAAATATGTGCCATCTACATAAGAACCAGTTCAACGCCAGATTAGATCCACATCATACCTTTACATCTACATTTCTGCATTTAAGAACCCTTTTATCCAAAGCGGCTTACATTTGTCAGGGAAGGTCTCCCTAGAGCAACGGGCACAAAGCGATTCAAACCCACAATTTCCAGGCCATTAGCATACTAGCCAGGTTCCTCAACTGTTACGCTACCACCACCTACCATCATAGCCATACGGAAACTGGATCAGAGCCAACGAGTACAAAGCCTTAGTAGAATCAGAACAGCTCAAGAATATTTCCTAGAAACCATTGTTGTTAACCTCCATCATATAATAACACCTTTACACACCCTATGTTTTAACTACCAAAACTGTGGGTGGATGGGTAGCTATGTGCTGAATCATGGTCATTTGAACTCTGTGCATGGAAGACGTGAAGTCCCAGAAGGACTTTCATTCACGATGATCATTCTTTTCCGGTGACCTTCTACTTTTGTGAAGACTGGTAGGCTAGACTGATATTAGGCATAAGTAGTTGTATAGTGTAGTTATACTAGTTTACTATCCAGAGTCAGCATTTTATAGTTAGCTTGTAGCTATAGCCTCATTAGACAATTGTTTACCAACGTAAAAGCTTTGTTTACCGGAAAAGAGTGACCATCCTGAGCGAAAGTCCTTCTGGACTTTATGTCTGCTGTGCACAGAGCCCGTTGGCACCTTGATCAGAGTGGATACATACAAGGGCTAGGTCAAAGCCTGGTCAGAACCACAGCCACTGAGACTACTGTCTCCAGTGTAAACAATTATTCTGTAACAGTGAACCCATATTAAAAAATCCCACTGAAAAAATTATGATTATTATCTGCCCTAATAGAATAAAGTAAGTCCCAATATACTGTATGACTTGTATAAACCCAGGCCACAGTTTGATATGGGCAGGGCAGGCAGGCAGGTGAGAGAGCAAGCAGGTAATACAATGACCGACTGGCTGTGGCCTTATCATCGTTTGTGTTTATTTTAGGGAGTGCCGGGGCCTCCCTGCCACCAACACAGCCGATAAGGAGAGAATCAGACCCAGGCACGGTAGGCTTGGCTGAATCAACAGAAACAAGCAGGCAAACATCTCACCACAGAAGGTGTGGAGGTCACAGATGAAGGGTAAATGAGCAGATAATGACGACAAAAACACAACTTGAGCTTATCTGTGGTCAAATGGTAAGTCTGAGGTTTCCCAAAAACAACTTCACCTGTATTTAGATTAAGTCCCATAGTTCACTGGTGCTACAGTATATGCATACTATGTGTGTGTATGTGTGTGTGTGTGTGAGTTAGAGAGATGGAGAAAGAGAAAGAAAGGGAGTGAGAGCACACAAGAGAGAACTTTTCTGTGTGGGTGTGTACACTGGTGCTGGTGCATGTGTGTCTCGATTCAAAGAAATCTATCAACAACACTGAAAGGTCTGTCTTCTCACCCTGAGAAATCTGTTGACAGGATGCCATAGTTAAAGATGAAGACTCTGCTAATCTGGCAAACTGTCAAGTAACCCATCGCTGCAATCATTGAATACCTGTGTGGAAAAAAATGTAACACATCACAACACAACACAACACAACGTGCCATCCTTGTGTCTTGGAAAAAAGCAAAAAAAACAAAACACACTTCCACACACAATTCTGTACAGATGAATGAACAATATAGACATTTTGGTCTTCCGAACACAAAGTCAGGTTGGTGACATGCGCAGTAAAACAATGTTACCTTTATCTGCAAGCATGGTGATCTCAAACGGGAAAATACCACGGGGGTGACTTGCCTACATTCATCACATTCCACCGATAGTAGCAAACAACAGAAGGACAGGTCTTTCTGGACGCTGCAAGCTAAACCCACCCGACTGATCAGGGCCATCAATGGCAACAGACAGTAATTTGGCATATTTCACTTGTGATCTGATTGACAGCCTGGACAGCCGTTAACATGTGTTTGTGGCAGGTGTGTTTAAATTTTTTTTTCGCTGCATCATGGTGTAGGTGGTGTTGAGTTGCCTACCTGTGAATGTTGACCTGGCTCGCCATGATCATGATTGCATAACATGCCAAAACCAGAATGAAAAGATGTGAAGCATACCTGTAGGATAAAAAAAAACAAGCAAAGAAAGATGACCAGTGAGAGCCATTACTCCGATAAACATGAGAAGAATAATTCCCTCAGTTTGATCTTCAAAAGCTCAGCTCAATTTTTTGCTATCTGAATCCCAATGTCCTTTCCCTCTAAATAACCCCAACCCCTTAAAGTCATTACTGAAATGAGTCAGCCAATGCGAAAATATGAAATGTGAAATAGGCCCATCATAAAATTACGTGGATTTGTGTCAATAGACAAAAGGACAAAAAGTCCTTGAGGCTTAGGGTTTAGGGGATGGGATTCAACCACTAACTGTGCCAAGCTTTGCTGTCCACCCTGTTGTCCAAGCAGTGTAACAGAGTTAATGGACTGGCCCTCACAATGCCTTTCACCAATGAACAAGACTGCAGGCCAAAATAGGTCTCTTACCAGCCAAAGCAGAATATGGCAAAACAGCTGCCAAGTAGGGTGGCAACAGCATGACGGACCACTGGACCATACCGCAGGGGACTCAGAGAGACACGGAACCAGCAGGCAACTGCGAGGCCAAATATCTGGCACGCTAAGAAGTTCACCTACAAGAGGGTGAAAGGTGGGGGAGAAGAGGCAGAGATAGAGACAGAGACCACACTGTTAAAATGAATGCTCTAATTCTATTGTCTAACTTGAGCATGGCTGAATGGGAACTCTGTACATGAGACCAATATAATGAGAAGTGTGTGTGTGTGTGTATGTTTATGTGTAAGTGAATGAGTGGGAGGGATGGGGAGAGAGAGAGAGAGAGAGTGTGTGTGTGTGCGTGTGTACGTGCGTGTGTGTATCTGATGAAAAATTCAGAATTGACAGCTTCAGCATCTGTGGCACGAGGACAGAGTCAAATCCTCTCCGCTGGCTGCAAAACCTCTGGACCACTTAATTGGATGTTTTTTTTAATAGAATAGTCTCTGACTAACTTTAGCGCCTGTGACTAATCCCTCCGATATTACAAACCGCACACACCCAAGGAGAAAAAAAACATAACTGGTCAAGCAACATGACCGTGTGTCTAACGTTAAAATGAAAGATCTTGAGTTGCATCGTATGACGATACCCACACACCACTGTCACCAAACATTCCTCAACTGTAATGTTTATGACAGTGATTGTCACTACAGCAACTGAGAGGCCACAAGACAACAACAACAATTTCAGGGGAATAGTACTAATCAGACCTACATTTCTTTCGACGCAGGCGAAATAACGTTATTCCCATCGCCAAAAAGCAAACTTCCTACCTGGTCCAAAGGGACCCCAACGATGTCGCTGACTGAAGACAGCAGTAAAGAGCCCGTGGTTCTATGGATGACACTTTCCTCCCCCATCCTTCATTTTACGCTCGGAAGTTTAACTCCAAAAATTCGCCTTTTGCTTACGTCTGACGTTGTTTTAGCACCATGCGAACGGAATAAATAGGTAACACGAATTAAGGATGCTGTAGGCTAAGCTTAGAGAAAGTTACATTGTAGCCGGCTAGATCGCCGCACAGCTGAAATGTCGGAGACGTAGGTTGAATGGCGTTCCTACTACAGTCCAACCACACACACACTACGGCATGACCAGCAACTTCAATGAGTTCATGAGAGCGCTAAGGCGGGGCAAAGATGTCATTCTGTCATTGAGGCGGTTGCGATGCGTTACCAAGTTTGCGTTTGGCTGTGTAGAATTGTTGCAGCGTGTTAGTCCCTCCCATACCACGAGGGAGAAGGCTGCTGCCAATTTCTCCAAAACCAACGGCAACGTCCATATGGCGTAATGTCAGGTATTAAAGCTGAAACAATCTACTTGAAATGTTAGCCTACATGTTTTCAAAACAAAATGGCTTTTTTCGGTGTCTTTTTTTTAACAGAAAACAATGAAGACTAGGCCTATATAAAATTTATTGGGTATAGGCCCTAATGTATTGGACCTTATAAATCAGTGTAATTAGTCTAACTAGCCCACTAATGTATTAGCTAAGATGTACTTCAAACATGCATTTGCAGGAATGTATTTGTTTTCTCCAGGAATTAGGCTGTAATGTAATGTTTTTAAACACTGGTTTACATGTCATTCTCCGCTGTTTAACTTTTCGGCAATATTTCCTTATCTTTTTTCTTAATCAGACAATTAATTGCGGTACCATCTCCAAATTAATTTGGATGGCATAAAGTCATATTCCACAGGTGTTATTCCCACTAGCCATCCAGGGTATGCAAACTGCAGTCCTCACTATAGTGTAAGACACCAACACAGAATAAAATAAAAAAATGTACAACATGACATTGATAACGACTAATAATAACGATTAAAACAGATGTTGAGCCCGACAGTTTATGATTCACAGATTAAATGTATGACTATTCTTTCATGTAATACAACCGGACATATCCCTACGTCTCTGGTGAGTGCGTGTACATAAAAGTCTCCAGAAAAAAGTAGCTCGTTAGGTACAATTGGGTCTAGAGATCAGCTGCTGCTATGGTCATAAAACAGACGTGAATTTTGAATCATGCTAATGTTAGCCTAAACGAAAAACTATTGGAGGGGCTGTAAAATGATAGGCTGCCTAGTGAAAAATATTTTATGTAGGCTACAACTTTTATCCAGTAACTCACAGGATCCAGGTCATTATGCATGACGTCCACCAGGCAGCTTTGTGGGCAGGGTTGAGTTGAGGACAAGACAGAAGGGGCTATCGGCCTGGCAAGTCTGAGGCAAAACCGGTTTGGGCTTAGTGGGGCTGGTAGCACGGGCTATTAGCTCGACATCACCCTAGTCTGGCCTGGCTCGGCCCGACAGTGTGAAGACGGCTGCAGCATGAGATTCGATCCCACCCACAACAGTTTGCCTTTAGCCGACCACTGAGAACTCTCCACTCAAGAGTGCATATTAACATGTTTTTTTCTGAACTTTTTTCCAAATTATGGGTGCAAAAACTTGCAGGAGAAGTTGTATGTGTGGGTGTGGATGAATGACCACTTCACACAGACGTGAAAGAAATCGAGATAAGATCAACCAGATTCTTTAGAATGCGGGTCTCACCAGATTCCCAGCAATTTCTAGTGATGATCCACTACTGCATAAGGCTATTGTTGCCCCATACAATACAGAATACCTAACAGATAATCCATATAGCTGTGCAGCTGTAATTGGGGCAGTATACTATAGGCGGTGGTAGTGTAGCAGTTAAAGAACCTGGCTAGCCTAATAGTCGCCTGGAAATTGTGGGTTCGAATCTCGGCTGCCATCATTGTGCCCTTGAGTAAGGCACTTTCCCCTAAGTTGCTCAAGGGGAGACTGGCCCTGAATTAATAGTTGACAAATGTAAGTCGCTTTGGATAAAAGCGTCTGTTAAAACCTAAATAAATGTAATGTTGATCTAAAGGTAGCAAGTGTAGCTCAAAGTGAATTCTGTAGTGATTTCCATTGAAGAGATTGTTCACAAACTATGTGTGTAATGATAACAAAATAAGCAAGAGAGTTTTGAGAGTTTTCACAATCCTATATTCAGAATACAAGCAATCGTGTTTTTTAACAAATAGGTTTGGTCAAGATTTGTCATGAAACTAAATAAAAAGACTGGAACATATGATCAGGCAGTAGTTTGAGATAAATACAATGTTACAATTTACCCTGCAGTCAGTATTTAAAAGTAAAAATGTAGCAAAGATGTTGCAGAGCTTTGCTGCTGGACAGACTCGGCAATACTCTAGACTCGGCAATACTTATCATGGATCCTATTTTAAAAGTCACCCTCTTTTCCAACTGAAAAAAAAAACACACTGTACAAATGTCCAACTTATGGGATCTAAGCAAGACATTAATAAACAAGGTCATCTACTGCTCATCTGATGAGGTCAGATTCAAGCGAAACATGCGTGGAAGAAACATAAGAGCAACAAAGAGCCTCCAGACTGCAGACATCATTGTGTTCACAGCTATGGTGATGATCTGCAGGTGTGGCTTCATTGCCCGTGCAATATAGCAGACCTAATTGTTCTTCTTGATGAAGCACATAATACGTAAGGGATCAAGAGAGATGCCAGATTTACCCACACTTGCCACTGTTGTATTCAACAGCCCTCACCACTCCCCAAGGTCACAGTTTGGTTTAAAGCTCATCCTAGGATGATACCATTATTCTTATCCCCATATTTTGTATTCCTCAGTCCCATTGAGGTGTTCTTTTCAGCATGCAGATGGAAAGGGACCAGCCACCACTCCAGCCACCACTGTCCAGACTGATTAATGCAATGACTGCTGGATGTGGGGACATAAGAGTGGAAGATATCCAGGGCTGGATTGGACATTGAAAGTATTTTTTGTCCTTGGTGTACAGCAGGAGATGACATTGGTAGATGAGAATCTGTGTGGCTAAACACAGAGGCCAGGATGAATGACGCTAACATTGAGTTTTCGAGCAGCAAACAAATTGTGCATATGCAGTAATGATGAAATGATTCATGTGATTGTATTTTTCTGTTTATAATTGATTTTATAATCATCCATTATGTGCATTGTTTCCCAATATACTACAATATTGTGAGGCAAACCAATAGATGTCACCCCTTTGGCAAAATGTATATTTTTTAATCTATGCCACATAAAGACTATGCTTTCTGGGTAAAAAGTGACATCACCGAGTTGATATTAGATAAATTCATGGATTCATTTGTGATATTAGGCTCATTTGATATGGGCAAGCTGGCTGCTGCCGCATGCAGCCATCTGTAGACAGAGATGTATTGTGGGTTATACACAGTGCATGCTGGTTAAGCGTGGTGTCCGACACCAACCTGAGATGAACAGATGTTGTGATTAGGTCACCAAAATGCAACCATGTCACACTACTCAAAACTTGCAGGATCAAGATGCTTGCAGTCAGATCTTGCAGTTCTTTGCAGTTGGTTTCACATGACTGCAAGCGACTGGATCCCGCGACCGGATCAATCCATTTCTCACATTGGTTGGAATCTCCTGTCACAAAAATGACACCTTTCCCCGTCATACTGCTGGGAAAAAGCCTATTTGAATTGGCTGGCAGGCTGGCAGAAAATCCAAGTTTTACCCAATGAAATAGTCTTTTTGCTCCACCAGCATGACTTGCTTTAAGCCAGACAGCCATCTCAAATAAACATTTTATGCCACATGGCTATTTTCAAAAGCACATTTTCAAACACTTGGGCTATAACTCTGTTGCATTTATTGTTTGCATTTATTTGCCAATCATGTTCATTTTATTGGTTAAATGAGGGGATTCAAACTGCTTTCAATGCAAACAAACTCACGATATCTCCTGGGCTTCACGTCTCTATTCACGTCTA
Organism: Tenualosa ilisha; assembly: GCA_015244755.2. Lineage (NCBI taxonomy): Eukaryota > Metazoa > Chordata > Actinopteri > Clupeiformes > Clupeidae > Tenualosa > Tenualosa ilisha. The sequence continues at coordinate 64,182 of PYXC01002739.1, read as the reverse complement.
GTGTTTCTGCTGTCACCGCCGCCAACCACAGTCTTATTAGGCCAACACTCCTTACTCACCAGATATTCCACAGTAAAAGTGATGGTAAGCTATACTTGACCTGCACATGCAAGGAACCAGGTTCAGGAACAGTACAATCCACCTTTTTTTCCCCCACCCATTTTAAAATTTCCCCTTCCATTTTGTGTTTGACCTTCCTGTGTTCAGCTTCACTGGAGATTCATTTCTCACAAATGATAACGGAAGTTCAAACACAAAGCAATCACAATCACACAATTAGATGTAGTCCACAATCACACAATCAGATGTAGTCCACCCAACACCTGTCATTAGGCCTTTTTAAGCACACAGCTCCTGACTGACTCAATCAGAAATTGGTGTAATAGCTGCCAATCAAGAAGGCAGGACCTGTACAGTCAGAGGCAGCACTCCAGCTGCTATGTGCAGTTAATGGGACAAAATTTGTATTTTGGTTCACACTCCAAAGTCAAGAGAATGGCTTCCATATGTTTTGCATGAGTGTAAAAGCTGTTGATTGTGGTTATCAAACTTAATTTTTTCCTGCATTTTTAAAAAATGTGGCGATATTTCACTTGACACTTTCACAGTTAGTAGATCACCGCCAATAGACTGAAAAATATTTTTGGTGTCCAGACTCTTGGGCTAGGAACAGTGCTGGGGACGCTGGTTTTCACTTTTCCTCCCTCAGCCTACATGCACAAACAGCTGACGTCAGGAGATTATACTGCCCTGAAGTTTGTCATGTGCCTTGATTCCCCCTGATGAAACATAACTATAGTTTTACTGCAACATAACACCTGCACTTTCCATAGAGTTATATTGCAGTAAATCTGACATTCTGAGACAAATACAGAAACTTCCAAACTGTTAAAAAAATAACAATAAATAAACCTGAGAACATCATTTTATAGGGAGACTGCCAGTTTTGTCCCTAGAAATTTTGATAATTGAGGTTTCCTGCTCCTGTGGATGTTGGCTCTTCCTTTTTGCAAGGATGTTTTGAGGCTATTCCAAGCCTTGAATAATTTAGGATGACTGACTAAACCCTCAGAATATTTCCACACCCTAACCACTGAAGGCCATGCCCCAAATTATGCAGTGTGTAAATTTACCTGTGATGAACAACATACAGTCAAGTGAGTGATTATTATTGTAATTCAAACTAAAATCAAATTCAGGTCTTGCCATAGCTTGCCTGCCCTGCCCACATCCCTTTACCACCAACAATCTAGCGGGGGGGGCGCAGAGTACGGCAGAAAGCAAATATTTTCAAACCCCACCCCAAATTGCACGTTGCTCTTCACTAAAGGTTGAACTGGGCGGCTACCCTTGCCCTTAGCTGATAGTCTATAACCAAAATTCATAGCCCATCGATGCCTCTTTAGACCTATAGCAATATGTAATTCACACACACAAAAGACGATATGTGATGGTCTCATGCAATCTTACTCCACCAACCCCTCCCCCACCTCTCCACGTCCTGAAATCTCCACCTGTCGTATTATGGCGAGAAAACTGGCAATGAAACGTCCTTGTCTATGCATGAAATACTGTAATAGTCTTTCCGTAAATAACTGTTCTGCTGTCACATTGGCTTACAAAGAGTTAAATTTTATGGCGCGATGTTGATTGTGTACTGTTTTGTCAGTTCAATTATGAGTTATGAGTCGATGACTTAACTCTAACGTTTTCCTGACCTTCCCCATAAACGCTGATGAGCATTTTGTGGTTTATGTGCAATACTGTAACGTTACAGCGTATAAATTACGCCTGTTTAGTAGGTATAACAAGTTCTTTCAAATGTATGTATCTCTTTAAGCATGGAGGCATGGATTTTCACAAATGTCATGTGTTTGACCAATGGTAACTGTCGATTTCAGTATTCATGTTTCTATTGGTGTTCATTTTGTATACGTAAGGAAATAAAGGTGGAGCCTAGAATAATGCTAGCCAATCACTTAAACTATGCAAATTTCATTTGAAATTATCCCGGGAAATATGAGTTTCGCGGGAGGGTATTTCGCGCGTAAACTGTATCCTTCATTCATTGTTAGCTTCCTGGAGCCATTTTCAGTTGAGGAGGTTAGGCGCTGCTTCAGCCGAACAATCCAAACCATCTGCTAATATGAACATATTATGTGCCGACAAATGTTGACATATCGGTAGTTAGGACGTTAGTCTAATGTTGGCCGTGAATATTAGCAACGGAATCGTGGCGGATAAGTAGATATATAGGTTTAAACCAGGGAAGGGACAAAAGGCATCCGAGTCCACAAAGATGAGAAGAGGGATAACATCAGCTACGGAGAAAGTGATTATTACAGGGGTTGGTGGCTCTTCGCTCGATAAAAACATAGTTTTGACAACAATAAACGATCGGTTACCGTCAACTCTTCCCACTACCACTTATATACATATAATAACCCCGCCGCCCAGCATTTCTCAGACCTCGAGTGTCTGCCTGTCTGAACCTGCAAATGGCAATTTGTACTCCACTCCTCACGGAGCTTCACTTGGAACAGGACAACGACCAGCTTTAGGACGTCCACCGGTAATTTCCCCTAAAACTGTGTCAAAGTGACGATTATTTTGGTGCACGTTTTGTATTTGCTAACGTGAATACTTTGTAGCAACAACCGTGGCCATGTTTGCTAGCTAGCTATAGCTTTAGGAACAAGTCTGAACATGACACGATGTCTTATCTTTTAGCAGGCTATGGTGAACCGTGTTTCTGTTGTTTTTTGCCCATATATTTCCAGGAGGCCAGTGCTTCTGGTTGCACTGGAGTTGTGGTTGGTAGCAATAGCTCGAGACGCAAGTAATGAGGTTGAAGTTGTAGCCACCAGGATTGTTCTATTAGCTTGCTAGCTATCTTATTTCAACCCCCCAGTGACCATATAAGGGGTCACACCCGAATGGAAAAGGTCAGTGTTTAAGTTCTTGGCCAAAAATACATGTTTTCCTTTGTCCTTGGCGCGGTGTATGTATCAGAACATGCCAATGACACGAAATGGGGTTGAAGGTTGTGGGGTAGGCTTGAAATGTCAGAACAGAAACCACTGTAAAGGAATAAACAGAGGCCTTGCCAGTAAGCAGGTCTGGAGGGGGAAGGGAAAGAGCCAGCTTGCTCTTAGCCGCACAGTTGAGCAATAGCCTTATGCGAGGAACAAACTACGTTAATCGTCTTAAAACCATTCTGCTTATGGAGACATGCATTTCGAACCACTATGAAGCTTCATTTAGAGTTTTGATTGAAAGGTTGATTGTCATTTCTACCGTGTCTGTCATGGGAAAGAAACGCCGCACTGTTGTCAAAAGGAAAAAAGAGACGCTGACGTGCCCTGAGCTTTGTAACCAACAACAAGGTAAAGCCCGAGCCCACCGCCAGTCTGGGAGCTCTAACACACAAACCACGCGGCACGGTGGTCCACGAGCTAAGGCTGAGACCTTTTGTCTGGAAACCCCACATCAGATTGCCATCATGCATGCTCTCTGCCATTACCTTGCAACATAAGTGTTGGTGAAGTTGTGTTGCCATCAATTAGCAAATGCACGCCCTGAATTAACATGCACTTACTGCAAAGTACATGAGGGTTTTTAAGCATATTTGGGTGCAATTCATTTAGTCAATCAGTGGGATGAAATGATTTAGTAAGATTTCACACATTGCCTGTGGTATTTTGGAATTTGTGGCATGATGTTTCTTGTGTACTACTGCCTGTTGTCTATAGGTACTTTGTTAATATGGAGCGAGAACCCTGTTGAAACCTCAGACTTGAACCGAACAGCGCTCTAAATGGGCATAACTGATGACTTGCTGAGGAATCCGGTCTTTGTTTATGTCCTCAGATTTTCCTACTGTGTTGAAAAGGGTGGCTGAAAATTTCTCCACGTTTGTAAATTCTGTTACAGAAAATATACATTTTCTTCTTCTCTTTGTATTGCAGGTCTGTAGCCTTGTGAAACGGGGAACATGAAGAAATAAGACAGATGCATGTTTAAACGTGTATGTTGACAGTCAGTAGGGATGTGAAAAAGCAGGTTGACATGCAAAAGCTCAGTTATTTTTAGTTGATGTATGTATATGGTAGGCTATTAAATTGATCTCTTATGATTACGAATACATTTTTGTATCATGGTGAGATTGGAAAGAAACACGTTGAGTTGGCACAGTCATTACCTTTGACATACCACTTTTCATGGGGAAAAATGTGGAAAACCTGAAAGACTGGATTCTTGGGCAGTCTGTTGTGTTGTGTTTTTGGGTGTACACCATAATTGCTAGACACTATATAGAGATGGATTTTCCCATTACATCAATGCTTTTGTGAATGATTGAAGAATGCAGGCTAGCTTGTTGGGCATGCCCAAGTTGGGTCCTGGAGTCCTCAAACAAATTAAGTTGAATTCAAAAAAGCAGTTAAAACATTAGGTCAGAGTTGCCTCATATTTTACAGGTATTCTTTGACTTATTTGTCGTGGTGAAATGGCTTTGTCTATGCTGCAGTTGGACATGTTTTTGTTAAAGTTCAAGTAGTTTAGAGCTTGAGCAGAGAACAATCTATGCTCTTGTTGGAAATGTTAATGGTCCGGTCTCCTTTGGGTGACCTTAAAACCCAGTCTAGCAGTTTGAATGGTTATGGCTAACAGGGTTTTGAAATCACTGATTTGGCTTCCTCTGTTGTGAAAAAAAAATCTCAATCACTCTACGGTATTCCAAGTGGCAAAATCATGGGTGACTTCCAAGCCACAGCAAGCTTTGTAATGTAGTCCATAGGCTTCAATGGAATTTGGTCAAATTTGGAATTTGGTGACATGTTAGTTCACACAGATCTTCCTCTGTATATTACTCATACCCACTGATTGTTCTCCTCAGGCGAAGAGGCGACTGGCTTTGGATGATGCTGACCAGCTCCCCGCCACCCATCTGGCATCCACGCCTGTGGGCAGAGATGTTCCTGCTGTGGCTGGCATCAAGCCCACTAAAAGTATGAGACATCTTTTAACATTTAATGCCTTGTCTAACTATAATAAGATATTTACTTGCAGTTAAGGCTTTTGTCCCCATCCACATGAAGTACAGATATCCATTTAATCAGCAACATGATTCTAGTGTTGATATTTTAGTGCTCTGCTTGTCCTGGTTGTTCACCTACAGTGTATGAATAGATGGTGAAAGTACAACCCTTTTTATATGGTGCATTTATTTATTTTATTATGTTTTTATTTGTTACTAGACTGTTCATGTACACAGTTTACCTTTAGGCCTACCTGCCATAACAAACAGTATGAGGATGGATGCTCGCCATTGAATTTTCAGTTGGCTGTCATTTGATTGAATATCATGCCTGAATGGAGCCATTACATTGTAAATACACTGATATAGTAAATAGAACTGCTAAAACAGCTTAAAAAGATGCTCTCTCTTTCTATTTTAATGTGTGTTTAAATGAACATGCCTGTGTCTGTCTGTTTCTTCAGCTCCAAAGTCTCCGGGTGACAAGGAAAAGTCGCGGTACGACACATCCCTGGGTCTCCTGACCAAGAAGTTCCTGCAGCTGCTCAGCCAGTCGGCGGATGGCGTAGTGGACCTCAACTGGGCAGCTGAGACGCTCAGTGTCCAGAAGAGACGCCTCTATGACATCACAAATGTCCTGGAGGGCGTGCACCTCGTCAAGAAGAAGTCCAAAAACAACATCCAGTGGATGTACGTCACATGAAGCCCTTACTGGGCCAGTCTGTGTGCCCCTTTTCAACCAATGGGAATGTCCTAATAGCCAGGCTAGCACTGCTCAGTGAGCGAGTTTACATGCACCGCTTTAATCCGATTATGGGCAAAATTGGATTCAAAATACCTCATATTCACACCATCTGATCGGATTTGGCCCGATCGGATTGAAATATCAATTGGCTTTAGAGGTAGTGTACACCTTTTGAAAATCCGTTCGATGGGAAAGTATACAAACCTGCAATTGGATTCATGGATTAGATTTTCCTGTCAGCGCATTTGTAGGGATGGATGCGGTTGATGCAACTGCACGCACACATTGCTTGAAAGTAATAGCCGCACCGCAAAGTTATTAAAATGACCACAGATGAGCTTTGTCCTTTTGCTCATCTTACCATATGAACCCAGCTAGTGTGCTAGCAAGTAACCTACATACTTTCAGTGTGGTGTTAACTAGCAGTTACCTTATAACGTTAACATAGGTAGCCAAGAGGGTAAAAGTGATTTGATGTTACAAAGTTGTATTATGAGCATCTTTTTAATCCTTGACTGGCAGCAGGCTAAGGGATGCTAGCTAAGGGATGTCAGATGTATGTAAACAAATGACAACGTGGGAAACCATTGCGCTTGTCAGAAGGTGGTGATCAGATTGAATGCTTTGAGACATATAAACGTGGATTGAATGGTTCAGATGGAATATCCAATTCAGGACTGGGGGAAAAACTGCATGTTAACACACTCCATACAATACACAGGGTTTCCGGGGGTCTAGAATGAGTCTGAGTTGTGAATTATTACTATAGATGCACCAGTGTAGTGCATTTTGTGTGGGCCATGCCACATGCTTGAAGTACGTCATCTATTTGAGGAGAAATAGGTGGTTTTTTTTTTTTTTGTAGTTTTTTTTCATGAAGTTGGTTAGCACAGTTAAAAAGTATATCCTATGGATGTAGAATCCATAAATTTCACTACAAAACCTACAAACCTGTGTACTGTTCGCATGAAAGGGCGTCATGTTGATCTAAAATTTCAATGATATGGTCGTAATGATGCTAGTTCTGGGTTTTTATTGGTTGGGACTGTGATCAGCCTATGTCAAGTGTAGCAGGCACAGTCATTTGCTACTGCTTGCATTCATCCCTGTGTGTGACACAAAACGTTATGCACTGTGCTGAAGTCTTGAACTCAAGGGTGCTAAATCTAAATAAAATGCACTTACAAGCTTCAGCCTTTAGGTAGGATAAAATAAAAAAAAATCCCTGTTCACGAGGACCTTAAAGCGTAGCATTCAACAATTCATGCCTTCAGTAAAGCGCCAGTGTATGATGAGGAAGCTTATTTGCGTGTATGAGTGTGTGTCAATAAAGCTTGGTTGTTTGTGTTTGCTTGTAAACACCATAGTCATGGTGAGGAGAGATGCACACCAAGTGTGACTTCTAGTTGATCTATTGACTTATTGATCTGTTGACTATCTTCAACGGATGGGGATAATAATGGCTGTGGGACTCCCATAATCCTTTGCAAGGCACACAAGCAACAAGTATGAATGAGTAGCTGCACTATATCTTTTTTTTGGAGCCTTAGGATTGAGGACAACGCTGTGACATCCAGTCACAAAGTCTTTTTACTGTAGTGTTGACGTGTCAGCAGAGAGAATGTCCCTCATCTTCAATGAGTCAGCACTTTCCTGTATAGAAATGATGACCCTTTACTGAGGCATGGAGGACTTTAGCACTTGTACTTGAGTCATAAGACTGTGTGGAGTGTTTTTGGTTCAAACGTGTCTCTGTGTGTAACTGGAAATCTCTTCTACACAACCAAAAGATTTAATGATAAACTAGCTGTTTGTGTAGCATGATGGGTTTTAGTATGAATGCAGGCCATCCTCTATGCTGATGCTTGAAGGAATAGGGTCTTTTGCACGGTTATGACTAGATGTAGATGGGATATGTTGAATTAAGGTCAAATGTGGTGCTCTGAACACAGCCGACCTGTGTACATGAATAGATATCTCATCCTGAAGGAAATGTGTGTGTGTGTGTGTGTGTGTGTTCAGGATCTGCTGTGAGCCTCACTTGACCTGTGTGTGTTTGTGTCCTGTCTTTGCTGCAGGGGCTGTAACCTGTCAGAAGCAGGGGGTGTTGGGACCCAGAGGCAGGCCCTGAGCAGCGAGCTGGCCCGGCTCCACCAGGAGGAGCTCCGGCTGGACCAGCTCATCACCAGCTGCACCCAGGATGTCAAGCTCATGACCGAGGCCCCCGCCAACCAGAAATATCCAATCAGATCACCTCATTGCTTTCTACGGAATGCCATCCTACCAATATTTCTAAAGCTGCTCATAGGTCTGTTTCCCATCACTATAGATGCTAACTAGTTAACCCAAAAAAGTAGCTAACTTAATTAGCAACTATTACTTTGGGAAACAGACCCCATATCAACAGAGGAGGAGTTTGTGTAATGGCATTTCAGAAACGGCTTCTGTCTCCTTCATTTTATCTGTGCTGTGTTGAGGCGACTGCTGCCATTGTGTTTTTTTGTTTTTTTTTTCCCTCCATGAAGTGCTCAGTGCTTTGGAAATGTCTTCCCACTCTGCTCTGCTTTTGAGGACTCAGCACTCAGTCCTTTTTTGGAGGATGCTGCTTTTGAAAGCAGTATTGCGGATGGAGCACAACCGCGGACAGACTCAGTAGAAATCTGTGGTCAGAGAGAGAGAGAGATGGGGAAGCTAGCTTGGCTGCTGTTTAGTTGTATCTGTTGTAGTACTCTGGTCCGGTCTTGGTCTCGTGACCATACTCTGACTTATTTTGGAATTGAAAGCAGTTTTAATTTGGTCTCATTTGGTCTTGAACCACAGTGGCATGGGTCAAGCCTGAAGGCAGCTTTTAATTTACATGAAACACTCAGCACACAAACAAGTGATACAGTAGCCTTCCTTCATCAAGGTTGTGATGTATCCAGAAAATTCATGATCTTCAAAACTGACCTTTTTTAAGGTCTTGGCTTCAAAATTCCAAATGCTCGGTCTTGGCTTGACCCTCTAAGGGCTTTGACTTGACTTGCACATGGCATAGATGGTCTCATTCCCATCACTTGCGCAGGGCTTGAAAGGAGGCACGTAAATGGAACAGTTCTGTTTTATTTTGTTGTTTTGTCACCATGGTGATTGTTAGCACCTTGTATTTAGCTTCCTTTTAATGTCATGCAGGAAGAGCCGTTGCATCTTTTGAAAGTAGCAACCCGTTCCAAAGCTCATCTTGAAGCAATAGGTGTGAAGAGCTACATTAAAGACTCACTTCCTCTGGAATAAATAGTGTCCTTATCAAGAACCAGAGTAAGAAAGAAACATTTGGCTAAATGTAGCTTTGCAAGAGACAGATAGTCTTGAGACTGTTCTTGTTCGATCATGTTATGTTTGAAGTGTCAAGTCCAGTGCATCAGACATTCCCTCCAGCCCGGTGTGTGTTTGTGTCAGATATATTTGTCCTTAACTCTCACTACGCTGGCATATGTCACGTATGAGGACCTGCGACAGATCAGCGGCCTAAAGGACCAGACGGTCATCGTGGTGAAGGCGCCACCAGACACAAAACTGGAGGTGCCTGACCCAGAGCAGGTGAGTGGCCTGGCAGAACAGAGAGAGGAATGCTAAGTACTTTCAGGTGTGCGGACAGGTGAATACATACAGGTGTCCTGTTATTATCCACTTACTGTCCCAAGTTTAAAGAAAAAAAAAAAGTCTCGCATATGTTAACGTTCTTTTTTGTTTAAATTTTGACACTAGAATTTACAGGTCCACTTGACCAGCACCAAGGGCCCCATCGATGTCTTTCTGTGTCCGGACGAGAGTGAGGTGGACAGCCCTGTCAAAGATGGCGGCCAGAGCAGTGCTTCCTCCACATTTTTGAAGGTGGTGGACGGTAAGTGTCTCTCCGGTCGTTTGGCCTGTGCTTAGTACAAGTGCAGAAAACCACTGGTATGTGATCTGAAGTGTGTTGTGCAAGTGTAGCTCCAGTTTGAAGCCAGACCAGGCAAGAACAAAGGTTGGACTTTAATAACCTGACACTGACTGCAATGCTCCTGTATTATGAAAAAAATGCCTCATCATTCAGTGGTAAATTTCAGTATCTGAAGCAGTCCATTTCCTTTGTGTCAGTGAGCCTTCCAACTGTTGGGGACTGACAGTAACATATTTCATAGCAGAGGACAGACACAGACCGCGTTTCAAATGTGTGTTTCCGTGTTTCACACTTGGACACTTCGAACACTATGTATTAGTGCATACACACTGACAATGATGGCAAAACTCAGAGCACTGAAATTCCTTAGATGATGCACTCATATTAGTTTAAAAGTTCAGTGACTAGTTTTTCAAACTTAATGGTGGCCAACTCTGAGACGATGGTGGGAATTGTGTTTAAGTCTAAGCAACAATGATAATATCATTTTACTCATGTTTCACCCACTAGGCTACTTGCATGTCGCTCTCCAACTGAAGTATTTAAACTGACCATTTGTTTGAGTTAGTGATCACCTCCGCTAAGTATTAAAAAGAAATCATCCATTTGGGGCGACACTGCACACTGTGGCTGTAAGTGGTCAATGTACACGGTGCACTTCATTCCAGTTCACCCATAGAAGTGCACGACTTGGTGTTTCGATGAGAGGATTTCTTATTTGCACAACTTAAATGCGCATGAACGAATTGGATGGAAACCCAGCGGCTGACTACAGACTCGTTTATGGCCCATGATCACAACGCCTTGTTCATTGGTGCTGATTAAGGGCTTGTTTACACATATCAAGATATTGGTGTAAATTGATTTTTTTTTTTTATCCATTTGGGTCTTTCCTCAAATTTTTCCTTCAATTTTTGAAGACACTCCGTAATGGAGATTTTTCAAAACGCATGCCATTTACCCTGCCAAAAACCATGCAATTTAAAAGTTCTCAAGAACGGATGAGTTATCAACAGCCATGCAATCAGAAGATTGTCTAGACAACATTGAGTGAAACATTTTGGTAGATATGCACCAATTGTGAGAACTGGTTTCTTCAACATCAGTTGAGAGTCTGAGAGTTCATTTCTGTGCACATTTGCAAAATCCAAAAGTGCTTCCATTCCAGATTTCATGTTTGAATGGTGAAAATGCGTAGTTCCAGATTTCATGTTTGAATGGTGAAAAACTCCGATGTAGACATAGACTAAGTGCTAAGTCCCAAGACGATGACCTGGGTTAACAACACTATTCTCCTCCCTCCCTACAGAGGGCGAAACGGAGCATGCATCTCCAGCAGTTGCTGTGACCAATTTGTCCCCCATCGACTCACCATTCACCAGCCTCCTGCTACAGACGGAGGACCAGAACCCATCAGCCTCAGACCTGTCCTTCCTCAGCCTATCCCCCCCTCTGCTCCAGGACGACTACCTGCTTGACCCTGACGAGAATGTGGGGATCAGCGACCTCTTTGACACCTGCAACCTGCCCCTGGACTACCTGCTGTGCAACTGACCATCTGCACCTGCAGTAACCTAGCTCCACCAGCTGTGGAGATGGGGGGGGGGGCAACGCCCATCTGCCAAGTTATCATCACTGTTGATTGTCAATGGTGTTTCTTAGTCCCCTAAACCTCTTGGGATCAATTTTGATCAGTAGCACCCAGTGCCAATACTAGTCTTTACCAGTTAGCAATTAGCTCTGAAGCAAGTGACCAGTGGCCAAACCATCATGTCAATCAGAGAGTCAGTCGGGTGTCTGTGTTTAGCCGGTTGGGGAGCCCCATTTAGCTCTTCAGCCGACCCAGGAGGCGGCGCTTGCCTGAAGAAGATGAGTCAAAAGATTTTAATATGCCTATCATTATGAAATATAATATAAACAGAAAACAGATGGAATCTTCTAGATAACATATTGGTGGTGGAGTGTGTGCGCGTGTACGTATGTACATATGTGTGTGTGCGTGTGCGTGTGCGTGTGTGTGTGTGTGTGTGTGTGTTTTAGATCAACAAGAGAGCTGTCCTGTTCAGCCCGTATTTGATATAAGACAAAACCAAGAGGCTACGTCTCCCCTTATGATCTCAGCCTGCTTCTGGCCTTCTCTCTTTTTCTGAGGCAGCGCAGCAAGTGCACTTCAGCTTTCACTCGGCTCCTCAGAGGTCTCGCAAGCATTCTAAACCCAAGCAGTGCACAAGCACACACTCACACACATGATACAAGGTTAGAGCTCTCCCTGCAAGGATGTTTGAAGTCAACACCCAGCTGGGTGCTTTTGTGTCTATGGTGCCTTAAACAGCCCCAGAGCTCAGGACCAGCAGGACGCCCACTAAACACACACACACACACAGGTTAATATGTTTACCTGTGTTGCTAGGTAGTGTTGTCAAGCTGCACCCATAGGTGGAGGCCCCTTTGCAGGCCAGGGGTGCTCGATTCCTCTTGTGTATATATGTGATGATAAAATGGGCTCTTTGATGTTTTTTCTATGTAAAATGCTCGTTTCAAGACACATTTATTGTCTGAAAGTGAGATGCTTTGTAAAAGTTTGATACAAGTGAAACTTGTGTAATTTGAAAAAAAAAAAAAAGCAATATTTAAGTATGTGCTGTCACATACTAATGCCTGGTCTACGTGTGTATGTATGCTGCATCAAGAGGACACACAATATGCTGCAGTCTTTTTGTCATTTAAATAATCTCTCATATTAAGCTCAGTGTTGACCAGCTCAGAGACTGATTGTTGTGCACACAGTTATGTTCTCCAGGGGGATTCTTGGTTATGGTTTGAACTCTGACACTTAACCCATTGACCCTTGGAAAGCAGAAAACAAATCAAGATGCGTCTTCAACCTACTATGGGAATGAGTTCCTTGCGCTCTCTGCTTTGATGTTTAGCCACCTCCATTCAGAAGGGCTGGACCTGTTATCAGGGCGGAGAGTGATTTCCTGGAATGATTTTACTTAAATGCACTTTATTCTGCTTTTTGTCCCAGCAGGGCCACCATACTTGTAACCACATAGCCATGAAAGGAATACAGAACTCTTTCTTTTTCCTTTGCAGGCTAATGTTCTGTCTCTTTTATGAAGAAATGTTTGAAAGGGATTCCCTTGACACAGGGATTTCAAAAGAATTGAAATTGCATATGCTTGTCCATTCTGTCATTCTAGAATTTATTTATGTATCATAAATAAGTAATTTTCTAATATATCTGTCATTTGAATACAGCATTGTCTAAATGAAAGTGTGATTGTGTGTGTGGACATGTATGCCTTTGAAGAGGTTTGTGTCTGTTGGACGCTTGCTTATATGCTCAGTAAATTAATTAATCACCAAGTCCAAGTTTTTTTCCCCATATATCTATTAACAGGCTGAGGCCTTAAGTCTACATTTTATTTATAGTATGTTTATCAAGCTCTATCCTATGGGAACTTGCTACAGGATAAGTGGATTTTGTCTGTTGCCTTTTCAGCAACCTGGTCAGTTCAACCAATATATTTATGTTAATTAAAGGCACTTGTGTACATACACTCTATACATACTCTTTGGGAGTAAGGAAACGGCCCCCCTCCCCACTCTGTTTCATTTGGAATTAGTAATGATTGTGGTTGGGCATAGTTTGTGCCATTGCACACAGCAAGTTACTTCACAGTAGATGGAGGGACATGGGCAAGTGGTTGCTGATCGAAGGTGCCAGTGTAGTCCGTCACTGTCACGGTATGTGTGCAGTACCTCTGCACGAGCGCTTGTGTGTAGAAATAGTGCCTTCAGACTTCCTTCCTGCCACAGATGTGCAGTGTGGCATAATGCAAGCCAATGCTGTTTTCTTGTGCCTCAGTCCTGCAGCTGCAATATGCAGTCATTGAGGCTTCTGTTTGAAGTACAGGAAACAATCAACCAAACATAAAAAAACAAACCTTCATATTGCTGCTATTGTTTTCAGTCAATAAAAAAATACAAAGCTAACATTTAGTCAGAATTATTGTTTGTACTGGCCTGCAAATAAGCTGAAAACCCAAGCTAGATCCTAACCTTAGAATAGCCCTCTAAGAAGAGCATTCTTCAATACAAGCAATGATAGTACTGAGTGATTCTTTGATGTAGAAATGTATTTGGAATCCAGTCTTCTCAAAGTTTCTGCTTAGAACTCTGATGGACTGATTGAGATAGAGGGTTCTGTGGTCTTTTGTAGGGGGAAGTGGACGAGGACCCCATGTACCTCTATTTCATCCAAATTGTACCCCTTTCTCAACCTTCCATGTTGGGGCCAGTCTCAGCACTCATTTGTGTAGTTATGACATTCTATTAAGTTAATTTTGCAATGGGGAGGTTAAGCTGGCCTAACTGACTGCTGCTGCTGTCTTGTGTTCAGGGCCTTTCGGGTGCCTGCACACTGCACCAACAAACTCCATCAGTCTGTGTTTGATGGTCATTGTTTGATGGAGTTGGTGGAGTTTGACATGGCCGAAAGTCATTCTTTTCAATAACTGTTTGTACACTGACATGGTTGGTGTTTGTGTTGGAGTTTTAGTGCGTTTTGTGTTCTAGAATGGTGTTTTTTGAGTGTTCTTCAGCATGGGCGATGATGCATTTAGCAACTGAAGCTGACAGCAGAGTTAATCATGATGAAGTGAATGTTACATTTGTATATCACAAAAGAACATGTGAGATGAGTTTTGGATTTTTGATGTGCATGTGGGGAATTAATCTGTAAAAGCTCCTTGTATTTCATATTTTCTAGCAATGTGAGTGTATTTAAAAAGGTATGTATTTTATATTCAATTAACCATTAAAGGAAAAATCCACAGAAAAAAAGTTTCCATTCACATTGTGTAATACTCTGCACTGTTGACATTTCATATTAAGCTACAGTAACATATTTTGTCTCAATTGTATTGTATTACATGTCACTGTGTGGTGCAACTCCTATTTTACGCCAGAGATCTTTGCAAGTTGACTGTTGCAGTTGTTAGGAGCTGGAAGATCAATGATGCCACTGGAGTAGATGATTGTGCCGCATGGTTCTCTGTAGGCCTGCTCGTTCTTACTACAGCTTTATTTGGATCCATGTAGTCTTAATGCCATTGTCTGTTTATGAAACTTACAGAGACCATACCTCAGAGATACCCCAGCTCATATTTGGCAATCCAGAAAACGCGAAATTATACAATTCCGCACAAATTTTCATTGTATTTTGCACATATGCCTAATAAATGTCTGAAATATCAATTTTTTGGAAAGAATAGGCTATAGGCCTAGGCCTAGACCTCATTATTATTGACATGAACATGCAAGCATATATTCAATAAATTAAACTGCTGTGCTGTAGATAAGGTCTAAGGTCAGCTAACATTTTAGCATAGAGATGTGTTTGAGTACAATTTATGATATTTAAAGAAGTATTTTTATTCCACAATTTTGGTATTAATTGTGATTAACTACATAATTTTAAGAGATCACAATTTGAAAATGTAATCGTTTGACAGACGTTTTTTTAATTCCTTGGACACCTAATTGCAACTACCACTTTTTGTCTCCACTGGGTGGTGCTGTTAGAGTGAAGTTAAAAGTTGAAAACATCATCTGCAATACATACAGATGTTTACATGCTCCTACTACACCAGATATGTATATCCCGGACTTAGATTATATGAATGCATTGGTCTGCTTCTTATTGCTTCACTCTCCTACTGTGAACATTTTTCATTGAAGTTTGTTACAACTACCTCTGCTGATTTCCATC
Source organism: Tenualosa ilisha (assembly GCA_015244755.2). Classification (NCBI taxonomy): domain Eukaryota; kingdom Metazoa; phylum Chordata; class Actinopteri; order Clupeiformes; family Clupeidae; genus Tenualosa; species Tenualosa ilisha. Next base: position 48,701 of record PYXC01002739.1, on the reverse strand, counting down.
CAAGCAAACACAATGACTTCAATTCAATCCCAACAACCATAGTAACTAGTGACTCAAAATAGGGACATCAGTTTTATTAATATTGGTCACCATTGTACAGGGGGATGTTTATATCAACAAGGGTTAATCAAGTTGTACAATATTTTTGACTATGCAAAAAACAGATACCCCAGATTGTTTTTTTCTTACTTCAGTTTAACAAACTTGAACAGTTTCCAACAAAGTATGGTCATATCATTGATATTTTAAAAATATCAGACATCCATTCTTCAGTCTGTTGGCAAGTATTGTTTCTTCTATTGACACTATTTGGGCAATTGCCCTCTCACATTGGCAAATGTTAAGACACTTTTTAATATAATTTTACCATTACCGAAAAGATAAGAATTTGGTGTGGATCACAACATGGTATGGATCAACACTGGACAGAGATGGAGGAATTGGAGGAGCAGAAGTATGGACATGGACATGGACCAAGAGGTGCTAGAAGAATGAACTAAGAAATCTTTGGGCCAGACCGAAGGATGGGACTTGAGGTCAAACCTTTTTTTTTTTTTGCTTTGCCCCCCCCTTTAGCTAAAACAGTTTACTTACTGTTTCATGGTGCATGAGGTTAATATATATGGGAAACATACTTTTACTTCTAAAGCCAGTTAAGTGTATTTCAGAACAGTGTGTAATAAAGTTTATAAATATCGTAGATCGGTTACTGTGAAGTACATGTTCTGTGCACGGTAACTCAACGGCATTACCAGGCTGCAAAGTGCTGTTTGTAAGAACACTTCTGTTAAGCTTATTCACATCTGTCGGGGTAAACGAGCACAAATGTATGTGTATGTATCAGGCATCATCGTAGAGATCATTTCCGTGTAAGCGGACACATTAAATTACATGCATTAAATTACATGTATAACCTATCTGGCGAAAAAGAGCTCTTGGTCGCTTACTGTAAGATCTGAACTGCACAGCTGAACTGTGTACTGAATTTATAACAAACAATGCTGATTGCAGTGATGAAACTGATCACAGCTCTTCTATGCCCACTTTGTATTGCACACATGTTTTCACTTCATGTTGTTCATGAAAAATTCCAAAATGCTCATATTTATAGTACGAACACAGAGGCGCCCATTATGAAACGCCTTCAAGAACACATTTGTTCCAGTTAGGGAGTCGTAGTTCATGTGAGGTCATAGGTTTCCAGTATGGCGGAGAGTAGGTACAAACAGTGTTAGCACAAGAAAGTTGTGATCACTAAATCAGGGATATTAACCGTTTGCCGTTAATTCAAGCAGTTTTGGAGAGCAGAGAATCACTTGTGATACCGGTAAGGATTGTAACTGCCAGCGTTTTATCGCCTGATTTATATAGGTAACAACACGTGGGTAGTTGCTGGTGCCCATGCTAGTGCTTGACACCGAAGTTTTCAAACTTTAAGCCATGCTGGTACGTTTGTGTATTTGTTCATGATTTTTAAGTAGCTGCAAAAAGTCCCACTGTAGTTAAATATGTACTATTTACAGTTGTGTAATTGCACATTTGCAGAATCTAGTCTGTGAAGACTTAGCTGTGCATATCTTAGCATGTAGCCTATAAAACGTAATGTTATTAAGGATAGATAGTTAAAGTTCGCTTTCAGACAGCGCAATTTCGATTCCTATTATAATCATGTCAACACTTCTATCTTCTATCTAATATAACACAATGCGTTATTACGTTTCGCACATGACTGAAGAAGTTTTTAAAGAGACCAAGTTCAAGTCAGGTTACTGTCGCCCCTTATAAAATAAGGAGTACTGGATACAGTCGGTAGCTGGCGGCTCTGACATTCAATCTACTCAGTAAACATAACGCATAACGTTGGGGATGCATTTGATGCAATTACTGATAACTGTTGGTAGTGAAGAACACTAGGTACTGGGTAAGTCAGGTGGGATATCCAGATCAAATTGAGTTTGACTGATGTCCGTGGATTGATGTTGTATTTGTGTAGACCATGCCATCGGCCTGTGATCCCATCATCGATGACATCGAGGATATGGTGTCCGCACATGATCCTACACCGCACGAGCGCCAGTTCGCCAGGAAAAACATCGTCCCGCGCTCCCGGAGACGTAAGCTGGAGCAGCAGACAGCGGAAGAACTACAGGTGGACAGGTAAGCAGGAGACATAAGAATAAACTTCCTTAGTCTTTTGCCCTGCTTTCTCAAAGGACAGAGCTGTAGGAGCAATTACTGTAATGTTGCCGGTGGCTCGCATCACTCACTAACTGTCCCGTGCACTGGCCCCTGTTACTCATCAGCTGTCCCACACCATTGTCATCTACTGTCCAGTGCACTATCTTGCACCCCTTATCTACCGTCCTGTGCCCTTTATCTACCGCCCCATGACACTTGCTCACCCACTGTCCCGCCCCACTCACTAACTATGTCATGCCAGTGCCACTTGCCTACTGTCCTGTGCACTGTCCCTTGCCACTGGCCTACTGTTTTTGCTGTATTGTCTTGTGGCATTTGGTGTGACATGCTTACACAGTCTCATGCCACTTTTCTACTGTCTTTTGCCATTGTCCTGTGCCACTTTTGTGTGTCCTATAGGTTAGGTCTAGATTCAGGTTTGTTAAATTTGGTAAGTAGTGCGGGAGCCACAAGCAACAACACAGGGTTACCAACAGGTGAACAATCACCATCTCAAACAACCATTTGAACGCTTACAACTGAAGCTACGTTTTTTGTCCCTACTGCCTCTCCTTAAGGAAGCATCAGTTTAAAGCCACGGCAGTACCCTGCAACCTTATGGAAGTGATTGATAGAAAATCAACCTGTTCAATGGAACAGCTTTATTGAATCTCTGTTAATTGTTGTCTCTGTATAAAAAAAGTTATTCTTTTGAGACCAGTGGTACACATATAGAGTACATGTAGCTTCAGCTTCAAGCGTTCAAATGATTATTTGAGATGGTAATTGTTAACTCATTGGTGAATAAGGTGTATAGATGTATATTTTTTGTTAATGTCAATGAAAGATGCCCAAGGGTGCTGACCTTACATCTTACATACTACCTGTTATGTTTGTGGTAAAGCTGCAAATATTTTATTTGGCCTTCTTGAAATGCTTTAATTCAAATTCAAAATTCAAGCCTCTGGTGCCATCTAGTGTTTGAAAGTCAATATGTCTGTTTGCCCAAAGTCAGAAGCACATTTGTGATGGATGACTTGCCAAAATATTTCTCACTTACAAACCTCATCCTGTCCTGATCTTTAAATGCTTGCCCCACATTGTTACATTTATAACAGAATTCATCAGAATTCAACAGAAATATATAAGACTACCAAGGTCTTTGTAAAATAATAACAATCTGATTGGGAAAAGCCAGGAAAAATGAGAAATGAACAAGTTCTCTTTTGAGTGTAAAATCTTTACTCTGCTTCTCTGTGTCACTGTGACCCATAACCTTTGACCTCATCCCGCCCTCTGCAGTGTGATCCCCGGCACACAGAAGATCTGGGTGCGAACATGGGGCTGCTCACACAACAGCTCAGACGGGGAGTACATGGCTGGACAGCTGGCAGCCAGCGGCTACAAGATGACAGGTGAGCTCTCAGCTTCTCACAGGTGCACTCACCTGTCCACACACACAGGTGTCCAGCTTCTCGCAGGTGCACTTACCTGTCCACACACACAGAGGTGTTCAGCTTCTCACAGGTGCATTTACCTGTCCACACACACACATAGAGGTTTTCAGACACCCTGTTGGTGGGAGCACCATGAGAGCTCCTTGTGTCCCCCCCCCCCCTTGCCCCCACCAAGCCCTGCCCCTTTGTCAGCTATTCATTTTTTTTACATCATCCAACCCCCCATCGTAATGCAGCCCTTAGTCACCCCCTACATGTACTCTATCCACTTTATCCTGTCCCTTCCAACCCCCACGCACAAATAGGCTGAGAAACGGACACAATTTCACTGCATTTTCTACACACAGTAACCATATGCATGTAGCAATAACATTTCCGTCCATCCTTGTATCCTTATACAAGGGTGTGACCTCTAAGGGGTCTTTCTGTTCGAGCTCATACGCACGTTCCATTGATGCTCATGGAAACTCGGCCAAAGAGAAGACGCATCTCTGTGTGTTTCCAACCACTGTTATGGGGATGGGGATAGCAATGGGCATGTTCCTAATCCAGGGCAGAGATCTGGCCAGCTGTAAGATCAGGTAATCAGTAATGTTTGTGGAAACATGTAGGTAGAAGCACAGCAAACGTGAATAAACCATTTTCATCAAATGCAATGGCGTTATGCCCCATGCGGATCAACAGTTAATTCACCCCCCTTTAGCAAGTTGGCTAATGGTTTGTACTGTTATTATGTATGACTATGCTCTTTGTCCATCGGTCAAATTAGAACCCTCATTTAAAATTGTTGGTCATGGCTGTTGTGTGTGTGTGTGTGTGTGTGTGTCTGTGTCTGTGTCTGTGTCTGTGTCTGTGTGTCTGTGTGTCTGTGTTTTTGACACCTGTGTGTGTGTGTGTGTGTGTGTGTGTGTGTGTGTGTTTGTGTGTTTGTGTGTGAGTGTGTGAGGTAGATGGCTTGGGGCAAGTGAAGGATCCTGTGGTCCTGAATCCCTCCTGTGTTCAGGCTTATCTTAACTGTCTGGGACCCATGCAAATCATATGCAAAGCAGGCTGTGTGTGTGTGTGTGTGTGTGTGTGAATGCTTGGGAAACTGACTCACCCACCGGTGAGTGTGTGTGTAACAGCATGATTGTACCAGAAAATATGTGCATTTAAAATGTGTGTGTGTTGCAAAGATAAATAATGAGAGGTTTGTTGTTTGAAGGAGATGGGAGTGTCGTTTAAGTGCAAGGGCTTGGAAAGGTATCTGCCAATAAATCTTAAAGACAGTCTGATAACTGTAAGTTCGAAGATGGTGGACATTTGAAGAAGGGGTGTGTGTGTGTGTGTGTGTGTGTGTGTGTGTGTGCATGGCAAAGAGTTTATGTAAGTTGTGTAGTATGTGTGGATAACTTTTTACAGGCTGTTCAGACTAATTGTGCGTGCGTGCGTGCGTGCGTGTGTGTGTTTGTTTGTTTCAGTCTCCCATGTGTAGAGTTCAAACTGGCCCTGGTCATCATGGTGTAGTATGGAGAGGTGGTGGAGAGGAGGAAGAGGAGGAGGAGGAGGACAAGAGGAAAGGGGAGATGAAGGGGAGGAGGAGTCAAGAGAGGAGTAGGAAAGGAGAAGTGGAGACTACATGACAGGAGGGAGAAGAGATTAGAGGAGAAGAGAGAGGTAGAAAAGAAAGGAGAGGGTGAGGGAGATGAAAGGTGAGAGGAGCTGGTAAGAGGTGGTGTGTGGCCTGGCAGTAGGTAGAGCAGGAAGCAGCCTTGTGAAACTGGCTCCTAATTGGCCCCCATTCCCACAGCTGTAATTTTCCCCTGAGCAAGCAGAGGCAGGCACCACAGGTGTCCCACACATCTCAACTCTCACTCTTTTACCTCTCCCTCTCTGTCCTCGTTCATTATCTTCTGTCATCTCCACCTCTCCTTTTTTTTCTGTCCATTCCTGACTTCCCTTCCTCTCTCTCTCCCCCTATCTCTCTCTCTCTCTCTGTTTATAGTCACGGTGGAACTGTGGTTGCGTGTGTGTGTGTAGCCTAATTGTAGCAGTGCTGTTGTTTGCTGGGTGTGTTTGTGTCTTGGTGCGGTTGGAAAGTCGGCTGGTTAATTGTAGACAGGGACAGGAAGCGGGGCCTGTGGTTTTTGTATCCTTATGTAAGAACCCCGTCTCTGATGCGCCCCCCCCGCCGCCCTCCTTGCTCGACCACCTGAAAGAGCAGCAGGCCCACCAGTGCCAGCCACACTCAGCACAGCCCTCTCATCGGCTGGCATTGCTCACACAGACTGGGCCTTAAACACACACACACTTACAAATGCATCTGTTCATGCACGAACCAGCACCCCTCTTCATACACTCACACACTCTGAAGTGTAAGCAGTTAAGGATGCTCAAATGCAGAGAAGCACTGAATTGAAGGAGCCAGGGCATGAGGGATGACTGAGTTAGAGAGAGATAAGGCCCTCAGAGAAAGGGCATTGGCATCTTGCCACGCTGTGAGACTGGCCCAGACTGGCACCGACTGACACTACTCTATACTCTATACACTATGGCGCACCGGCTTCACCTTCAGAAGGTTTGGTTTAATCTAAACCTTATGTTAGTCATTTTCACACAGATGCCATTGTATAAAATCTCCTACCACGTCACAGTGGTAATTTTCTGATGAAAATTTGCTCTGAAAGACGTCGCTGAGGATCAGGATCTGTCAGTGTTTACAAAAGCGTGACGAGGCAGGTCAGAAATTAGATGGGGGTTTTGATTACAGACGACAGATACAAAGGGAGTTGTTAGCATTTTTTGGACGTAACCCAACCTGGTGATTTTGCAGTGATTGAGTCCATAAACAAGCTGGGCAAGGCAAGCTTGTTCTCTTGGTCTTTTTGGACTACACAAATCTTTTCTTTTTCTTTTTTTTTTATTGTTCTTTCTTTTCGTTTGCCCCTCCCTTTCTGTCTTTCTCTTCTTTTTCATCTTTTTTGGAAAGATTTTTTTTTTTTTTTTTTCTGGGGGGGGTCTCTTGCCTCTCAGCCCCCATTCCTCCTGTGAGGGGATTGTTTATGTTGCCCCTGCTGGGAAGACTGAGGGGGCAGATGGCGTGCTGTGCAGTTCCTTATCGAAAAAATCTGCCCCATTACATTTAACCCTTTGCCAGGGTTACACGCTACATGTGTGCTGGCTGAGGCTAAATTGGGAGGCTGCATGTCAAGAGCCCATTTCCAAGTCACACACACACACACACACAATGCTCCATTCATCATATATGCTGACTGACACACATCTACACACTTGCTCTGAGTGATGGCTTGGTGTTGGCTGTAGGTCAGCGTAGTGAATGCAGGGTTACCAAGGTAACCAGGTGTGACAATGCTGCCGGTCAGGGGGTCTCTCTGCCTGCTGGACTTAATCAGCCCTTGAAATGAAACCTGGAGGGGGTGGTGTGTGTGTGTGTGTGTGTGTGTGTGTGTGTGTGTGTGTGTGTGTGTGTGTGTGTGTGTGTGAATGAATATGAATGATGCCTGGACATCATGTTGACTTTTGAAATGGACACAAAGACTGGTAGAGTGAATGGCCTCTTAACCTGTCTGCAAGAGTGTCTTATAAAGTTTATGCGTGTGTTTCTTTTAGTCCAAAAATATACCACAGACACACTCACAGTAGCTGCCTAAACTGAGATCATTCTGGATGACTGTAAAAGTATACTGGGCTAAAGCCTGCTGAAATTAGCTAGAGGCCTAAAAATCCGTGTCTTCATCGGCTGCAGTCAGCAGGGGGCAGTGTTTGCCCACCCATCGCTGCTCGCACGCTGCGGCTCAACAAGCGGTTAAAAACGTTTCACTAACGAATTTACGGCAGTGGCAGAAAGCATGATGTCAGACTTGATTTGTGAAAACACTTGTTAAACAGCATGACAACTTTCGTTGGGGTATCGATGGGTAGAGCCAGCTGGTGCATTGTGTGCATAACACCCTGGCATGGCCTTCAGAGACACTCCAATAAGGGGAGAGAGAGAGAGAGAGAGAGAGAGAGATGAAGTGTGTTATGGAGAGATAAAAAGAGATGAGAGAGAGGCAAAGGGAGAGTAAGCTTGTGCAAGCGAGACAGAGGGTTACTAGAGGGCTCTTCTAGAGGGGCATACTAACCAAGAAATAAAGATAGACCGTAAGAGTTTATGTGTGTGCTTGTGAGACTCCTCTCCTTCAGCAGTTCAAGCAGGGAATTTCTGTAACGGCGGAAACTCATTGCCCTCTGTGTGTGTGTGTGTGTGTGTGTGTGTGTGTGTGTGTGTGTGTGTGTGTGTGTGTGTGTGTGTGTGTGAGAGATGTGAGAAAATGCCCAGAAAATGATGTCATCTTTTTATGAGGTGAGTCAAGGTGTTGACTGCAGTACCACTGTCTGCCCATAGATGGCACTGTCTACCCGTCATACCCACGCTCCCCCCCAGTGGGTGTCAACGGCTATCTAACTGCATGGCAGAGAGGAACTTCATGGAAAGTCAATGGTGTGTTTTTGTAACCGGCACGGGTGAGGGAGAGAGGGAAGGAGGGAGGGGTTGAGGGAGAGAGGGAAGGAGGAAGGGCTGATTTTCATGTCAGGGATTGTGTTGGCTGTAAACACCAACCGCCATGCCGTTCCTGTTTAATGTGCCTCGGCAGTTTCAGGAAGCCGACGCCTGGTACATCAGGAACTGCTGTAGGGGCAAGAATTCAGTGGGTGTGGGTCTGGGTGTGTGTGTGTGTGTGGATGGATGGATAGATAGATAGATGGATGGATGGACATGATACATGGTGGCGTGTGTGTCGGTGAGAGAGGGAGAGATTATTTGTATTTCCATGTTATCTTTTTTTTTTTTTTTTTTAAACTGTTCACAGTATCTGCATTTGTGTTTATCTGAAGATGATTCATGGAAAAAGAAGTTGTACCACAGGGAAATGAGTATGTACACACACACACACACACATACACACACACTCACTCTCTCACACTCTCTCACACTTGAGAGTACAGTATTTCTTATGTGTGTGTGTGTGTCTGTGTGTGAGAGAGAGAAAGATGGGAAGTGAGAGAGAAGCATTGCTCATGTGGTTACACGTGTGTGTTCTGTCTGTAGTATTTCCTAACATGTGTGAGCATCCATGCAGTAGTGTGTGTGTGTGTGTGCGTGCATGCGTGTGTGTGGTCTTTGTGTGAGAATGCACACCTTGCGTAGAGTGCAGCCCATTCACAAACTACTCGTCTTCGCCAGCGTACCCATTGGTCGACGCACTGTGATGCAGCGATTCTCACTTGTCGACGGTGGCCAATGAGAGTGCAGCAGCTTCATAAGCGCCACCTCCCTTGCCGGACCAGCATCTTTCAGCTCTCCCACTTGACGCACACACACACACACACACACACACACACACACACACACACACACACACACACACACACACACACATACGAACACGCTCACACCCTCTCACACACACCGGCCACAGCAGCTCCTGACCAGAGATTGAAGAGGAGCGGGGCTCAAGGCATGGCAGAGACGATCAGAAGTGCTGTTGATGACAGGGACTGTGTGTGTGTGTGTGTGTGTGTGTGTGTGTGAGAGAGAGAGTGCGCGAGCGAGCAAGAGAGCGAGAGAGAGTGGGAAAACGAATCGGCAGACACGAGAGGAGGAGGAGGAGGAGGTCTGTCGGCAGATTGTTTCGCTCCGGCAAAACTGTAGCAAGGGCTCTAGTGCAAAGGAGATGGGAGAGTTTGCATGTGTGCGATAGCTGTGTGTGTGTGTGTGTGTGTATGGTGGGGGGTTGCAGAGAGAGAGCTGGCTGTCGGCAGCTTGTCTCTTGTTCTTTTCATGACCTCAACACATGGAGTGTTTGCGTTCAGTGAGTGTGTGTGTGTGTGTGTGTGTGTGTGTGTGTGAGAGAGTCCTGTGTGTCTCCCATGAGAATAATGTCATGAGAAGTGAATGTGTCTTATACAGTGTTCAGCCTAAATAACCTCATCTCTGGTGTCTGCTGCTGTGGGCTTTATCCAGGCAGTATTCCCACTCTGGGAATGCATGTGGATGGGAATGCCAGACCGTAGCAGACCGTTGGCAGTGGTCTCTATCCCAGGATTCTCAGAGGAAATGCACTTGGGTGGGAAGAGTCAGTTAGCAACGTACACAGTGTTTTGTCTAAGAGCAAATATTTGCATTTTACCCTGTCTCCCATTTAAACAAATATCCCCATAATCTACAAATATCTAGATATCCACAGAAAAGTAAATACACATATTCTCATGACGGTGAGGTGTTTTATTGTGGCTGTATGTTTTTGAAGATGGCTATAAAGCTGAAATTAACTGTGTACCAACAGAAGAAGTATATCTGTCAAGTAAAGATATTGCTTTTCCCCGTTCCTTCCTTGATCCGGTCATAAGTTCTTAGCTGTCGTCTGTTTGTGTGTGTGTGTGTGTGTGTGTGTGTGTGTGTGTGTGTGTGTGTGTGAGTTGTGCTTCTGCTTTGCACTCCTGCCCTTTCTTTGTGTGTGTGTGTGTGTGTGTGTGTGTCACTGCTGGTGAGGACCAGTGGTGTCCTCCCCTGTCTGAGGGGCTGATGTTGGCAGCATCCAGGCGTGTGCGGTGGTGTCTGTATCTCTGCTGCAGATTGACCCCTGCAGTCCCCGCTGCCTCAGGCACACACCGCAAAGCACAGAAATGGCTCTTCTGTTGATGGATGCCTGAGCAGCAATTTCTGGAGCCCAGCGTGTGTGTGTGTGTGTGTGTGTGTGTGTGTGTGTGTGTGTGTGTGTGTGTGTCTGGTGATATTGGCTTTTGAGGAGTGTGTGCCTATTAGACTGACCTGCAGAGGTTTGCAACAGATGATACATACACACACACACACACACACCCTCCTGCTTGTCCAGAAGCCTATGAAGAGAGCTCTGATCCAATCATGTCCTCTTTCCCCAGCCCTTTTAGAGTAGCATGGCTGTGTGCTGGTCCATTACAGCAGGTCCTATAGGCCGTGGAGACCAGACACACACACACTCACACTCACAACACATCCAACTTTCCCAACCTCTCTGTTGTTGCTAAGGACATTACCCTTTGACCCCTCTGCTGTAACCATCAATCATAGCGTCTGTTCTTAGAAAGTTGTCACCGAATTTTATTTACATATCAGTGTCAAGAAAAAACATGCAATACATGGTTCTTAGATTCCACACATGAGTTGTTAATGATAAAAGCAGTTATTATTTTCATGAGAAACGGTATTTCATAAAATATTTAGCTAACTGAAAAGTAAATGCCCTCAAGACAGCACAGTGTGGATGAATCTTGTTTGCTTTTGCTGATTCCAAATAATGGTGTATGGGGAATATAAAACTACTATAACTGAAAAATACCCAATAAACATAATATCAGGGACGCTGGGGATCTAGGAAATGGGCTACGTCTGTCCCTTACATTGTGTGTGTGTGTGTGCGTGTGTGTGTGTCTGTGTGTGTGTCTATGCGTGTGTGTGTGTGTGTTAATTGTTATTCTCTCTTGTGCAACAGTGAGCTCCTGTTTGGCTGTGGAGTGCCCATCACCTCCTCTGTAATGTCCCCCTCTGCATCTCCTCCCAAATTGTGTGGAAAGTCACTTGAAAGTCAGCACACAGAGTAGCTGTGATGATTACCATACTCACTCTGAGTGTGTGTGTGTGTTTGTGTGTGTGTGTGTGTGTGTGTGTGTGTGTTTGTGTGTGTGTGTGTGTGTGTGTGTGTGTGTGTTTATGTTTATGTGTGTCGGTGCGCCAGGTGTGCCTGTCTATCCTCATTGTGCGCTGAGCTGATGTCCTAGCGGGGTGGGGGTTCTAATTCTTCCACATGGTTGAGCCTCACAGGGCCAGAGACGCTGGAGCGCAATTAGAGAAGCCTGACCACCGCAGCAACAGGTCACCTCTCCCGGGAGGGGTCCGCACCACACACAACAGAGAGTTAGAGAGAGAAGGATAGAGTGTGTGTGTGAGTGTGTGTGTGAGTGTGTGTGTGTGTGTGTGTGTGTGTGTGTGTGTGTGTGTGTGTGAGAGAGAGAGAGAGAGAGAGAGAGAGAGAAAGAAAGGGACGGAGAGTGGCAAAAAACCTTTTATGTGATTTCTGTTTTTTTGGTGAAAGGTCCATTTTGAAGTGGGCGTCAGATTTGGCGATTTTCTTTTTCCCTCTCGTTTCATCAGCTGTAGTGGAGGCCCTGGCAGGCCCTCCTAGGGTGAGCAAGTGTGGAGGTGGGATCAGGGATGACAGGACTCCTCTCCCATTAATTCAGCTTGTCTGCTTGCCTTTGTGTGTGTGCGCGAGTGTGTACGCGCGCGCGCGCGTGTGTGTCTGTGTGCGCGCGCACTCTTGCACTCGTGTGTGTGTGTGTGTGTGTGTCTGTCTGTGTCTGTGTGTGTGTGTGTGTGTGCGCGCTTGCGTGTGTGTGTCTGTGTGTGTATGTGCGCTTGCGTGCGTGAGTCTGTGTCTGTGTCTTTGCGCACATACATGATTGTGTGTGCATGTTTGCCTTTCTGTGTGAGCGTGCATGATTGTGTGTGCGCGTGTTTGCCTGTGTGTATGTGAGCGTTTGTCATGGATGTTTGCCTGCCTGCCTGCGTGTGTGTGTGTGTGTGTTTGTGTCTGTGTTTGTTTGTGAAGTCAGTCGATAAGCGCTGTGGCATCCAGGCTGCTGATGTGTGAGCAGCCCTTTGTGGCCGAGCTGTGCAGGGCTGTCTCAGAGGAGGAAGGTGTTTACACTCCTCATATCCTGTCTGATGGAGCCCACCGACGCAAATGAGAAGTCACTCACCTCTCCTCTCCGCTACAGTGGCCTGTAATTATTTTCAGAGTCAAGCGTGTGTGCGTGTGTGCGTGTGTGCGTGTGTGCGTGTGTGCGTGTGTGCGTGTGTGCGTGTGTGTGTGTGTGTGTGTGCGCGTGTGTGTGTGTGTGTGTGCGTGTGTGTGTGTGTGTGTGTGTGTGCGTGTGCGCGCGCGCGCGCGCGTTTGCCTCTTTGCCAGCATGCTGTTTTTGTGTATGATTTGCTCGACCTTGTGTGATTGGATGGTTATTACTGACAAGGCCCCAGGGAGTTTGATCCTGTCTTCTGTGTGTGTGTGTGTCTGTGTGTCTGTGTGTCTGACTTTCTCGTCTCTTATATTTCCTCTCCACATCTCTCTCGTTTTCTTCTCTCTCCTTTCTTTCGCATCTCTTGCGGTCTTTTTTTTCTTTTCCTCGCCTCTATCATTTCTTCTCCTCCTCCTTCCTTTTGTCTCCTCTTGCTCCTTTTTCCTTCTTTCTCTCCTACTCTCATCCTCCTCTCCCCTCTTCTCTCGCACCTCTTTCTTCTAGCTAACTTCTAGCAAAAACACACACACACACACAAAAAAAAAACTAACTGGGTAAATATTGTATTTTTGGACTGTTGGAAATCCATAGCCATGTATTGATTGGGTATTAAGTGGCTTGGGATGTGTTCGATATGGATTGAGAATGTCTGGTCCAGTGTCCTTGGCCTGTGTGTGGGTGTGGGTTGTGTGTCATATCTGTGTGGGTCAAACATTGAGTGGATGCTTTTGGGAACTCAGGTTGAGGTGACACACGCCAGTGACACACACACACACACACACACACACACACACACACACACATACATACATACCCACATACCCACATACCCTGTTCTCCTGTTGCCAGCCTGTATTGGTGGGTGTTGTGATTGCACTAAACCGACTGGCAAAGTCAAGTCTAGTCTAGTCCCAGGTCTCATACTAGCAAAGTCTAGTCTAGTCTCAGGTCTCAGACTGGCAAAGTCTAGTCTAGTCTAGTCTCATCTTGTCTCAGGTCTCAGACTGGCAAAGTCTAGTCTAGTCTAGTCTCAGGTCTCAGATATGACCAGTGTACTCTCAGTGCTTCAGCAGTGTTGTCCTCGTTTGACTCAGGACTATCACACAGTGATCACTGATCTTACACCCACCTGTGGGCAAGAAGACAACCAGGCCAAAGATGAATAGAAGCTACCGGGCTGCCTGTGTGTGTGTGTGTGTGTGTGTGTGTGTGTGTGTGTGTGTGTACATGTGCATGTGTGCGTTTTTTTAAAGTACATCTGTGAGTGAAATGTCCCAGCTTGTTCCGTAAAGGGTAACACCCTATGGCATGGATGACTTGAAGTTCATAGTTAAATGAGTCAGATTTTTGACCCTACACTGTGTCCCCATCTGTCATGGACTCTGTGTGTGTGTGTGTGTGTGTGTGTGTGTGTGTGTGTGTGTGTGTGTGTGTGTGTGTGTGCGTGTGCGTGTGTGTGCGTGTACGTACTGCCCCCCTAGGCTGAAGTAGACTCTCAGGCCAGAATCAGGTTTATTGACCCTGGCGTGTGAGATCATCTGTCAGGGAGGGTGTCTGCACTGTATACATCCTTTTGCATAGGTTCTCCTCACACACACAGGTATACACACCGGCTGTGTCCACTTTTGTTTCAGATAACCCCCCCCCCCCCCCACACACACACACACATCTACACACATTAATTTGTAGCACATTCTATTTAGATCTGCACTTTTGATAGACTAAATCAAACATCTGAATTTAGTCCGTTTCCCTATAAAGGGCAGGGAATTGACAAGTTGTCTACAGGTAAGTTGTTTGAACATATCTGCTGATGGGCATTTAAACTTAAGAAAAAATTTCCCACATCCACATTGTGTGTGTGTGTGTGTGTGTGTGTGTGTGTGTGTGTGTGTGTGTGTGTGTGTGTGTGTGTGTGTGTGTGTGTGTGTGTGTGATGACTGTCTGTTTAATATTTTTATTTGATGAGTTGACGTGTTTGTTCTTTGTAATTGAGTTGTTAGTGTGATAATATCATTTGTCTTCATTGGACTTCTTCCAGGTGTGTGTGTGTGCATGTGTGTGTTGCCCATGTGATGGTATGTTTTGTGTGGTCAGATAGTCTGCTGTCTATTTGCCTGTCAACACCAATGTTTACCCAAATGTGGAAATAAAATGGAGACAAAGACGTTTTTTGGTTGGCGTGGATGAGAGGCCTTCTGCAAATAAGAAAGAAGGGTCCTTTATCCTTGACTGGATAAAACTGTATAGCCTGTACAAAACTGTGGAAGTGAGGTAGCCGTGTCCCCCCCACACACACACACACACACACACACACAGTTTGAGTCTTTCTCGTCGTCGTTATCCTGTTCTGTCAGTTGTCCCTGTGCTTAGAGAACTCAGACTAAGGACAGTGTGTTTGCTTTTCAGGCTTAGATCATTTGGACTCCCCATCTGTTTAACTCCTCTCTTCCTTTCCCTCTCTTTCTCTCTCTCTCTCTCTCTATTTAACTCCTCTCTTCCTCTCCCTCTCCCTCTCTCTCCCTCTCTCTCCCTCTCTCTCCCTCTCTCTCTCTCTCTCTCTCTCTCTCTATTTAACTCCTCTCTTCCTTTCTCTGTCTCTCTCCCTCTCTCTCTCTCTCTCTCTGCCTCCCTCTCTCTCAATCTACCCTTCCCCTCTCTTTCCCTACCCTTCCCTCTTGTGTGTGTCTGTCTGTCTGTCTCTGTGTGTGTGTGTGTGTCTGTGTTTGTGTCTGCACTGTTCCTGAAGTGCTTCTCGTCTCATGCTTAAGAAAGAGAGACACTCGTCCCCCTTTGAAGTGATGACAGCGTTTCATCTCGCCGCTGACAACAGATAGGAGCTGTCCAGAGCCTCAATGTGTTTCACTGGGCCTGTGATGACACACACACACACACACACACACACACACACACAGGAGGGAAGGGTAAGGAAGGAGACACGTGTGTCTGTGTGTGTGTTAAAGAGTATTAGCGTTGTCGTTCATGAAGGTGTTAAAGTGCACCAGTGGATTATGGGTACGAGTCTGAAGCATGTAATACAAGGAGACAGCTGTACAAGGTGGTCTTTAAGCTGTCACGAGTTCTTTTTGAGGGAGAGCGTGTGTCTGTGTGTGTGTCTGTGTGTGTGTCTGTGTGTGTGTCTGTGTGTGTGTCTGTGTGTGTGTCTGTGTGTGTGTCTGTGTGTGTCTGAGTGTGTCTGTGTGTGGAAGAGAGAGAGAGTCTGTGTGTGTGTGGATGGAAAGTGAGTGTAGCATAGAATGTGTGTGTGTGTATGTGGTGGTTTTGACATGGCTGGGTGCAGGCTTGTCGCTGGAGTGTGTCGCCCCTGATGGGGCTTGTTTAAGGGAGGCCCGAGTAAAAGCCTGTCAGCTCCCTGTGTGTCACCAGCCCAGCCCATCCAGTCTGGCTCCTCTGAGAGAGAGGCCCGGCGCCTCTTCACCCTCCTCAAAATTAGCAGGCTTGGAGATGGACTTGGACCGCCGGACGAGCCCTGGCATGTTCCGACCTGATGACCTCTCTCTCTGAGGCCTCCCTATCTACCCTGCCCTGAGAAGGCTTAACGGAAAAAAAGGTCAAAGGGCACTGTTCATTTGCATGAAAAAAAAATATACTACGACCCGACCTGAATACTACTGGCCCATGAACCACCTGATTGAAGTTGTGGCAGGTTTTGAATTGAATTCCTCATGGCTGTTACTATGCCTGCAGGGGATTTTTTTCCTCTTGTGTAATAATGTGTGTGTGTGTGTCTAAGAGAGAGAGAGATTAGTAGACAAAGAGAAGAAAGTATGTTAGGGAAAAAAAGGTCTAGAATGTTCTGTGTCTCGTCAACTATTACCTTGAATAGTGAACGTTATTCAAATGACTGTGTTTGACTCAGAACACCAACCACTCATTTCCTAAGCCAGTAAACATTTGATGATGGATCACTCAGTTGAATAACACACCCACATACTGCTGTACTGTGTGTGTGTGAGTGAGTGTGTTTGCTCACAGTCTGTGGTGGACACAATACATGAGCCAAAAGAGTGTATCTCGCTTTCTCTCGCTCTGGCCCGCTCTCTCTCTCTGTGTATGTCAGAGAGAGAGAGAGAGAGGTGATATTGTTCTGCTTTCACTCTTTGTTCACACTGACACTAGTTATTAGTTACTGTAATTTAAACTCCAATATGTCTGACCTAACGACCTCTTCTCTTGTCTCGACTGATTTTACTCCTCTCTCTTTTGCTCTTCATTGTTCCCCTTCTCTTCTCTTCTCCTCTTCTCTCCTTTCCTTTCCTCCTCTCCTCCTTTGTGGAACCCTTGGGTCTAGCAGACATTGGCTTATCACAGGCCTTGCTGTGTGTGTGCGCGCGTGTGTGTGCGCGTGTGTGCGCGCCCGCGCCCGCGCCCGCTTTGTGTATGTGCACTGGGTCAGGTCTGTGTGTTGTGCCAGGTCGCCTGCTGACTGCTACAGGGCGGGATGGGAGAGCTGAAGTGTGTGTGTGTGTGTGTGTGTGTGTGTGTGTGTGTGTGTGGGGTTGGTGGGCCATCAGGAAATGGGTGCAGTGCTGCCTGCGTATTTGCATGTGATTTGCATAGCGGCACTGCAGGCTGTTAGGAATGCCAAGAGGCTAAATTCTGTATTTATTAGCCTGCGCTTAACCAGCTCTCCGACAGCCTCCCCATTTGCATCTCATTTGCATACGGCACGCCAGAGAGGGAATCGGAGAGGAGAGGGGGGAGCTAGATGACCTAAATTGTTTTAATTCGGGCGAACTGAGAAAGCTGCACTTGATTGTTATTAATTAAATTAGGCCACTGTATGGTAAGCCATAAATATACATTCAAGTATTAGCCGTGCGGCAGGGTGCAATCTGTTTCAAATGAAAGCATATTTAGTATATATAGAGGTAGGGGCAGGGGTGTGTCGGTGGTGTGTGTGTGTGTGTGTGTGTGTGTGTGTGTGTGTGTGTTAACGCTATGTTCCTTAATTACATGTAAGCTTATTTATGTGTGCATGTATGTGTGACCATGTATGTATGTACGTGTATGAATTTATGTATGTATTATGGACTTTGATTATATACATGTAAGCCTGTGTGTGTGTGTAGCCATCTGTGTTAGTTAATCTCCACTAGCTGTGATTGCCTGTGAGCTGGTAGCACTGTGGTGTGTGTGTGTGTGTGTGTGTGTGTGTGACCAGCCATCTCCCCCCATTTTTTCCCCTTCATTTAAAAGCATAGGAGACAGGGATGAATATGGATCACCTGTGGGCAAGCCAAAGCATGTCACATGCACCACCCGACACATAGAGTACACACACACACACACACACACACACACGTTTGAGGAGGGATTCCATCACATGCTTGGGATTAGCTTCACCTCGACAACATGGCAAGCAAGTGGGTGAACACTCAAACAATTTGAGGCCAGGTGTATTGTGACCTGTGTGTGTGTGTGTGTGTGTGTGTGTGTGTGTGTGTGTGTGTGTGTGTGATGGAAGCTCAGAAGTGTTGCATTGTGTGAAAAGTCCCTAATCTCGGATGTCGTTTGTCTCGCCCCTTGGAATAGCCTAACCAGCTGTTGCCCCCAGATGTAATGGTCCATTTCTAAGAGTGTCTAGAGACCGTCATAGTTTCAGGTCTCGTTCATTCTGCTTTAGCCTACTTGCCCACTGTTTTCCCTCACCTTTCTTCTGGGCCTAAATTAAGAACCCAGCAAACCAGACCTCCTCTGCCCTCACCCCCTGTCCCTCGCCCAAACACCTTTGACCTTCACATGCCGCATGTGTATACTGAATAGTTTGAGTTTTGCTCTGCTGTTTATTAACTTATTTCAAGTTCAGATGGTCTTTAAAGTACTCTCTGACACACTTACACTCACTCTCACTCTCACTCTCTCTCTCTCTCTCTTTCTCTCTTTGTGTGTATCTGTCTCTCTCACTGTCTTTCTCTTTCACTCACTCACACACACACATACATATATATATATGAGTGTGTGTGTTTGTGTGTGTGTGTGTGTGTGTGTGTGTGTGTGTGTGTGTGTGTGTGTGTGTATATACATATATATACACACACACACACACACACAAAAGTCAATAAGCAATGTAAGGGTGTGCATGTTGTGGGTGTCCATTGCCTCAGCTGCGCACTGTGTGTATCTTCACTAGAAGCGTGTGTGTGTGTGTGTATGTAAGTATGTGCGTGCAGTTCTGACAGCTGCTGGGAGGCGTGTGTAAGCACCCCACACCCACCTGACTGGTCGCCTCCGCAGCGACGGTTACTGCAGCCGCCAGCTGCGGCTTTTATTTACCTGTGCCCCTGTTTACCCTGCAAACGGACAGGTGTACCTTTCATTCAGTGCTCTCCCACACACACACACACACCCACGCCCACACCCACACCCACACACACAAACACACACGGCTGCATGCAAAGCCTCCTGGCTGTGCAAACACTAAACATAATGACACATGTAATAGCTTTGGAATTGCATGCAAATATTTGGCGCGGCTGGCTATTGTTGCAGCTTCTGCCCGAGCCCACTGGAGCTGTTTGGTGCGTCGCCGTGCCCCCGCCTGCCTGTCCCAGCATCCCACCCAGAGACCTGCTGTCAGGTGTTCTCTCCTCACCGCTCACCGTCTAGCCTCCAGCTGTCTCTGTGTGTGTGTGTGTGTGTGTGTGTGTGTGTGTGTGTGTGTGTGTGTGTGTGTGTGTGTGTGTGTGTGTGTGTGGTGTGTGTGTGTGTGTGTGTGTGTGTGTGTGTGTGTGTGTGTGTGTGAGAGAGCCTCTTTGTGGAACTTTTTGCTGTTGTGTGGTGCGTTGACTGTCTCTGTGGGTTTGAAAGGGGAGGCAGTGAAATGTGCGTGTGTGTTTGTGGCCGTCGTTGTGAAAGTTCGTACTGTATGTGTGGTGTGTGTTTACTGTTTGTGTGGGGTGTTGACATTTCATTGCGTCTTGAAAAGCTTAGGGAATGAATAATGTGTACGCGAATGCATATGGACCATTAACATCAGAATGTCTGGTGGTCTGGTGCGCGCGCACACACACACACACACACACACACACACACACACACACACACACACTCACTCACTTGCTCTCTTGCTCTCTCACACACTTTCTATTAAATGTCTTGCTTATGTTGGGTGAAGGATGAGTCCAGATGACACAACGAGCACAGCTCTCCACTGATACACGCACACACACTCATTCAACACACACACACTCTTATTCTCATCCAACACCCATGCTTATATACACACACTCTCACACTATGTGAGTTAGCATTGTTTAAAGAAATCCTTGAAAGTTTTTGAATTTGAGAAAAGTGAATCTTAGCCTTTGACATTTTTGATTAGCCTGTACTGTAGACGTACACCAAATCAATATAGGGAACTGAATGTAGAAATTTGACAGAAAAAGAAAATCTTCCAATACGACAGCACAATTGATGTGACATTCTCTCTCTCTCTTTCTTTCTTCCTCTCTATCTCTCTCTCTTTCTTTCTTTCTCTCTATCTCTATCTCTAGCGCTATCTCTCTCTCTCTCTCTCTCTCTATCTCTCTCTCTTTCTTTCTTTCTCTCTATCTCTATCTCTAGCGCTATCTCTCTCTCTCTCTCTCTCTATCTATCTCTCTGTCTGTCTGTGAGTTTCTGTAAAGCCTGGCAGTTCTCCTGCCCTACACATCTCAAGCAGTAGTTAACCTTGACCAGGGCCTGGAAAGCCCTTGAAAATTTCTCAGATATGCCGTTAAAAGGTGGTAGCCTCAGCAAGAACTGAAAGTTCATTTTCCAGCCACGCAGTTACTGCGATAGTTAAATAATAAGAAAACAAACAAACAAACAAACAAAAAAACAAAACGAAACAGAAACTGAAAGCAACTCTTGCGTGAGCTTTATGGAGCAGAACTGTTGGAAATTGTCCTTTGGCTTGAGAATGAGAGATGTTTTAAATGAAAATAAAACGCCACATACAACTTTTTAAGAGGGAGATGAATACCTGTTTGGGTAGGCTGTGTGATGAAACATTAGTGCAACATTGACTCCTGTTGGCTGCCCTGTATCTGTGCTGGCTTGGAACCCTTGTTCCTCATGAAGTACCTCGGCTGTAGTATCTGGTGTGTATTTAGTGTGTGTGTGTGTGTGCGTTTGTGCGTTTGTGTGTTTGTGTGTGTTGGGTAGGGATTGGGGAGAGTGATTCTTGAGTGGGACTGAGTCTGTTGGAGTGTGTATTGAAGGTTTGCTTCAATCCCTTGCTAGCACGTGGAACAGGTGTGCACATGAACAGGTGAGAATGCCTTTGGGGTGTGGTTGGGGTGACGAGCCAGGAGCTTGCAGAGGCGTGTGTGTGTGTGTGTGTGTGTGTGTGTGTGTGTGTGTGTGTGTGTGTGTGCTAACGGCCCCATGCTGGTATCGTACAGATGAGTCCACTTCTCAGCAGTGAGCGTCTAACCCAGTGGCCGGCCCCGGCTGGGCTGGGCTGGGTAAGTCGGCCTGCCCGCATTCCATCATCTCCCAGAATTCCCTTGCGTGGCCTCTTCCCCACATAGTCAACCCTCTCCATCTTGGTGACCCACACCTCTCCGACACACAGCAAGGGGGACAGAGACCAGACTCACATGCTGGGTCTCAGCGGAGCGCAGCTACACATTACTCTGGCATGGAGCTCAGTGGCAGTGATGGAAAAGGCTATTGGGTATTGAAAGGGTGCAAAAGGTGGCCCAGGTGTGTGTGTGTGTGTGTAGGAAGAGGCGGCTACAGAGTTGGCTATATGTTGGCTAATGTGTTTGTTCTCTCTCTCTCGCTCTCTCTCTCTCTCGCTCTCTCGCTCTCTCTCTCTCTGACTTGTTCACAACACTGGGCCTAATGACCCCCACTGCACTCACATTTGATCGCTGCTGTATCCTCATGAAATATGCAGCTGTCTTAAATCAAGCCCAGTCTATACACACACTCTGTCACAGTCACTCTGCACTGTGTGTTGTGGATGTATGTGTCTCTTGGAGTGCTTTGGGAACAGTTACACTCTGCTATCCTCTGCCCTAGTCCTCTAGTGTGTGTGTGTGTGTGTGTGTGTGTGTGTGTGTGTGTGTGTGTGTGTGTGTGTGTGTGTGTGTGTGTGTGTGTGTGTGTGTGTGTGTGTGTGTGCGCGTGTGCGCGCGCGCTCACTCACTCACTCACTTGAAAGGCACATGGCCATAGTGCATGTCACCAATATATGTATTGGCAAGGTGTATGTAGGCAACATGTAGGCTGTATAGAATGACCTGCTGTTTAGGTGTGTCAGAGTGTGCTGTTTGGGATCTAGGTCATGTTGCTGAGGTAGCACTCAAACAAATGGTTCATGGCGACTCTGCTCACCCCCCCAGACCTCTGTGTGTGTGTGTGTGTGTGTGTGTGTGTGTGTGTGTGTGTGTGTGTGTGTGTGTGTGTGTCTCTTGTTCAGTCACTTTAGGAAGTCGTGAATGGCTTTTGGTCTCTTCTTGGTAGCTTGTGCAACTGTTGCAGGAATGAGAACGCTGTGAGGTGCTCACCGTCCATCAGACCTCGACCGGATCAGATAAACAGCCGTGGTTCTTCACTGCGGGTCTGTTAACGTCGGAGCCCTGCGACGGGCGCAAGGGTGAGCACAACAGAGTGGATATGAAAGTAAAAGGATTGAAACACGGAGCAGGTTTGGCTTTGATGTGAAAGTTGAAAGGTGATGCCCCGAGGTAGGCTCTCTCTGGCCGTAGCATCTAGGCAGGTTAGGAGCTTGTGTGTGTGTGTGTGTGTGTGTTAGGTGTAGCGGTCCAAAGCAGCACTTACATACACACACACACACCTCTGAACATCAAAGCTCACCGCACTTGCCCCTCACTCTTACTTTATCCCCCAGCCCCCCCCCCCCCCCCCCCCTTCTGATATGGGAAATCAGACACATGCTAAATGTGTGAGTCTTATGGTCCATCTGGATATCAAATCCGACTTTAAAAACTATCCAGTGTCTTCCCACAGAGTCGCTGCGTTTAACCAGGCAAAAGCACAGAGAAATGTGTCACTGAGACAGCAGCCCAATGAAGGAATTAATTAAGGAAGGAAAGTGTGACCCGATCATAGTAAACGGGTCATTACTTTTTATTTAATAATAACAAACAAATGCACCTGTTGTAGGCGATGCCATGCCACCGAACTAACAGATGAATTGAAACGGATTATTTGCTTTGGGTGGTTTACTTACAAGCTGTACTCAATGATCTGTCTGCATTTTTCGCAGATCTTTCAAAGCGTCGCTCATGTTGGCTCCACAAACACTCCCTATTCCCAACTATCTCTCCCCTGTAGTGAGTCTCCTCTGTGCTCTCTCTTTCTCTCTCTCTCTTTCTCTCTTTCTGATCTCTGCTGCTGTCTCTCCAAGGTCATATATGTGAGGGGAAAGGAGAGGAGACTGCGTGCCGCTGATCAGTCTGTGAGTGTGGCTCCAATTCTGGCTCCAGCTGGGTAATGAGTCTCCCATGCTGCTTAATGCCTGGCTTGGGAGAGGGCTGAGCACAGCTCCCACTAGCACAGGGCACTCTAGCAGCTGGAGATGAGATGAGATAAGAGGACCTAGGATGTGTGTGTGTGTGTGTGTGTGTGTGTTGGGGTGGGAGGTGGATCAGATGGACGGACGGACGGACAGACAGACATCATCATCTGCCTCGGAGGCTGATCCTGACTGGGTGTGTCTTCATTGCAGCCCCGTCCATCTCTGTCTGTCTTCATCATGATCTCCATGTCTGTCTCTTGTCTCCGTCTCTGTGTCTTTATAGCCTGTAATTGAGAACCTGCTGGAGACGGCGCAGGTTTTGAGCAGTGGTAATGAAAGCCCATTTTCCAGAAAACACAGCGCCAAATATACAGTATCCCATCCACAGTACTGCTGTACCAATGCCCATACAGATGCTTATTCTCCCAGATGAACAGAGCCGCATGTCCAGAGTCCAGTGCTCTAGACACCTCCATGCATCCAACACTAAGTACTGGACTCTAGGAGTCCAAGCCGCTAGAGGTTGTCAAGTTTGAATAAAAATGTTTTGGTCATAGTGAATTAGGATATTTTTGCAGCAAGCAAAACATGGTGGTGCGCACCACACACACACACACATACACGTGCTCATGGTGCTTGCTCACAGTGTGAAGGAAAAAGTTAGAAAAACACACACGTGTGTGAGAAAATGGTCTGATTCCCCAGCTGTGTCATTAG
Source organism: Tenualosa ilisha (assembly GCA_015244755.2). Lineage (NCBI taxonomy): Eukaryota > Metazoa > Chordata > Actinopteri > Clupeiformes > Clupeidae > Tenualosa > Tenualosa ilisha. The sequence continues at coordinate 25,037 of PYXC01002739.1, read as the reverse complement.
AGACCTGCCCTCCATCTCTTGGCAGCATGTGGTTAGT
>PYXC01002739.1:15000-17500 GCA_015244755.2 Tenualosa ilisha | reverse complement strand
AGTTGGAGTGGGTTGCTGGAGGTCACTCGTGTGCCAGACTCCAAGCAGCCTCTCTGACTGCTCCTGCTGCTGCTTCTGCTGCTGTTGTTGCTTCTGCATGACCGGGTATGCAGGGGAGTTTTTTGGGGGGGGGGTTGGATGAGGGGTTGGATGAAGGTGTGCAGTGCAGACAGGAGAGAGACAGGAGGAGGAGTGCTGATTTGGATCACTACTGATTATGCTGTTATGTTGTATCTTGAGCAGAACACATGGCCTACATCCTCAGATGGAGATGGAGAGGGAGGGATATAGAGAGAGGAGGAGGTGGAGAAGTGAAGACGAACGAGGAGAGGGTTGAGGAAGGATGGAAAGGGACAGTGGTGAGTGAGGAAGAGAGGAGAAAGAGGAGATGCGCGAGGCCTGTTGAATTCAGCACGCGTGTCGAGAGAGAGAGACAGAGAATCGGAGTAAAGGAGTGAGGTGAAGAGAGAGAGAGTGTGGAAGCACAGCAGTAGACTGGGTCTGATGCTCTTGTGTCTGACTGTAAGAGAGAGACAGATAAGGAGGAACCAGAGCATGGAACACACAGGAGAGAGACAAGGGTGAGGACCTGATAGAGGGATCCAGAGGAAAGTGTAGAGAAATGGAGAACAAGAGGGAAGAACACAAGAGATGAGTGTGTGTGTGAGTGAGTGAGTGAACGACTTGCTCTGTGCTCTAGGAGTTCATACAGCCCCTCCTTGCTCTGTCTGTCTCTGTGCCTGTGGACTATTTAACCCTTTGTGGCCCAGGGCTATCCGAAGACACTTCCTCCAGTCTCGTGCCTTCCTGCCCCTCTGCTTCACCTCCAGGGCAGAGTTATGGCCACTCAGGCCAGGCAGGAGTGACACTCGTAAGGCTTGCTGCTTTGTGGAGTTATTGATGGTAGTCAGGTAGTCTTCACAGAGCGAAGCAACATGCACTATATGAACAGAGATCACTGAAAAGGTGGCACTGGCAACAGAACATTATTGTGGAAGAGTGAAAATGTGTGTCTGTCTCTTGTCTGTCTGTCAGTCTTATCATGTCTGTCTGCCTTGGGGGCATAGCCAACTGGAGCAGTCATCTCACTTGAACTGACACGCGCGCACACACACACACACACACACACACACACACACACACACACACACACACACACACACACACACACACACCGTTTCAAAGCCCCTGGAACATCTCCCTGGAACAGAGTACTGTCATTTGGGCTGGGATACATCAAGGTAGTTTCACACCGAGACACACAGACACAACCCCCTGTTCATGCCTAACTTATTCATGTTTAGGGTGGTGATTGCACAGGACCAACTTATTCATGTTTTGGTTGATGACGTCACAGGACCAGCTTGCATGCATGTGTTTGTGTTGTGATGGGAAATGCAGAAAATCCCCCAGATATTCCACTTGCTTGTGGAAATACAGGTGGTGATTTAGAACATGTTTCCCAGTGAGCCTCGCTGATGACTAAAGATATCCTAACAGGCTATTTCTGTTTGTTTATGTTCCCATTGTGTGCTGTGTGTGTGTGTGTGTGTGTGTGTGTGTGTGTGTGTGTGTGTGTGAATGCAGGCTGAATGCAATTAAAATATATATGAAATGACACAACACATTTTAGGGGAGAACTGTGGCCAAGAAAATGTGTTAATCACTGCCTGCAGTTCCTTACAGGAAGGAATAAGTCAAAGTCATAGGAATACAGTTTACCAGTATGTTGTTTTTGTGAAGTTCAAGCATTGATAGTCATTTAAGATGTGACAGAAGGCGCATGCATTTGCTAAATTACTTGAAATCTTCATTCCTCCGTCAGTCAATTCTGACATTTTCTAACATGAACTTAATAATAACAATAAAAAAAAAAAAAACCTAAGTCACTTGTGGAACAGACAGAGCTGTGAAGAACACCATCCAATCATCACTTGACAGTCCATGATGAACAAACGCACAGTGATGGGTCAAACTCTGAATGTGTGTATCGAAGTAAACAATCATGGCACACTGAGGTTTTTTTATTGTGTTGTTTTTGCAATTGGACTTGCTGGAATCACATCCTCCCTGCCAGACTTCTCGCCCTCGTTATCTCTGTCTATCTACCTTGCCTCTCTCTCTCTCTCTCTCTCTCTCTCTCTCTCTCTCTCTCTCCCTCCCTCCCTCCCCATTAGTGTAATGATCAGTTCATATGTTGATACCCCCCACCTCCTCCCATTAGCCACTTAGTCCTGCTGTTTTAAAAGGCCTGTAGGGTTGTTTGAGAGTCTAACTGTAATTCAGTGACTCAATAAATGAAATGAATTCAATGACGAATTCAACTCCTGTGTGCTCTTACTCCTCATAATGCCCCATGGTCTGTGTGTCTGTGTCTGTGTCCTGCAGATAAGTTTAACTCGGGGCGGGGGGGGTGTAAATTGAGATGTCCGGAGAACTCAGGTCATCACACCATGTAACACTTGACCTGCTTATGTGTGTGTTAGCAAGAGACATTTAC
>PYXC01002739.1:0-5000 GCA_015244755.2 Tenualosa ilisha | reverse complement strand
CTTATAGCTTTCCCCTATGTCCACATTTTCATATGGTTTCAACAGTATTTATTGTTAATTTCCGATGTGGGAAATAAATAAAATCCATAAATAAAAGAAGTCCCAGGCAAATAAATTCAAGGCCTTTATTTCAGATTAAAAAAAAAAACAGAAACCTCAGCATAAAATAAAAAAAAAAACTGCGAACAGGGTGTAATAACTCCTTTTTCTTTTAAATTAAAGAGGTCCCAACCCAAAGAATTGAAGGCCTCGGCAAACTCGGAAAACGATATGTAAAAATGCAGAAAGAGAACTTTTCTCTTCTTTGTTCTGAGGTCCCAGCCTAAAAGAAACTGGGGCCTACTTTTCAAGAAAAAAAGTCCACATCTTCAGAAAACAAGAGGCTTTTTAGGGGGGAAATTTTTTTTATTTTTTTATTTTTTTTTTTATTTTCTTAATGAGAGAAATTGGTTGGCATGGAGTTAGTGCCATTCTCGTGCAGATATTCTCAGCAACAACTGTCCCATCTCTAAAAGTTTTTTCTTGTTGCCCCAAAATCCACGCTACGGCAGTAAGTGTACGTGTGAAGAGTCGAGTGCAGTTCAGTTATTTTGCTGGCCCTCAGCTCGAACTTCAGGGGATAACTTTGCTCAAAAGAACTCCCCTCTGTTTTGTAGTGGCGCTTCACGTTGACGCTTTTAATTAATGCCACGGAGCATATGAGGCACTCTGTTTTTTAACTGCTCAGCAGAAGAATGAACACATTTTTCCATACATTCATCTTTGAAACAACAATTTTTCTCATCTACTTTACAGCTTTTGGAGCAAGCCTTGTTGTCTCTTAACTTAACTCTCTTCCTCTCTGCTGTGGTGTGCTGGGTAAACCAACAGTTTCATTGGCTCAACTGAGTGAAGCTATTGTCGGTATTAACTGGAGTAGCAGCACCTGTTGTTAATAGCCACAATGGTCCAAAATAATGCTTCATGAAAATTACTTAATCTTGGGAAATAACCAAACTGAGCACGTGTCCGAACAGAACCATCTCTCGGTCCGTATCCATTTTGTGATGCCTGCTGTAGCCTAACCAAACGACTTTAATTTTGGCTACTCTACTTTAATTCACACAACCTGTATAAGGTTTGTAACAACGTAAATCATTATATGGTAAATGGACTGCATTTATATAGCACTTTTCTACTCCTACGAGTACTCAAAGCGCCTCACATTCACCCATTCACACACATGCATTCACACACCGGCTGCCATGCAAGGTGCCAACCTGCCACCGTGAGTGGTTTGGGGTTCAGTGTCTTGCCTCAGGGACACTTTGATGGGGTCGAAGTGTCCTTGAGTGGGGCTCAATATTGAATCTGCAATCCTCTATATAGGCTCCTTTGGAAGAAGGTGCAAAAGGCAGGTAACACGGCACACAGGGCACCTCCAGTCCACCTTCAGTCTGATTGCGGTATGTGTTACTTATTCGGCTTTCAATCGCAATATCTGGGTGTTAATTGGACTATGAGTAGTCCAGTTTGGGCCCACTAAGGTGTGTCACATGCGTTTTTTAAAGCCGTCCTAATGGAATAATTTTCTCTCGGTGCATGTGAATGTACTGACTGAGCTGCTGGGGCTTGTCAACAAGACTTTTGTGCCCTATTTCTAGTGTGTGTGTGTGTGTGTGTGTGTGTGTGTGTGTGTGTGTGTGTGTGTGCCAACTGTACATGTGTGAATTCTATTCTAATATGGATTTGTTGGATTGCGTAGTGCTTGTGCATATTTGTGTATTTTTATGCAACTATATTGATGTGTTAGCAAGTAGGTATATCGTGTGTGTGTGTGTGTGTGTGTGTGTGTGTGTGTGTGTGTGTGTGTGTGTGTGTGTTGACCTGGTCCTGAAGGAACAGGCTGTCCCATAATAGTGAGGCAGCAGACTGAGAGGCTCTGCTGTAATGACCTTACAGCTGCACTCCTCAACACCACACACACACACAGAGAGAGAGAGAGGACACAGCTCCATTCTCCACCTCGCTAACCAGCTGCCCCATCACCAATAGCTCTCCTTACACAGTCACAATAATATGAGATATAAACAAGAACTTGGTGAGTTGTGCTTCTGAAAACACACACATGCACACACACACTTTTTCTGTCTACCTGGCTCTGAAACACACAGGAGTGTGCATGGCTTATAGTGAGATAGAGCTACCAAATGTAATGTGAGCACCTATACGCAAATGCCAGGTGTGCTCTAGGACATTAGCCACAGGTAGAATACACACTCAGTGCACATACAGTGCTTTGGTGTACCATTCCCATTCTTATCTCCCTTTCCTTTATTCTTACTGACTCTTTCTCGTTCCCTGCCTCTCTTCCAGTATCTCTCACTTCCTCTCTCTCTCTCTCTCTTTCTGTCTCGTTACCACACCGCCCACACACCACCGATCTTCCACTCCTCTCCTTTGCCCAGCAGTGACAAGCCTGTGCAGCTGGATGGGCAAGAGCGGAGGTGATCAGCTGTGTTCTCGTGTGCGTGTGCGTGTGTGTGCCTGAGTGAGGCTGCCTCGATAGGATGAAGTGTTCTGAGGTTGACATGTATATGATGAAGGGGGAACTTATGCAGTTTGACGTCGAGGAACTCGTGACCTTTAACTCCCCATCTGTGCCTCCCCAGGCTTATGTCAAAGCACACTACATATACTCACTCACACACACACACACACACACTCTCTCACTCTTTTCTCCCCACATTCATTTACTCTTTAAAACACACCCACCAGTCACACAGTTTTCAGCGCGCGCGCGCGCACACACACACACACACACACACACACACACACACACACACACACATATACAGTTATCACAATGTTGCAAATACATCTGATGTTCATACATAAAGAGACTGGGTTCATGTCCGTGCATTAACCAACACATTCTGCTTGACTGAGGTGCCCAGGGTACTGTCTCCCTGATGCTGACGTTGTCTTAGCAACCCACCGTATCTCTGCCTGTAGTGGGGCTGCCGCAGGTGACCTGACCACAGATCGACCCCCTGAACGACAGGAGTGAAGGGGAGAACTGGAGAAAGAGAGAGAGAGCAGATGTCCAGAAAAGAAACAAATTGACAGAACCGAAGGAGATGAGCGGAGAAATAGCGGATGACCTCTGAGTAAGTCAGCGAGAGGAGGACTAGAGAGCGGGAGGAGAAAGCAGAGGGACAACTAAACGTTCAGGAGGAGCTCTTGCCCTCTGGCAGGTGTCACTCTCACTCACTCTCCCTCTCCTCTTGCTCCTGCGTCTGACCCAAATCACTCAGAACCAAGCCCCAGTGCGTTGTGGGTACCTTACTAAAGGCCCTCAATCTCAAATCTGAAGCTCCATATCAGCATGTGCCTTTTACGTGACAAAGTGCCTGGTTTTTGTCTAAAATAGGTGATCTTGGCAGTTAAGGAAAAAGTAGAGCAAAGCATTTGTGGTAAAAGTTTTGCTGTTGTTAACATCCTGATGTGAGATTGGTTACTTCTGAGACGCGCTGGTGCCCTCCACACATTTGCTGCTAAGAGCTAAGTCACTTGGCCTCATTTCTAGGCTGTGCTGCAGTATATCAGTGCAAATGAAATGTCTGAACATCACAACACCGTACCCAGAGCACCAGCTGAGAGACATGCGCACACACACACACACACACACACACACACACACACACACACACACACATACAAACACACGGATGAACGTGACCACACATTGCCCCAGATCCCCAACTGTGTAGGCTGCTGACCGCATGCTATTAGCATACATCTACCTACACATAAACAGGTCAGCTTCTGGAACCTTCTCTCTGAGGTCCCTCCCTCCCTCTCTCCCTCTCCCCCTCTCTCTCTTTGCCTCTCTCTGTCTGTCGCTCTCTCTTTCTCTCTCTCTCTGTTCATTTACAGGAAGGTCAAACAAGACATAAACAAGAAACATTAAAAGCTGGTTCTGAGGGGAATAGACGAAAGTGCATAATTTGGGTGGGAGCGGCGCCCAATTTGGCGGTTTGGGCACGACAGGGGGGCCGGTGCTGGGAGGCTGTGTGATGGTTGGCTGTCTGAGCTTAACGCTGCTCGTTTAAACCTCACTACTTAATCCCAGTAATTAGCCTGCTACCACACTAAAGCTCAGCGTGTGCCGCCGATGGCTGTGCCCATTCCGTCTGAGACACACACTCGCATACACACACACACACACACACACGAACACACACACACTTACATTTACACCGTCATGCTCTATCTCTCTTCTACTATTTGGCACTTGCACATGCACACACTCACACACACACAGATGTATGTATAAAAGCTATGAAAGAGCCTCGCCAATCCTGATGAAACTGCACCCTAATTGGACCTGCAATTATCCAGCTCCCCTCTCCTTATTTTTTCCCTCCTCTCTTCTTCTCATCTCTCCCCTCCTCCTCTCCTCTCTCCTTCTCTCCTCTCTCCTTTGCCTCTTTTCACCTCCTCTCCTCTGTGTGCTTCTCTGTTCCCCTCCTCTCTCTCATCCTTTCCTCTCCTCTCTCATCCTCTCCTCTCCCTTCCTCTCCTTTCCTCTTCTCTTCTCTTCCTCTTCTCTGTGTACATGTCTGCCCCTCTCCTCTCATGTTCTCTTTACTCCTCATCCAGGCCTTCTAAAGCATTGGTTCTCAGTGGGGTCCGGGGAACCGCAGGGGCATTGCCTGGGGGGTCTGTGAAAACATTTGCAACAAATATGGGGGGGGGGAATAAATAAATAATCACATTGTGCTCATTACTCCCATATAATGTTGGACCAATGACACACTCTGTTGATAGATTCCATCAATCCAACACTTTCCTCAGGCGTCAACTGCAAACCAAATGAATGTTGTGTGAGGTAAACATTGTTTTGTTACCTAGTAAGCCTACATTTGTCAAGCGTTTTTAAAAATGGGCTTCTACATATCGTCAAGTTTCTCCATTTTGTTGAGGGTTTTTTTTTTTTTTTTTTACATTGGAACTGA
>PYXC01002738.1:447500-466792 GCA_015244755.2 Tenualosa ilisha | reverse complement strand
CACAGGGTGGCAATATAGTATTGAATTTCTTTTATGCCCTGGCCGTATGAGGCCATTATGAGGCCAGGTATGTTCAGTTGGCGGGCAGCTGGCCAAATTACTTTAAATAACATTACACATACATTACAACGGTCTTCAACTATCACTTGCCTTTATTCAAAAGTTTGAAAGGTCTCGGACGGTGTAACCGATAAAGTTGTAGGCTAATAAGTAAGCAACCCAGGTTCCGCTGATGCAAATCTGTCACTCCAGTCAACTTTATCCAATGATGAGCTGTACAGAAAAATGCCTAGCTTATCTTGTAGAATATTGCACACTCTCCGTGTCGATCTGTCTCTGTCGCTACAGCTTTACTGATCTATGTAGCTCTCGTAATGAGATGAAGAGAGGGCTAACAGTAGCCTACCGTCAAATCACCCAGAGATCTTTTGGTTATTATTGCTATTATTTCTCTTATTATTTAACTATGCTGACGTGGTTTACTTAAGTTTGGATTTTAGGCCTGTCTGGCATCTGAACTTTTTGAACCCCTAAGGCCACCGTAGTACATTGTGGTCAGGAATAATGAGCGCAAGTGTGTGTGTGGGAAAGACACCCAGAGTGTTATCTGACTTTCTTGTTTGTATCCTAAAACTGTTTTGTGGGCATTGATTGGTTAGTTTACAAAGTGAGCATTTTAACACAAATTAGCAACAAGCATGTTTGTGTTTTGTGTGTGTTTTGTCTCTCAGGCTGCAGTCCTGTGATCTCACAGTGAGGAGCTGTTCATCTCTAGCTTCAGCTCTCAGATCAAACCCCTCCAGTCTGAGAGAGCTGGACCTGAGAGGAAATTCACTGCAGCAGTCTGGAGTGGAGCTGCTGTCTGCTCTACAGAGAGACCCCACATATAAACTGACTAAACTACAGTAAGTAATGAAAACAGCACATCACAATGCATGTTATTCACTGTGCGTATACATGTCAGCATGTCCACTTATGGTCTGCATGTGCAATTTAAATAGTGTTTGAGAAACATAAATTCAGGAGGAATGTGACATAATTTGCCACACCCCCTTCTCCTGCTATTTGGCCGGAAGCTCACCCCCCCCCCAACACACACACACACACACACACTGCCTACCTGCTGGAGCTTTAGCGGTAGCTTCAGCATTTTGCTTGCAACCCTCCTCCCCTTGCACCTCCTGTTTCATTTGAGCAGTTTTGGGTCTCTACCTACAAGGCATACTGAGCCTTCCAAACATCCCCCCAAAACATTACTGCCTCTGCTAGAACACGCTAATTGGCGTTTGAGGGTGATTTATCTGCCCTCCACGTGATTGTGTCATCCAGTTCATCTGAAGATGATGCCAAAACAAATAATCTGATAAAAAGGGTAAGGGTAGTGATGAATCATATATACCGTCACAGCACTGTTCTACATTACCCATCGTTGAAACTGCCCATATAGTCCAGCCATTTATGTTTAGATATTATATTTTCCATTTCAGTTTTTTTTTTATAATAGATGTTTTGTATTGTATGTTGCTTTTGAGAAAAATGTCTGCCACCTAACTGTAAGATAAAATCAGATTTTGCTTAACAGGGCATCATACAAAATGCCCATCCATTCAAATGTGTCAAGTAACTTTTCACAGACAAAACTATGTATTTGTGTTGCATAATCACTAATCGATGCATAGAATGCCGTTTTTTCCACCTGGGCTTAAGTAGTAGCCTTTGTAGCCACCCCTGTAGGCCTGACATGAAACCACTTTAAAATTGACTGTCGATGCAGAATTTATTGTTGTGTCATGGACAGCATGGACAGCATTTTTTTTTGATAGCCAAAAGTGGGGTTGCAAATGCATCCCTGCGTCCCTGCTTCCGGCACCTATAGTTTGATGTTTACATTAAAGATAGGATAGCCCGCAGGAAAGTGAATGTCTCTTCTGCCATAGTACCCCACATACAACAGCAGCCAAAATGTGACATTAAAATAATCTATAGTTCTATAGTGACTATCTATAGTCATACACAAAGTCAAGTGGACCAGGTTAATCTTACTGCACGTCTCCTGAATCTATGCAAACTACAAGCCATCAATGATTTGTCCAGTCACTCCACTCAGTTTATTTCTCTGTGAGTCAATGAGTCTGCATCTAGGCTAACCTATGGTAGCTAGCTCTAGCTGTGTAAAAAGACTGGTGCAACTAGCACTGTACTGCCATGGAAAATAAATAATTGCTGGTGGTGAAGAATGTGATTCCATTCTACAGGGCCTGTGAATATAAGTAAGTAATATAAATAAGTATGTTTTTTTTAGTTATTCAAGTGTTATTCAAGTTATTCAAGTGTCCTTAACACTAGTGAGGTGCAGTGGTTACTAGCTTGCTAGCTACTAGCTTGTAACACCAGACCAGTATTAATCAAAAGCTATCTATGAGGCTGGGTCTGCTTTTCAGAACCTAAGCTGATTGAATTATCCTCATGGCTTGCGGTAGGTGATGGCCTCAGTCTCCACCTCTTGTCTCTCCTCTGCCTTTTTTTCCTAAAGAATTTTCTTTTATCCATCTGTCCTTCCCAACACTGATCTCACTAAGACTAGCTAGCAGCACAAAACAACAACAATGTGATGTGTACGCATAGAGAAAAAAAGAGTACCAACATTGAATTTGGCGCTGTAGCCTCGAATGCCCAGGTCGAACAGTGTGCCTGGGTTTTAGCCTAACTGGAAGACCTTTCAGTCATTAGTTAGAGCAGAGCTGTTCTCCATGTTCTCACAGGTCAGTTTTGAGGAATCCTAACAGAGAAACCTCACGCTGAGGTTAATGGAATCTGTCTCCTCAACAGGTATTAACTGGTGAGCCATCAATTCTCCACTGGAGCAGAGCTGCTGCAGATGCTGCAGTTTCCAGACACTCAGTACAGGATGATCATCCAGCTGCCCCACACATCAGCACTACTGGACTGTGGCACTTTAACACTTAGGGGTCCGGGCCCCCTCAGGGGGCTCTTCCAAAAATACATCTGTAGGTCCGCGAGTTTTTGTCCTAGAAACATATGACTAACACCACTGGAAACCTTCAATCTTCTAGTTTTCAAATATGTCGATTTTAAAATAAACATGTATCGAATGCGCTTTGTAGAAAGAATAAATAGAAATTCACCAGTTCAGGCAGTAGCAGCCTGTTACTGACACATCACTTCAGATGGTAAAGACCCAGGGCAATCAGTAGCGTCATTGGGTCATTGTTTTGCGGCAACGGTGAGAACACGCCCAATTTCTCCAGCATATACAAACCCGCATGGTAGAGGGCTGTTTTGGTTCTGTGCAACACTGGTAGCTTGAGCACTGAGCAAGGATGTCCAGCAAGATGATGTCGGCTGCTGAAGCCTCACTGCAGATTCAGGAAGAACTCGCTTTGGAGAGTGAGTCTGACGACGCACGGTCAGATGTATCCAGTGATGACGGCGATGATGAAAATGTACTTTGAACTTCGTCTAGATCCCATGCATTTCATTTGAAACAGCCACTGGCTTTAGTTTGTCTTACTTTTTTACAATTTGTATTGAAACTACAACATTTCTCTAAATGCTCTTCTGACTTTTATGTAGCCAACACTTATGTTTACAAGGTTCAGACTTCAAAAGTCTTGGCCAGATATGTTTATAGTGTGTTTTTTTACAATGTTTGAAGACCTTTCAAAATAGGTTTTTGTGTACTTGTATTTACACAGAATTTTAATAAAAACTAATTTCATTACATTGACTTTACTCTTATATTATTATTCCTAAGGTCTTCTAGAATATAACCCTATGTGCCACTTTTGCATATGTATTTTTAGTTAGCTGAAAAACTTAAAAATGTCAAAGTGTAGCAGACTGTCTCTAAGTGTCTGAAAGGTTTTTTTGTCCTAAACTAGTTTGTCTCAATGTGGTCAGTTCAGTCACTCATGTGAGATGTTGGCTCTTTACATCAAGCAGAGTTCTAAATGTTGTCTCCCCAGTATTGACCAGTAGACAATACATATAAACACACATAGACACTATCAGAGCGACAATACATTATCCTTTACATACACACACACACACACACACTATCAGAGCTACTATACATTATCCCTTACATATTACACACAGACACTATCAGAGCTACAACACATTATCCCTTGCACACACAAACACACACGATCAGAGCTACTATGGTTAGAACAGGTAACCAGTTGTTGTAGAGAAGGGGCCCTAATATCTCATTTTATTCAGCAGGCAACAGTACATAACTCTGAAAGACTCACACAGTAGGTCTCACCCTGTTCTGGTGACTTTCCACCACACGGCACCCACTCAATCACCTGCCACGCCTACTCTGCTCTCTCTCAGTCACTACTGCTCCTCCCTCTAACTATTCAGTCATTGCCTTCACCTGCTCCTTGTTACCAGCCACAGTATTTAACCCATGGTTTCCAGTCAATCCTTGTCAGGTCGTCTTCGAGTTCATGGGGTCTCTGTGCTGTTGCTCTGCTACTCTGACTTCCCGGTTTTGACCCGGACCGACCAGGCTATCCCTGCTCTACTGCCCCGGTAATCCTGACCTGCCGCCTGTCTCTGTGTTCCCTGTCCTGCCACCTCCATGAGGGTGGACCAGTCGTACCTGTCAATGCCCGGCTACCTGCACACGGACCATCCAGCTCCCAGTGTGGTCTACGGAGTCACAGTTCGCCACACGTTGCCTCCCTGTTTTCGAGAGCGAGACATCGGAGCCGTCCTCGACCCAGCGTCCAACCCTCCGGCCAGTCGCTCTCACTCTGTTCTGTGCCTCCTTTAATCTTGTTCTGCGAACTTCTCTGTGCTGTTCAGTAACTACCGCTCCCTGCGGGTTTCGTTGCTCCCTAATCCAGTGGCTCTCCTCTGCATTGCCTCCCTCCTCGTCCGGGTTTCCCCACTTGACCTTCCAGCATCCACTGCGTCCCAGACCCCCGCATCACACCTCTGACTCAGCCGCCGCCCACCTGGTTCACCTATTCCCATACCCCTGACTCTGAACTCACTAAACTGTGTGTTTGCAAATTGTTGCTCTTGGGTCATCTGTGCTGCACCATCACAATATGACACCACTTACATTTCTGTCTTGGAACATCTGTGGGATTGGGTCTCAGGCAAAGAGGATCATCTACAAGCTACAAGATGACACATGCCTCCTACAAGAAACTCACCTCTCAGATTCAGATTACACCTTTATCAAATCAGCACAATTTAGTCACCTATATTCAGCACATTACAACACAAAACAAAGGGGAGTTTGTATTTTGATTAACAAAAGAATCTCATACACACATAACACCACAGACCCAGAAGGACTTTTTATTATCATAAACATTTCAATTAACACCACCCCTATTACCATAGCCAACATCTATGGCCCTAACACAGATGATGCAACTTTCTTTCAGAACTTTTTTTCTTCACTTTCAAATCTCTCTGACTGTCCAATCATATTAGCGGGTGACTTCAACAGTTTTAGACCCCACAATAGACAATTCTGACCACTCAAAAAACAAACATATCTGGCAATCCACAAAAACAAGTTCATGAGTGATTTGGCCTTGTTGATAGTTGGCAGCTTCAGCACCCAAACTCCAGACTACTCTTTTTTCTCACCAGTCCATCACTCTTATTCCTGTATTGACTATTTTCCAACCAGCAATTCTATCATGCCAAATATCTCTGAATCAACAATACATCCCATAGTCATTAGTGATCACACCACTGTAACAATAAAATAGAATAGAACCTCCCCACAGAAATCCAGTAACAGATGGCAATTAAACACATTCCTCTTGCAAGACCCAACATTTGAATGATTCTTCTGGATCATCGGCCTCTCTTCTGTGGGAGACAAGACAGGCAGTGCTTACAGGTTAGAATAATAGCATTTTCAGTTACTAAAGAAGGACAGATAAAGAACAGGAACTTGAACTAAATCATAAAATTAAACAACTGGAAAAGATTAACTCAAGCAAGAAACGCAGAATGAACTAAGGAAATATAAATTCAAACTCAATGAAATACTCAATAGACACACTCAATTTATGATCCATCGATTAAGGCAAGAAACTTTCCATCACAGCAATAAATCAGGTAAATATTTAGCAAATCAAATTAGATGAAACAAAGAGAAATCAACAATCTCAGCCATAAATAACTTGGCAGGGAAGCCAACCAGCTCACCTGAATAAAATAATCAAGTTTTCTACAATTTCTACAATAAACTATATTCCACAAAAATAAACCCCAAATAAACCCCAAGTAGGAAGTCCTCAACAGCATCAATTTACCACGACTCAATGAAACCCAAATAAATAAACTAGAATCACCCATTACTCAAGATGAACTGTTTGCTGCTCTTAAACGCATGCCCAATAATAAAGCACCAGGTCTGGATGGCTTCCCTGCTGAGTTCTGGGTCCACTTTGGCCCCAATTTTCAGGTTTTCCAGTCAACACCACCACAGCCACAATTTCACTCCTCCTCAAGCCCATAAAGGACCCAACAAAGCCACCCAGCTATCGCCCAATTTCCCTACTCAATGCAGACAACAAAATAATCGCTAAAGCATTAGTACACAGGTCACCCCATGCATTATCTACCTGGATCAAACTGGCTTCATTAAAGGTAGAATCTCATCTTCCAATGCCTGTTATTCAACATAATGTACTACTCCTCAGCCATACTTAAAAATACTATCATAGCAACTCTAGATGCGGAAAAAGCTTTTGAAAGGGTTAACTGGAAGTTCCACATTGGGGAGGTTTGGTTTTGGGGAACTGTACATTAATTGGATTAAAAGTCTTTGCACGTCACCTTCAGCCACAGTGATCACCAATGGACTAGCATCACATAGTTTCACTCTACACTGGGGGACTAGACAAGGATGCCCACTCTCCCCGTCAATATTTACTAACTTCAATGAGCCATTAGCCGCTGCTATCCCCCAAATCAATCCCCCTCTACGCCGATGATATTCTACTTTTCCTGCAAGGGTCTAGATTCTTACAGATGGAAACTCTCTAAACTGATGAAAATATCAGAAATATTTGTGAAATGAATGATTATTTTTTCAGCCTAGAAACGTAATACTTGTATGTATAGTACTTGTATGTTTTTATGTATTGTATGTATGTATGTATGTATGTATGGGACTCATGCTTGTATGTAGTGTTGTAGTACTCGAGTCTGGTCTTGAGACCATTTTCTAGTTTCTTGGTCTCAGAGACTCGGTCTCGGCCCACAGGTTGAGGAAAAGGACTCATAATTTCAGAGCGAGTCCTCAAACAGATTTTTTTTATGTTCATGTTCCAATATCCAATTATCTATTGTTACAAATTAATTTAAATAATTGTGCTGTAGTTGTTAACCTGATCTGGGTCCCATGTTGTAGTTGTGAGCATTTTTTGAATGTACCTATAAGGAAGGAATACATTTTAAAGGGATATTGTATATTGTATTCTAGTGTACTGTCAAAATGATTCAGTTTCGGAAAAAATGGAAAAACGACTACAACTACGAAAACAACTTGCTTTCTGAAAGAATCGGCCATGACTCGGTCTCGACTGCATTTAAAAACCAGTGGTCTCGGTCTCAACTCTCTCGACCCTTCAAAGACTCGACAGAAGTGTCTCGTCTCCATCACTACTTATATGTACTGTATTTACAGGATGTTGAATTTATATACTGTATACAAAGTACATATAAATATATAGCCAGCTGACCCACCCCAGCCAGATGAAGCCTAGTCCATATCCTAACACTACCCACTATAATCATACCAACTCATTCTGTAGATTGATTTACAGGTGTTTCACTCCTATACACATTGCATTGTGGGAGACAATCTGGTGCACAGACTCCATCTCTTCACCTGCCAGAGCATCCTTGGTTTCCTTATCACACACTAGAGGGCGCTCTTAGCCTACTATTTCCAGAGCTTTAAAGTGGCGCACACAGCTCTGACTTGGTCATGGTGTGTTTTTCAATGCCATGTAAGTTTAAAGTGCTGTAGCCTACCACAGTCTAACACTTGTTTAACTCATTAATTGTTCGACACCTAAATATTAAAAAGGAAAAATTGATATTAACTTTGCATAAGAGTATATTTGTATTTTCAACACAGTTTGCTAAATCATGAAAAACAAATGTATTAATTTCTCTCTTAAAGTGTTTTTTGATGCCATTGTCTGCAAACTCTCTAGAGGTTTCCATGTGACACACACACACACACACACACACACACACACACACACACACACACACACACACACACACACACACACACACAGGCAATAGATCCAAGACCCCAATGAATTGTCCCAGAAAAACAACCACAGAAAAGTCCGGTGCATGATCAAGTGACTCTCTCTCTCTCTCTGTCTCACCCCCCCTCCCTCTACCTCTCTCTCTCTTTCTCTATCTCTCTCTCCCTCTCTCCCTCTTCTTCCCTCTCTCTCTCTCTCTCTGTTTCTCTCTCTGTCTCTGTGTGTGTGTACCTGTGTTTTTATGTGTGTTTGTGAAGTCAGCTGCTTAGGTGAATAAGTATGTGTGTGTACATGTACGTGTGTGTGTGCATGCGTGTGTGTGTGTAGTGATGAGGTTGCTGGTGACTTTGCAGATCTTATCAGATTGGGCCTCAGACTAACAGGAAGAAATCATTCAGGCCTTCAGAGGGGCTCTCCTCTCCTCCTCCAGCGCTGCCATTGGCTGGAGGCCTTGCACTCTCTTGTGTGCTGTGGAAGGGTGTGAGCAGTGGTCCATCATTGTCAGAGAGAGAGAAAGAGGTGTGTGTGTGTGTCTGCGTGTGTGTACGTGTGTGTACATATGTGTGTCTTTATGTGTTTTTTAATGTGTGTGGTATAGTGTATATACTGTATGTGTGTGTGTGTGTGTGTGTGTGTGTGTGTGTGTCGTGTGTGTCTGTGTGTGTGTGTGTACATATGTGTGCCTTTTTGTGTTTTTTAATGTGTGTGGTATAGTGTATATACTGTATGTGTGTGTGTGTGGTATTTGAGCATGTATGTGTGGTGTGTGTTTGTGTTTCTATTAGGGATGCACCACTTTTTTTAGTTCTGTTACTGATTCCTATACATGGTTTTGCATATCGGTTGATACCTGATACTGATCTGATATCCCCACTGAATTAAGAGTCAGGCATCATCCTCAGCTTCTGTTGCCCTACTCTCCTAACTGGGCATTATTTACCAAGTCAAGATAGAGCAGAATAACATAGATCTATATGTAATAAATAAGTTATATATATATGTGTGTTAGGAGGTATATATGTTAGGATATAGCAAGCATTCCTGATTTTGTGACCTACAGTACTGCCTTATGTACTGCGACCTGCTAGTAAAAACGGGAAGAGAACAAGGAAGCTTTTGTGCAGGTGGATTGGCCGTACATAGGCTCTGATGTCACAGGAATAAAGAAAGCGAAAGCATATCCTAGGTCTGTATCCTGAATATAACTACGTCGTAGTTGCTTTTGTGCTTTTCTGAGGCTGGAAAAAGTATGCATTATCTACGGCAGAAGTAAGTTTGCTTTATCAGCAATAGGAATACTTGTTAGAGAATAGAGAGTGTGTTTATACGGATCTTCCTTGGCTACTCACTACTAGGCTACTTTATTTTTTACCCGTCTTGGTTTAGGCTAACTAGTGCATTAGCCTATATTAAAGTCCTTCCGTATTTGAGGTTACAGCCTTTTTTGAACTGCAAATAGCCAAGTAAGACACTTTTAATAATTCCATCAGAAAAAATGTAGGGGCTATTCCACGGAAAATGATTTTTTTCACGTCCATAACGCCAATAAAATGCAATAGTGTGATGTGAATGGTTACATGGTATTTGAGCATTTGCTATTTCATATTTACATCATACAAATTCCAAGGCATTTTATTGGCGTAATGGACGTTTTCCCTGGAACTGCCCTATAGACATTTTAGTATGAAATACGTTTGAGACCTCAGAGTTGAAAGTAAAGTTTCTGTAATGGGCTCGTCTACCCGAATGAGTTACGAGGTTTTATCAGGAATTTGCAATCCACTGTCTAAGGAGAAATGCGTAGCCTCAGTATGTTTATTTATTAGAAATCATCATGCATTAGAAATCAAAAGTGAACGGACACCTTTTTTCGAGGAGCTCACTGACCACCTTTGAACAATAAAACAAACGTAGAAGTCGTGGCACTATTAGAACTTCATTTGCTTCTTTCAATGTATTTGAAATGTGATGCTTTGAATGCATTTGTCAGACTCAGACAGGCGGAGGCAGTAGATAAACTAAAGAGTCTTTATTGAAACAAAGAACAAAGGAGTAACAAAAGTCGCGTCCGTTACTATAACGGAGAAACGGAAAAGAACAACGCACAGAGGCTAGGGACAAAACTAACACACAGGAGGTTAAGGAGTTAAACACAACAGTACTAATTACAAGATCAAGATAAACGGAGTGGGACAATATTAACGGGGGAGTCTAGGCTTACGCGAGCGGTGATACGGGAGATCACGGGAGACGAAGGAAGCACACGAGCACGCAGGAAACAAGGAAACATCGACGAGACCAGACACCAAGTGAAGCAGGAGGGAGGCTTAAGTAGAGTGGAGACCAGGTGACACCAATTAGAACTCAGGTGAAGGTGATCGTGCTTGAGGAGGTGAGTGCAAACGAGGAGATGAGCTGTGAGACCGTGGCGTTGAGTGAGGGGCGTGGCCGTGACCAGGTCCGATGCGGACCTGACATTACCCCCCCCTTCAGGGGCCGCTCCTGGAGCACGACGGCCCGGGCGCCGGGTACGCCGGCTAGGACGACCCCGACCTCGGGGAGCGGGACGGTCCGGATGCTCCGCGTGGAAGGCGGTGAGCAGGTTGGGATCCAGGATGTCCTCCCTCGGGACCCACGATCGTTCCTCCGGACCGTACCCCTCCCAATCCACCAGATACTCCAGGCGACCTCGACGGCGCCTGGAGTCGAGGACGGAGTCGACCACATAAGCCGGGCCGTCGTCCAACAGGAGCGGCAAAGGAGGCTCAGGCCGCGCATCGGGAGCTGAGGAGAGAGGAGAAACATGGTGAGGTGCGTGATAGGGTTTAAGTAGGGACACATGGAAAGTGGGGTGAAGGCGGTAGTGAGGGGGCAAACGTAACTTATAAGTGACCGGGTTGACCTGCTGCACGATGTCAAAGGGACCGATGAACCGGGGCTGAGCTTCCTAGAGGGCAGCCAGAGGCGGATGTCCCGAGTGGAGAGCCAGACCTTCTGGCCAACCTCATAGGTGGGTGTGGGCCCTCTCCGCGCGTCTGCGTGGTGTCGAAAGCGTTGGACTGCCCTCTGGAGCTGCTGATGTGCTCTTTCCCAGACCCTACCACTCTCCTGGTACCAGTCCTCCACGTTGACCACTGCGGTGGGTTCAGTGTGCCAGGGGAAGAGGGGTGGCTGGTAGCCGAGTGTGCACTGGAAAGGGGTGAGTCCGGTGGCGCGTTGGCGTAAGGAGTTCTGCGCGTATTCGGCCCAGGGAAGGAAGTGGCTCCACCGGTTCTGGTGATGAGAGCAGAAGGTGCGTAGGAACCGGCCGATCTCCTGGATCTTCCGCTCCGTCTGGCCATTGGTCTGTGGATGGTACCCCGACGTGAGGCTGACGGCCACACCCAGGCGCCCTAAGAAGGCCCGCCAGAATCTAGATATAAATTGGGGTCCCCGATCGGACACCACGTCCTCGGGTAACCCGAAATGGCGAAAGTCATGAGTAAACACTGCCTCGGCGGTCTCCGCCGCCGAGGGGATAGATTTCATGGGAACGAGTTTGCATGACTTCGAGAATCGATCCACCACCACTAAAACACATGTAAAATCATTAGATTTGGGCAGGTCAGTAATAAAATCGACGCCTAGGTGTGACCATGGCCTCTGGGGTACCGGGAGAGGCTGGAGCTTACCCTCTGGGAGATGTCGGGGAGTCTTTGCCATGGCACACTCAGCACATCCAGCCACATACCTCTGGACGTCGCGGTGCATCTGCGGCCACCAGTACCGATCGCGGAGGAGAGAGAGGGTCTGGGCAGCCCCCGGATGGCCAGTGCCCAGGGAGGTATGGAGGCTTTCGAGCACCTCCTGTCGAAGCCCGGCGGGCACAAACTGACGATCAGCCGGGGTCTCGGGGGGCGCTGGTTCCTGGGCCACCGCCTGGGCGACACGGTTGTCCAGAGCCCACTGGATCGGGCTCACGATGAGGTGTGCCGGCAGGATAGGTTCGTGGGACTTGGGGGAGTCCGCATCCCCGTGGACTCTAGACAGCGCGTCGGCCACGACGTTCTTGGACCCCGGCCTGTAAGACAGAACAAAGTCAAAGCGGGTGAAGAATAGCGCCCACCGGGCCTGACGAGGGTTCAGACGTTTGGCCTCACGGAGGTAGGCCAGGTTCTTGTGGTCAGTGAGGACACGAAAGGGGTGTTGGGCTCCCTCCAGCCAGTGGCGCCACTCCTCCAAGGCAAGTTTGACGGCGAGCAGTTCCCGATTTCCAATGTCATAGTTCTGCTCGGCCGGGGTAAACTTGCGGGAAAAGTAGGCGCACAGATGTAGTCTGGCTGGAGACCCGCTTTCCTGGGACAGGACCGCACCCGCTCCGGTTGTGGAGGCATCTGCCTCCACGACGAAGGGCTTGGTAGGGTCCGGGAGCGTGAGGAGAGGAGCCGAAGCGAAGGAGGCCTTGAGGTCCTGGAGCGCCCGCGCCGCCTCGGGGGACCACTGGAGGGTCTTGGGCTTGGACCGGAGCAGGTTGGTGAGAGGAGCGACCACTAGGCTGTAATTCTTGATAAAACGGCGATAAAAGTTGGCAAAGCCTAACAAACGCTGAAGTTCCTTGACCGTAGTGGGAGACGGCCAGTGGAGTACGGCGTCAACCTTCCCCTGGTCCATCTTAACGCCCTGGGCGGAGATGTTGTACCCCAAGAACTGGACCTGACGCACGTGGAAGACGCACTTCTCCGCCTTGAGGTAGAGGTGGTGTTCACGGAGCTTGCGGAGTACCTGTGCCACGTGCTGTTGGTGTTCGGCTTCGTTCCGGGAATAGATCAAGATGTCATCGATGTAGACTAGGACGAACTGGTGGAGATATTCCCGGAACACCTCATTCATGTATGACTGGAATACGGAGGGGGCGTTTGCTAGCCCGTAGGGCATAACCCGATATTCGTAGTGACCGTTGGGGGTGATGAAGGCCGTCTTCCACTCATCCCCCTCTCGTATTCTGATGAGGTTGTAGGCACTCCGCAGGTCTAGCTTCGTGAACACCACCGCCCCACGAAGCTGTTCCAGAGCGGCCGGGACCAGGGGGAGAGGATGGCGGAACTTCACTGTAATCCGATTCAGGGCTCGGTAGTCGATGCAGGGTCGCAGTCCTCCGTCCTTCTTGGCCACAAAGAAGAAGCTGGAGGCGGCGGGCGAGACCGACGGGCGAATGTACCCCTGGCGCAAGGCCTCCCGGATGTATTCCTCCATGGCCGCTTGCTCAGGCAAGGACAGCGGGTAGACCCTACCCCTAGGCACTGGCTCTCCCGGCAGCAGGTCAATGGCGCAATCCCAGGGCCGGTGTGGAGGGAGTTGTGCGGCGCGTGCGGGACAGAACACCTCGGCGAAGTGACGGTAGTCGTGGGGAATGACGGTGCTACGGGCCGAGTGTGGGCTTTCGACTGAGGTTGACCCCACCACCAGGGAGGAGTGACTGTGACGGGACCTAGGAACCGGGAGACAAGACAAACACTGATTACGACAAGAATCACCCCATTTTAAGATCTCTCCGGTGGCCCAATCCACCACCGGAGCATGCTGAACCAACCATGGTCCCAGGATTAGGTCCACGGTGGCCTCCTCGAGGACCAGAAAGTCTATACTCTCCTTGTGGCTGGCGCCAATCTGGAGTGTCAGGGGGCCCACGGCATGCCGGATGGTCCGTCGGGTCATGGGCCGACCCACTACGGAGTGCACGACGTAGGGGTGGGGGCTCTCCCGACGCGGTAGCTTCAGGCGTCGGCAGAGGGAGCCGGCTATAAAGTTCCCGGCGGAGCCAGAGTCGAGGAGGGCCCGGGCTGAGAGGGAGACATTGGTGGTAGACAGGGTTATGGTGATCAACTAGGGAGATAAAATTGACGGTTGCAGACTGGCTCCACTCACCTGGACGCAAGACGGGCGCACAGGGCAAGCGCGGATGTGGTGTCCTGAGGCCCCACAGTAGAGGCACAGGCCCTGTTCGACCCGCCTGCGTCGTTCGGTGGGAGTGAGCTTGACTGAATCGACCTGCATGGGGGTCTCGGGCGCGGAGTCGGCAGGAGCGGGTCGGAGGGGATGCGGAGCGGCACGGGAGACTGGTGGCAGGCAGCCCTCTCTCCGGTGCGCCACCCGAATGGCGAGCTAGATAAAACGCTCCAGGCCGACGGAGTCATCGTATGCCGCCAGGTGGAGGCGCAGGGCAGGTTCCAGGCCCAGGCGGAAGGTGGTGAGCAGGGCTGGTTCGTTCCACCCACTGGCGGCGGCGAGGGTCCGGAAGCGGAGAGCGTATTCGGTGATGCTGGTTCTACCCTGCTTCAGGTGGTGTAGTTGTTCCTGGATGGCGGAGTCGCCGACCGGAGCCTGGAAGACCTCCCGGAAGTGTTTCAGGAAGGCGTCCACAGACTGTGTGGTGGGTCCCGCCTGCTGCCAGACACTCTCTGCCCACTGGAGGGCCCGGCCGTCCAGGCGCGAGATGACATACGCCACCTTGCCACGTTCAGTGGGGAAACGGCGCGGGTCCATCTCCAGGGCGAGAGTGCACTGCAGCAGGAACCCACCACAGGCCTCCGGGTCTCCGGAGTAAGGCGGGGGATCCGGAGTGGGCGCGACGACGCTGACTGGCGGCGTCACGTGAGTCAACAAACTATGGCGCAGTTCGTCGACCAAAGCTCGAAAGGGGTCGGGGTTCTGAGCCTCCATGATTATTTTAAGGTCTGGTCTTCTGTCAGACTCAGACAGGCGGAGGCAGTAGATAAACTAAAGAGTCTTTATTGAAACAAAGAACAAAGGAGTAACAAAAGTCGCGTCCGTTACTATAACGGAGAAACGGAAAAGAACAACGCACAGAGGCTAGGGACAAAACTAACACACAGGAGGTTAAGGAGTTAAACACAACAGTACTAATTACAAGATCAAGATAAACGGAGTGGGACAATATTAACGGGGGAGTCTAGGCTTACGCGAGCGGTGATACGGGAGATCACGGGAGACGAAGGAAGCACACGAGCACGCAGGAAACAAGGAAACATCGACAAGACCAGACACCAAGTGAAGCAGGAGGGAGGCTTAAGTAGAGTGGAGACCAGGTGACACCAATTAGAACTCAGGTGAAGGTGATCGTGCTTGAGGAGGTGAGTGCAAACGAGGAGATGAGCTGTGAGACCGTGGCGTTGAGTGAGGGGGCGTGGCCGTGACCAGGTCCGATGCGGACCTGACAGCATTATTTTAACTATATTTAATGACATGCGTTTCATACTTTCATTTAAGACCAGAGTCCTATTGTTTTTAACCTGACCATGAACTTATTTTCTGTTCCAAACAGGGAGTGACTGTAGCTCTGTTCTGCCTCCAACATGAGTCAGCATAGAGAATCTGCTGGTGAATGTGGACGTACAAGGTGTGTGTGTGTGTGAGTGTGTGTGTGTGTGGCCTTGTTATTATTAATGATTTCTTTGTGTCTTTCTAAAAATAATGATCTCTTTAACTCCATGCCTGTGTTTAACACTGTGTTATCATGACTGATAGTCCTACTCAGAAAAGTAGACCAGACTCCCCTGCATTCAGCTGTGTGTCCATGAAGAGTGACCGGTCAAAGGATGGGGCCATCAACTTCAGTAAGGGAGGCAGTCATCCTGACCACAGGTACTGGTGGGCTGCCTTCCAGAAAGGTGGTTGGTTCTCACCTGTTGATTTGTGCAGTGCTGTGGAACATGTGACCATTATGCATGTGATTCTGCCCCTGATAACATAAACAGGGTGATGGATCACCTTCTTCACAGAGGGGATTTGGGACTTGTGCTACATAGCTGTGTGCCATTAGGAACTCATGACTCAGGGTTTGTTTTGCAGATTGGAATGTAGCCTACAAGTTTGATCTCCATGATGAAGTTCACAAGTTGTGAATTGGATTCATGTTTGGCTTCACAGTTTTCACACAGCTGTGTACACAATAATCCAGATAATCTTCTTTAAAAGCATTATTTAAGCATTTACCTGTATGATTAGTGTTGGTGTTTGGACCATATTTACCTGTGTGATTAGTGTTGGTGTTTGAAGCATATTTACCTGTGTGATTAGTGTCAGTATTTTGAGTATATTTACCTGTGTGATTAGTGTTTGTGTTTGAAGCATATTTACCTGTGTGATTAGTGTTGGTGTTTGGAACATATTTACCTGTGTGATTAGTGTTGGTGATTAGAGCATATTTACCTGTGTGATTAGTGTTGGTGTTTGGAACATATTTACCTGTGTGATTAGTGTTGGTGTTTGGAACATATTTACCTGTGTGATTAGTGTTGGTGTTTGGAACATATTTACATGTATGGTTAGTGTTGGTGTTCAGAACATATTTACCTGTTTGATTAGTGTTGGTGTTTGAAACATATTTACCTGTATGGTTAGTGTTGGTGTTCAGAACATATTTACCTGTATGGTTAGTGTTGGTGTTCAGAACATATTTACCTGTATGGTTAGTGTTGGTGTTTGGAGCATATTTACTAGGGATGCACCGATCCAACTGTTTTAGTTCTGATACAGATTCCGATACATGGGTTATGCATATCAGTCTTTGTGTCTTTGTAAAAATAATGATCTCTTTAACTCCATGCCTGTGTTTAACACTGTGTTATCATGACTGATAGTCCTATTCAGAGAAGTAGACCAGACTCCCCTACATTCAGCTGTGTGTCCATGAAGAGTGACCAGTCAAAGGATGGGGCCATCAACTTCAGTAAGGGAGGCAGTCATCCTGACCACAGGTACTGGTGGGCTGTGACCCAGAATGGTGGCTGGTTCTCACCTGTTGATTTGTGCAGTGCTGTGGAACATGTGGCCGATATTATGCATGTGATTTTTTGCATATCAGTCGATACTGAACCGACAAACCCATTGAATTAGGAGGCAGGTATCATCCTAAGACTTTATTGCCCTACTCTTCTAACTGGGCATTATTTTCAAAGCCAACATAAAACAGAGCAAAACAACATAGACATGATAGAATACATTATTATTTAGAATTAGATTTAATACAATTATTATTTAGAATATAATTAAGTAATCAAGTGTGTGTCATTATATTGTATTTGAAGTTTAAAGACCTAGGTCTAATTAGGTGCCTGTCAATTTAAATTTCTCACATGAACCTAACGTTACACAACTTTGGTGAAACAAATTTTGTTTCTATTCAAGGTGCCAATGGAAATCAGTAGGCTGCTGCAGATGTTGATTATGTTTTCTATTGCATCAGTTTAAATAAATATTCACAAACAACTTGAGCAGAACCCTCACTGGATTATAGGAGAGATGTGCTTTACAATATTCAATTTTTGTTATCCTTTTGGTGCGTAATGTTAGGCTGCTAATTTTTACCTGTGTACCTCTCTGCTTTGTTGATCAGTACCTGCTGTTCTTCTGTTTCCTTTAGCAAACAACTGGAAGAACAAAGAGTTCATCAACCCATCAGCAAAACTAATGAGTTGTCTGCTGTTTTCAAGGTTTGTGTGTGTGTGTGTGTGTGTGTGAGTGTGTGTGTGTGTGTGTGTGTGTTTGTGTGTGTGTGTGTGTGTGTGTGTGTGTGTGTGTGTGTGTGTGTGTGTGTTTGTGTGTGTGTGTATATATGTGTGTTTGTGTGTGTGTGTGTCATTCTAATGTTCACTGATTTAAATGATTTGAATTTCAATCTGGAGCTGGAACACAAAGTCATCATTTTCATAAAGAATGAACTAAAGAGACTCAAGAAGCTCCTGAGTCCTGATTACCCAGAATCCCCTTGTGGTGAGGAGGAGGATGAGGAGGAGCAGAGAGATGCCAGAGATGGAGCTCTGAAGATTGCAGTGCACATCCTGAGGAACATGAGTCAGGAGGTCATCGCTCAGCAGCTGGAGAATTGTGAGTGATTTACTTATAACCACTGTATGTTTATCTTTATTCATTGTAATTGAAAACTTTTTCAGTAATAAAACCAAAACAATACGTATATAGCGTTTATTACATATCACTTATTCATAATTATTTCTATGTTTATAATACTAATTGCATAACACTTATGGACAGCTATGCTTTCTGATATCTAATGAGTGTATTTTTATCTAGATGGACTATTTCCAAGATGTCAGAAACAGCTCAAATACAGATTGAAGAAAAAGTTTCAGGGTGTATTTGAAGGCATCCCAAAGCAGGGAAAAACTACTTTTCTGGAGAAGATCTACACAGAGCTCTACATCACAGAGGGGGACAGTGCAGAGGTCAATACTGAACATGAGGTCAGACAGATTGAGATGGAATCCAAGAGACAAGTAACAAAGGGGGAAACACCAATCAAATGTACTGACATCTTCAAGCCCTTACCTGGACAAGACAAACCCATCAGAACTGTGCTGACAAAGGGAGTTGCTGGCATTGGAAAAACTGTCTCTGTGCAGAAGTTCATTCTGGACTGGGCTGATGGAAAAGCCAATCAAAATATCCACTTCATATTTCCTCTGCCTTTTCGGGAGCTAAACCTGATGAAAGACAAGAAATATACCCTTATGGACATCGTTCAGCACTTTTTCAGTGAAACAAAAGACTTTTCCTTCATGGACCAGGACAGATACAACATTGCTTTCATCTTTGATGGTCTGGATGAAAGCAGACTTCCTCTAGATTTTCAGCACAATGAAAGCATCTACAGTGTAACACAACCCGCCCCAGTGGATGTCCTTCTCACAAACCTCATCAAGGGGAATCTGCTTCCCTCTGCTCTTGTGTGGATCACCTCCCGACCAGCAGCAGCCAATCAAATTCCTCCTGTGTGTGTTGACCAGGTGACAGAAGCTCGGGGTTTCAATGACCCACAAAAAGAGGAGTATTTCAGAAAAAGGATCACAGAAGAGGAGCTGGCCAGCAGAATCATCACACACTTGAAGTCATCTAGAAGTCTCTACATCATGTGCCACATTCCAGTCTTCTGTTGGATGTCAGCCTCTGTTTTGGAGAGCGTCTTGACTGAAGCCAACAGTACAG
>PYXC01002738.1:410000-440000 GCA_015244755.2 Tenualosa ilisha | reverse complement strand
ACAGCTGTTCAGGTGTCAATCATTTGTTTCGTTTTTGTTACGTAAACCAGTTCAAAGCCTTGAATTCTGAAGACTCTTATGTTTGATTAACTTATCATTTGGGGTTCTGTCCTAGAAGGACGACGGAGGTTGGACAAATACAAAGAAAACTTTCAAAATACAACAAGCACACACCACTTCTATCCATAATATCCAAGACGGATATGCCCGAACCGTCAGGGCAACTGCTGCGCAATCTATGAACGATCTTTGGCGCAATTGCTGCACAGGGTCTCGTCTCGTGGAAAAATGTTTAAAGCCAGTCGGGTGCATTGCCGTCTGTCACACTGCAGAGGACACACCATATGCACCCTATAATGTAGGCTACCTTAACAGCAAATGAGATGGCTGAACTTTCTCTGATGTGTAAAAACAAGGGCTGCACATCATCGCTTGCGTGCCATTGAGAATCCCTCTGAGTGTCAACTGTGGCATGTGTGCCAGTGGTTGCCGAACCCTGTTAAACAGTAACTTGTCAATAATGAGGGTGAGAGAGATTAGCTTACCTAACAATTATGCTACTTCAAAATGGTCCCGCGCCTCACTTCACCATGACCTCTTCAAGATTACTTTTGAAATCTATGGAAACTCGCAGGTAACTGAGTACGGCGTTGTAGTCAAATATTACCCCTGGGTGGTAAAATGTTTAATTGTTGCCACGCAGTGAAATACACTGCATTGCTTCGAGACTCACACTGCGTAACACAACTTGCATTCATTTTATTGATTAAAAGTTAACATGATCGACGAAAATCTTAATAATCAGTCATCAATTTTTGACAGTTAATCATGCCCATCCCTAGTGTGTAGCTGTATTGTATACAGCTGAAGCTGTATTGTTGGGATTGATAGGTTTGCTGTGTGTGTGTGTGTGTGTGTGTGTGTGTGTGTGTGTGTGTGTGTGTGTGTGTGTGTGTGTGAGTCATAGTGAGAGAGTGCAATGTGCTCTACAAGTGCTCACAGTTTAAATCAGCATTTTAATACAAATTAACAACAGTACTGTCTGTTGTGTTTCTCTCAGGCTGCGGTACTGTGATCTCACAGTGAGGAGCTGTTCATCTCTAGCTTCAGCTCTCAGATCAAACCCCTCCAGTCTGAGAGATCTGGACCTGAGAGGAAACTCACTGCAGCAGTCTGATGTGGAGCTGCTCTCTGCTCTACAGAAAGACCCCACATATAAACTGACTAAACTACTGTAAGTAGTGAATGTGGCACTTGTTGTCTACATGTGTAATTTAAACTATTATGGTCTGTATGATATGTAAAATATAGTTCAGTTTGGGTTTTAACTGGAGTCATCATTCTGACTGGAGCAGAGCTGTTCTCCATGTTTACACATGTGAGTGTTGAGGAATCCTAATGGAGAAACCTCATACTGAGGATGATGGAATCTGACAAATCTCCTCAACAGGTGTTAACTGGTGAGTCATCAATCCTCCATCAGTGTGACTGGAGCAGAGCTGCTGCAGATGCTGCAGTTTCCAGACACTCAGTACAAGATGATCACCCAACTGCCCCACACATTAGCACTACTGGACTGGGACACTTTAAAAGTTTCAATGATGGAAATTCACCATCTCTAAACTTATTAAAACAATATTTGTGAATTAAGTGATTTTTCTTTTTAAACTATCAATATAATGTGTGTCTGGTCAGAGTTAATTTTATGAATGAAATGTTCATTCCTACACGGTCATGAGCACATTAAACTTTCTTTTGTCCTAAACTAGTTTTGTCTCAATGTGGTCAGTTCAGTCACTCATATTGATATGTTGGCTCTTTACATCAAGCAGAGTTGATTTTATCTTCACAGCACTGACTGGTAGACAATACAAATAAACACACACACACTATCAGAGCTACCATACATTATCCCTTGCTTAAACACACACACACACACTATGAGAGCTACCATTCATTATCCCTTGCTTAAACACAGAGAGATGCCAGAGATGGAGCTCTGAAGATTGCAGTGCACATCCTGAGGAACATGAGTCAGGAGAGCCTCGCTCAGCAGCTGGAGAATTGTGAAGAATTTAATTTAATACCTGTGTTAGCTTGTAGTTGTCAGGTCTGCATCAGATCTGGCCACGGTCACGCCCCCTCACTCTACCTCACAGACTCTCAATCCCTCTCCCCGTTCGCATTCACCTCCTTGTGCACGATCACCTTCACCTGAGTTCTAATTGGTGTCACCTGGTCTCCACTCCATTTAAGCCTTCTCCCCGGTTTCCCTGATGTCTGGCCTCGTCGTTACCTTCCTGGATTTACTTCATGTCTGTTGCGCTTTCTCTGTCTCCCGCGAACCCCGTGTCGCACACCCCGCGAGCCTGGACTCCCCAGTCGGTATAGTATTAATGGTCTTGACTTCTAGAAGGTTAATTCATGTCATCCACCAGTGGAATGTTACAGCTGCAATTTCCAATATGAAACAATGAAAAAAGCACATAGTAATCCAAGGTAAACAAATTGCATAGTAATCCAAGGTAAACAAATTGCATAGTAATCCAGGGTAAACAAATTGCAGTTGTTATTGCAACTAATGACAGCGACGAGTGCTCACATGAGGAGTTCCAAACAATAATCATGCAATAGGGCTTTGCCAGCATGAAGTTGTTCTGCAGTTTGCAAAGTCTATAGCCTACACCAGTGTACAAAGTCTATAGCCTACTGCAGTTTGCAAAGCCCATAGCCTACAGCAGCTTGCAAAGCCCATAGCCTACAGCAGTTTGCAAAGCCCATAGCCTACAGCAGTTTGCAAAGCCATAGCCTACAGCAGTGCAGCCTACAGCAGTTTGCAAAGCCTGTAGCCTCTCATAAGCATTATAATGGAAATACTTTGCACAATAATACTTCTTCTTAGTATTAGTTTTGAAGGAGTATAGGATTTCACACCACACCACATTTTACTCCATTTTAACCAGTGAAATAAGGAAAAAGACATATGACATATTTCATTTTCATTTTGTTTATATTTACCTGTGTGATTTACCTTACATATTAACCTGTGTGATTAGTGTTGGTGTTTGGAGCATATTTGCCTGTGTGATTAGTGTTGGTGTTTGGAGCATATTTACCTGTATGATTAGTGTTGGTGTTTGAAGCAGATTTACCTGTGTGATTAGTGTTGGTGTTTGGAGCATATTTACCTGTATGATTAGTGTTGGTGTTTGAAGCATATTTACCTGTGTGATTAGTGTTGGTGTTTGAAGCATATTTGCCTGTGTGATTAGTGATGGTGTTTGGAGCAGATTTACCTGTGTGATTAGTGTTGGTGTTTGGAGCAGATTTACCTGTGTGATTAGTGTTGGTGTTTGGAGCAGATTTACCTGTATGATTAGTGTTGGTGTTTGAAGCAGATTTACCTGTATGATTAGTGTTGGTGTTTGTTTAAATCATATATGCTTGGTTGTTGACCAGTACCTGCTGTCCTTCTGTTTCCTTCAGCATCCAACAGGAAGAACAAGCCGCCCATCCATCACTCAGCAAGAACGAGTTCTCTGATGTTTTCAAGGTGTGTGTGTGTGTGTGTGTGTGTGTGTGTGTGTGTGTGTGTGAGTGCATGCAGTGGCACCTGCAGGTGTATGGCTAGATGCACTGTGTACCTATTTTGCTTGTAGAGGCTTAACCAGTTCACATCTTGGTCTAACGTGAATCTTTTGAAATGTGAATGATTTAAAAAGAAAAGATATAAAACATTTTTTTTCACAAAATGGAGGAGGAGGCATCCTAACTGGAGATGAGAAAGGTAAATCCATGTAAAGCTGATGAGAAGATGCATTTAAAAAGCCAAATAAATTACGGTGTTTTAAACTTTTTGACGACTTCAAACCACACTCACAGTTTGCAACCAATGTGTTCTAATTAATCACGTGCAATGAACAGCACGTAATGCATCTAAATTTGAGTGAAATGACACCGGATTCGAAAACTGAGGCAAATTACAGACGTGCTATTATGTCTCTATCACTATGACACGCATAGTAAACCTGTACAGCCTGTTAGGGTGGACATCAGAAGCTACTTCACCTCTCTGAATAAAGCACAATGCTATATTGATATCTTCAGAGCACACACACAAAACCCGATATGTTTGATGAACACAGTGTTTTTGTGACACTCACTTCTCTATTTTAAAAAATTCAATTTCCCAAAAATAAATAGCTTTCAGACCAACTCAAAAGCTTTGATTGTTACCTCAAAAGTTTTAAGTGTTACCTTCACTTTGCCATCCTTTGCCATCAAAATGCAACTTTTATTATCTGTGATTCTTTTTCATGTTACAATGCTCATTGCATTGATATATGAAGTTAATAAGTACATGTGCCCCTTTGTACTGCTGAATTCTCACCATAGGTAAGCAAC
Source organism: Tenualosa ilisha (assembly GCA_015244755.2). Taxonomy (NCBI): domain Eukaryota; kingdom Metazoa; phylum Chordata; class Actinopteri; order Clupeiformes; family Clupeidae; genus Tenualosa; species Tenualosa ilisha. Next base: position 435,596 of record PYXC01002738.1, on the reverse strand, counting down.
AGCTAATTCTGTATTAACTCTAAACTTTAAGTTCAAACAATTCTAACTGGTGCACTATGGTAAGGAGCTGAAATTGAATCCCATGATCTTCTGCTGAAATATATAGTGAATAAATATCACATAGACCCCTGTAGGGCTGATTAAGGGAAGGTTAAATGCACTTTTAGAATGAAGATTGTTCGTTATAGTATCTTTTGCAGCATCATTTTGTAGTTTTGCCTTGTGGTAAGAGATAAACAAAGTTTGCTGTGCTCTCAATGTAAACTAGATTTAATATTCTAGTGACAGGGAGTGGCACCTCAATCACAGTTTGGATTTAACCGCAAAACTGTTGTTGCTTATGTGTTCTGTGATGCTGTAATGTGATTCATAATCCACTCGCTCTAGAAAAGATTAGCTGTAATACTTTTGGTCCAGAGTCTCGTTTAATTGATTTTAAGCCATCAGTTAAAATATTTTAGTAACTGACTAGCACTCTAATCTAACAATCATTAGCTCAGATTTATTTAGTATAAAGTACTTACAATTTTCAAAGAATTGAAATAGTTAAAGGTTTAAAACCTCAGAAAATAAGAAATGTTAGTAGTAATCAGTTTCCACAAATATATTGAGTTCATGGAGTTGAGTAATGTCTCAACTGTCTCTGATTGTTCTGCTGATTTTGAATGTTGCTGAACACCACATGACTCAATCTGCGTACCGGAATGTTCTGACACGGTTTCATTACAGGAATACCAAAACAAACCCAAGTGGGAAAGTTATGTGAAGGGCCCAATACAACCATAACGATGGGTCTGAATGCTTATTTCTTTCATAAAACACTGTTGCAATTATGTGATTTGCAATCAGGAGCTGGAACACAAAGTCATCACTTTCATGAAGAATGAACTAAAGAGACTCAAGATGCTCCTGAGTACTGATTACCCAGAATCCCCTTGTAGTGAGGAGGAGGAGGAGGAGCAGAGAGATGCCAGACATGGAGCTCTGAAGATTACAGTGCACATCCTGAGGAACATGAGTCAGGAGATCCTCGCTCATCAGCTGGAGAAATGTGAGTGATTTACTTATAACTATGTTAGCTTGTAATGATTAGTAATTATTGAAATGTTTTGTTTCACTTAAAAGCACTACTAGTATTTCTATTGTTACTGAACAATACCTATGTATATACAGTCAGTATGTATTTTCATGTCATATTAAACACCTTTAAATATGATATGTTTACAATGCTACATGCAACATATAAAAACAAGCATAATTTCTGATGCTTATCATGAATATATCTAGATGGACTGGTCCATAGATGCCAACAACAGCTCAAATACAGACTAAAGAAGAAGTTTCAGAGTGTTTTGAAGGCATTCCAGAGCAGGGAAAAACTACCTTTCTGGAGAAGATCTACACAGAGCTCTACATCACAGAGGGGGACAGTGCAGAGGTCAATACTGAACATGAGGTCAGACAGATTGAGATGGCATCCAAGAGACAAGTAACAAAGGGGGAAACACCAATGAAATGTACTGACATCTTCAAGCCCTTACCTGGACTAGACAAACCCATCAGAACTGTGCTGACAAAGGGAGTTGCTGGCATTGGAAAAACAGTCTCTGTGCAGAAGTTTATTCTGGACTGGGTGAGGAAAAGCGAATCAAAATATCCACTTATATTTCCTCTTCCTTTTCGGGAACTGAACTTGCTTAAGACGAGAGAGGCAAGAAATACACCCTTATGGACCTATTCACCACTTTTCACTGAAACAAAGACTTCTACTTCTCCAACCAAGACAGACACAACATTGCTTTCATCTTTGATGGTCTGGATGAAAGCAGACTTCCTCTAGATTTCCAGCACAATGAAAGCATCTACAGTGTAACAGAACCTGCCTCAGTGGATGTCCTTCTCACAAACCTCATCAAGGGGAATCTGCTTCCCTCTGCCCTCATGTGGATCACCTCCCGTCCAGCAGCAGCCAATCAAATTCCTCCTGAGTGTGTTGACCAGGTGACAGAAGTCCGGGGTTTCAATGACCCACAAAAAGAACAATATTTCAGAAAAAGGATCACATAAGAGGAGCTGGCCAGCAGAATCATCACACACCTGAAATCATCCAGGAGTCTCTACATCATGTGCCACATTCCAGTCTTCTGTTGGATATCAGCCACTGTTCTGGAGTACATCCTGACTAAAGCAGAGAGTGGAGAAATTCCAAAGTCTCTGACTCAAATGTACACACACTTCCTGATCACACAAACCAAATACAGGAGCCAGAAATATGGAAAGCAAGGTGTAGATACAGTCTGGAACCAGAAGACCATTCTGTCCCTGGGGAAACTGGCTTTTCAGCAGCTGGAGAAGGGGAATCTGATCTTCTATGCGGAGGACCTGAGAGAGTGTGGCATAGATGTCATTGAAGCATCAGTGTACTCAGGGGTGTGCACCCAGATCTTCAGAGAGGAGGCTGGGCTGTACCAGGGGAAGGTGTTCTGCTTTGTTCATCTGAGCATCCAGGAGTTTCTAGCAGCTCTGTATGTGTTTTGACTTTGACAGGAAAGAGAGGAGGTTGCCTAAGCAACACCAAATCTCTCAGCTTTCTTCTCTGTTCAGTGCTAGCAGACTTTGTGACCTACACCAGACTGCAGTGGATCTGGCCTTAAAGAGTGAAAATGGACACCTGGACCTTTTCCTGAGGTTTCTCCTGGGCCTCTCACTGGAGTCCAATCAGAAGCTCTTAAAAGACCTGCTACCACAGAGAGGAAGCAGCTCACTGAACAGAGAGGAAACTGTCAAGTACATCAAGCAGACGATCAGTGAAGCCCCCAACCCAGAGAGATGCATCAACCTGTTCCACTGCCTGAATGAGCTGAATGACCAGTCTCTGGTGGAGGAGGTCCAGGGCTACTTGAGGAAGGAGAATAAACCCAGAAAGGATCTCTCTCTTTCCCAACTGTCAGCTCTGGCCTTTGTGCTGCTGATGTCAGACCAGAAACTGGAGGAGTTTAACCTGGCGGATTATGGAAGACATGCCAGATCAGATGCAGGTCTGCTGAGGATGCTGCCAGTGGTCAGAGAATCAAGAAGAGTCCAGTGAGTACTGAACTCATGAGTGAATGGAAATAGAGGTTGTTAATCCAGTGAGTACTGAACTCATGAGTGAATGGAAACAGAGGTTGTTAATCCAGTGATTACTGAACTCATGAGTGAATGGAAATAGAGGTTGTTAATCCAGTGATTACTGAACTCATGAGTGAATGGAAATAGAGGTTGTTAATCCAGTGATTACTGAACTCATGAGTGAATGGAAATAGAGGTTGTTATTCTATATCTGTGATTTTACAGATGGAGTAGGAGTGGGCTGCAGATCACTCTCATTTCACAGTGTCTCACACACCTTGAAACCTTCGCATACATTGGCATTCAGTGACAGAGATTCCAACACACACATACACACAATTTCACAACTGAACCTGAAACTGAGTTGTGGAGATTAGGCTTTGTGTGTGTGTGTGTGTGTGTGTGTGTGTGTGTGTGTGTGTGTGTGTGTGTGTGTGTGTGTGTGTGTTTCCTGTTCAATTGCAGTTTTATGTTATCTTTGTAGTCAAATACATTGATTCGTATCTGTTATATATGTCTGGCAGTTTGTATATGTGTATGTGCACGTGTGTGTGTGTGTGTGTGTGTGTGTGTGTTTAAAGTAATGCTGTAAATGTTAACGTGTTAACACGTGATTAATGCAAAAAAAAAGTCAAGTTATTGTTTTTTTTTACACAAATAAATCATGTAGATGCAAAGACAGCTGTTTGTGTTTATCTGAAGGTTGATTGCAACTCTGCTGCGCACGGACGTGAGATGGCGAAGTAGGCCTAGCCTACAGTAGCCTGGTCTCAATCTTGTTAAGATTTTGAGAACTCTGTTGGGGATGAAAGAGTTTCTCGTTGACGTTATTCGCAGAGTACAAGCAGCATAATGACGGCTGTAGATGCTTTATAATGGCATTTTTAAAGAGCTGATGACAACCTGTGGCAACTACATTCTTTCACTTTGGTGTGTAGGAAACTAAGGAGTGCCACTTTGCTGAAGCCTGCACTAATCAGGGGCATGTATAAAAGTCTTTCTTTAACAGTCTTTCTTCACAAATGCATAAAGGAGAATTCTGTAGCTTTAAATGTGTAATTATTTATGATTAATCATGATTTATTATTAATTATCATGATTAATTAATATAATCGATTGACAGCACTAGTTGAAAGGTGAGAGTGTAATCTGGAGTGTATCCAAAAACTGCACTTTGGGCACTGTTATTGTTGTGTGTGTGTGTGTGTGTGTGTGCGTGTCTCTGTTTGTGTGTGAGACTGCATGCCTCTGTTTGTGTTTCCTGAAACTGTGTCTGTGTTCAAAACATCCAAACAGTAGATTTTAGAAACAACAGTAAGTCACTTTGTGTCAGACATTAACATTAAGTGTACTCCCACTACAAAAAATCCCCACTACAGCTCTGTGTGTATATGTGTCTGTGTGTGTGTGTGTGTGCTTGAGTTAAACTGTGCCTCTGTGTGTGCCTCTGAAACTGTGTTGTCTGTGTTCAGTTGCAGTGATTCTTGTCTCCATGCCTTAATTGTAATGTGTGTGTGTCTCTGTGTGTGTGTGTGTGTGTGTGTGTGTGTGTGTGTGTGTGTGTGTGTGTGTATGTGTCTACAGGCTGATTGGTTGTAACCTCACAGTGAAGAGCTGTTCAGTTTTATCTTCAGCTCTCAGCTCAAACTCTTCCAGTCTGAAACAGCTGGACCTGAGTATCAATAATCTGGGAGATTCAGGAGTGGAGCTGCTTTCTACTGGTCTGGAGCATCCAAACTGTAGACTGGAGACACTGGAGTAAGTCTGTGTGTGTGTGTGTGTGTGTGTGTGTGTGTGTGTACTGTTGGGGACTTGTTGTTGTTGTTGTTGTGTGTGTGTGTGAGACTGTGTACTTCTGTTTGTGTTTCCTGAAACTGTGTCTGTGTTCAAAGCATCCAAACAATAGATTTCAGAAACAACAGTAAATCTGACACTTTGTGCTGTGTGAGTGTGTGTGGGTGTGTGTGTGAGTGTGTGTATGCGTGAGTCTGCGTGTGTATGTATGTGTGTGTGTGTGTGTGTGTGTGTGTGTGTGTGTGTAAAACCTGAGACTATAACTCTGTATTGAGAAGCTGTTCTATCTGTTTGTATCCTAAAACTGGGCGGTGAGGATTAAGTGTGTGTGTGTGTGTGTGTGTGTGTGTGTGTGTGTGCACACGCGCGCTTAGGTGAGACTGTTCCTTTATGTGTGCCTCTGAAATTGTGTTGCTTTTGTTGAAATGCAGTGATTCTCATCTCTATGCCTGAATTGTAATTTGTGTGTTTGTGTTTGTGTGTGTGTGTGTGTGTGTGTCTGTGTCTGTGTCTGTGTCTGTGTCTGTGTCTGTGTCTGTGTCTGTGTGTGTGTGTGTGTCTACAGGCTGAGGCATTGTAACCTCACAGGTAAGAGCTGTGCAGCTTTATCTTCAGCTCTCAGCTCAAACTCTTCCAGTCTGAAACAGCTGAACCTGAGTAACAATAATCTGGGAGATTCAGGAGTGGAGCTGCTTTCTACTGGTCTGGAGCATCCAAACTGTAGACTGGAGACACTGGAGTAAGTCCGAGTGTGTGTGTTTAAAAGTGAAAGTGTATTCTAAAACTGTACTGTGGGGACTGTTGTTTTGTGTGTGTGTTGTGTGTGTGTGTGTGTGTGTGTGTGTGTGTGTGTGTGTGTGTTTAGGCATTTGCATGTGTGCTTGTGTGAGACTGTGCCTCTGAAACTGTGTTTGTGTTCAGTTGCGGTGATTCTTATCTGTATGCCTTAATTGGAATGTGTGTGTGTGTGTGTGCGCGTTTGTGTGTGTGGGTCTACAGACTGAAGTGGTGTAACTCACAGTGAAGAGCTGTGCAGCTTCATCTTCAGCTCTCAGCTCAAACTCTTCCAGTCTGAAACAGCTGAACCTGAGTATCAATAATCTGGGAGATTCAGGAGTGAGGCTGCTTTCTACTGGTCTGGAGCATCCAAACTGTAGACTGGAGACACTGGAGTAAGTCTGAGTGTGTGTGCTTGTGTGTGTGTTTAACGGTGAGAGTGCAATCTTGTTCCTCTCAGACTGGTGTCCTTTGAGTTTACAGTGTGTGTGTGTGTGTGTGTGTGTGTGTGTGTGTGTGTGTCTGTGTGTGTGTGTGTGTGTGTGTGTGTGTGTGTGTGAGAGTGTGTGTGTGTGTGTGTGTGTTTGTTGGGGGGGTCATGTCAAAGTAAGAGTGCAAAGTGCTTTACAATTAAACAGGTGCTGACTGTTCAACATTTTAACACAAATGAACAACAGTACTGTTTGTTGTGTTTCTCTCAGGCTGTGGTCCTGTGATCTCACAGTGAGGAGCTGTTCATCTCTAGCTTCAGCTCTCAGATCAAACCCCTCCAGTCTGAGAGATCTGGACCTGAGAGGAAACTCACTGCAGCAGTCTGGAGTGGAGCTGCTCTCTGCTCTACAGAGAGACCCCACATATAAACTGACTAAACTACAGTAAGTAATGAAAACAACACAAATAATCACAATCCAAGTAATCAATTGTGCACATGAACCTGTGTCAGCGTGTCCACTTATGGTCTACTGAGTAAAGTCAAAGTCAAATTCAAAGTCAAAGTCAGCTTTATTGTCAAAAGCCGTATGTACAGGTTGCACACATAGGATTTGAAATTATAGCGCCCCCTAGGCCCACAGTAAACTTTTTATGTTCACTGTGGGCCATCTTATACATCTTATAAACAATATCAATATAATGACAATAAATACAATATACACATAGCAAGGACAATATACACATAGCAAGGACGATATACACATAGCAAAAAGTACAAATAGGTTTGTATATAATACAAATAAGTGAAATACCCAATACACAGTGTGTAGCGTAATAAAGCTCAAATGGTGTCATTTAAGCAGCAGTGTCATTGTGAAGTGGTGAGTGTCGGGGTCAGACCTAAGATGTGCCTCAGGTAAGTTTCCCTGGCCTGGGACACTTACACTAAGGGCAGCGGGAGTGGGAGGTGGTGAGTGTGGGGGTCAGGGAGGGCAGGGAGAGAGTTCAGCATCCTGACAGCTTGGTGGATGAAGCTGTCTTTCAGTCTGCTGGTTCTGGCCCGAAAGCTCCTCAGTCTCCTTCCTGATGGCAGCAGACTGAAGAGGCTATTGGATGGGTGGGTTGGATCACCCGCAATGCAGAGGGCTTTGTGAGTGAGGCGGGTGAGGTAAATGTCCTGCAGGGAAGGGAGAGAGACACCCACGATCCTTTTTAATTTAATCCTGTTCAATTTAAAGAGAACTTTTAATGAGTCATCAGTCTGACTGGAGCAGAGTTGTTCTCCATGTGTACACATGTGAGTGTTGAGGAATCCTAATGGAGAAACCTCATACTGAGGATGACTGAATCTGCCAAATCTCCCCAACAGGTATAAAGGATAGTGAGTCATCAATCCTCCATCAGCGTGACTGGAGCAGAACTGCTGTAGATGCTGCAGTTTCCAGACACTCAGTACCAGATGATCATCCAGCTGCCCCACACATCAGCACTAATGGACTGGGACACTTTAAAGGGTGTAGTTACTTTGTGGTGTAAATTCACCATCTCTAAACTGATGAGAATAATAGTTTTGGATTGAATGATTGTTGTTTTAAACGTATCAATGTGTGCCACTTATCAGTGTATAATGTGTGTCAGAGTTCATCCTATGAATGAAATGTTTATCCCTGCACTGTCATGAGCACATTAAACTTTCTTTTGTCCTAAACTAGTTTGTCTCAGTGTGGTCAGTTCAGTCACTCATGGGAAATGTTGGCTTTTTACATCAAGCTGAGTTCTGAATGTTGTCCCAGTACTGAGCAGCAGACAATACATATAAACACACTGAGACACTAACAGAGCAACTATACATTATCCCTTACACACACACACACACACACAGACACCATCAGAACTACAATACATTATCCCTCGCTTAAACACACACAGACACTATCAGAGCTACTATACATTATCACTTACATACACACACAGACACTATTAGAGCTACTATGCATTGCGTGCTGACTAGTTTTTCATATTGTGTACTGCATTCATGGTACATCTACTGGTTAATATTAGTATTGCAACATAAGTGAAATTAGTTCAGCGTCACTGACAAAGGTCATTTGTTTCTCAAGTTGGATGTATGCCGTGCGGTATCTACCTATGCACTGTTAGGACACATCGCTAGGGGAGAAGAAACATATTATCTCTGATCATCTATCAGAGCTACTATACATTATCCCTCACAAAACACACACACACAGATACTATCAGACCTACAATACATCACATCCTACATACACACCATCAAGTCAGTAAAGTACCTTTGTGTTCTAAAATATCAGAACACATGATTCAGTCCCGGAAGCCCAGGCCGCTGGAGGTCACTCTGGGTCAGTCTGTGGGCCCGAGGGTCACACATCATATCATCTTTGCTGATGCTGTCTGTACCTGAGGACGGTTCTGCAATCACCATCTCCGAAGCCGATGTGGCCCCAAAGTGTAAGAGACACTATAGACCTGCAATTCTACAACCCTATAGTTCTACACCCTTACAGTTCTACAGCCCCACAGCTCTACACTCTCTATAGCCCTACAGTCCTCTCTGAAGTTAACCCAGTGTGCAATACAATATTGACGCAGCATATCAAACGTGAGCTTGACCTTGCAAAACATGTCTTGGGTGTTATCACATTCAGCATTATCATTAAAGTGGACATACCGACCTGAGGTACAGAATCTTCGCAAAGACATAATGTCAGAAATCTTTGGAAAACAACTATCTGGACTCCAGTAATCTTCAAATGAGGGGAATGGGAAAACGCCATTGTCCAGAAGCATGGCCAGTAAGTCTTGAATTTCTTTTGGTGATCTTTGTATTGGGTCTGCTAACACTTGGGCTGAGTACAGATTTGTTTGCCCACTAATGTGCTCATTCATTTCATCTGTGAACACCTCCTTGAAGTACGTGAACATCAGTGAGGGGTGGGTAACTTGACTGAGGGCACTGGAATGTAGGGATGTCAACCTTTTTCCAAATTCTGTTGCATGATGAGGTAGGCCTATCCTGCTCAGCATCTGTATTTCCTGTCTCCTGAGACACCATCACCTGCTTGTTTTTTCCACCTCTTTTCTTAGCAGGGATCAGCTCATGTGTGTCAGAGCTGTCATCATCTACATCATCTACATGAACACTGGTCGGGACATAGTCTGGATCATCATCATCAGTGAAATCTGAAATACCTGAATCAGCAGGATTTTCTGGCACTGTTGCTACCCTCTGGCTTCCTCTCCCATAAAACATGCTGCAGTTCATGACTATAAAAAAAAAAAAAATACAGAAACTGACTGTGCTATCATGACCTTAAAATTAGCTAAAATAGCAGGTTCACAGTATAATACAAAGCATATAACAATATGCAATGGTACTGCTAAATAATGCTTGTTGGCATAGGTTTTTGTGTCGGAAACAGAAATTACAGTTTTTGAAGTAAATGCTGTACAAACAGCATATTTACAGTCCATGTGTTAAGCTAACTTCACTTGCCCTGATTATTAGCCTTTACTACCCCTACATGACACACCAACCACCTGGTTGAGCAGGTTTTTTAAAAAATTCCTGTATTTAACATTTTGCCTATTTCTTACACCTATTGACATTTCCATAATCTCTGGGGTCTCTTAAAATAAAAATAGTGTAGTTGACATCCCTTACCTACCCTCTTCCTGTAAAAAAAAACAGATGTTTTGGAGCTGCTTTTTAACATGCTGTCATGCCCTCAGTCTGACGAAGTTTCAAAGACCCCCCCCCAAAAAACATGCAAGTCTGGAGAGGGGCAAGGAGGGTGGAACTCTGACCGTGATTGGTTAAAAAATGTATCAATCATTACTCCAGAGGTTTTTGTGTTTTTTTGGTTTTATGCTCTACTGTCAAAGTATGGTCTACCAGCCGGTTGAGAAAACAGTTAAAGGGTCTCCTGTGTGTTCAGTGTCAGATTGTCCTGTCCGTATATGTACCTGTATGCCTTGCTTTGCGAGGGTGAGTGTCGCTTCTGTCTGCCCTTCCTCGGAGCACCTGCCCTTCCTCGGAGCCCCCTGTCTTTAACGAGTTTTCCGTTTGTGGACTTTCCCGACCCTGCGGTGGTGCCTGGTGTTTTTTGGACAGTCCTGCCGTGACTTAAGATCTGTTGGATTTTTCACTAACTCCGTATCCTCTGAGCGTTTCTCCTCCTTGTTTGAAATTATTGTTTGCAAGACTTTTTTTGTTGTTGGACTTTGATAACCGGCCCTGTATCTTTTGAGTGCTCTCCTTCGTTGGATTTTTGAGAACATTCTACGGTCTGCTCTTGGGTCTCCTGATTGTATCCTTAACATTCCTCCTCTCCAGCCCTCAGCCCTGTAGTCTCCACTCTGGGACATAAGAATGGTTTACTTTACTAATCCATACCCATCACATTTGACGTTGTCGATGCCTAGTGGTAGCTTTTTTACTGTCAGCAGTTCACTGAGAGCAGGTCTCCATCTGCAGATACCCTGTAGATCAGGTAGTCAATGGAGAACCTGGACTCATATTTAGCATGTCCTGCTTCAGACTCTAATACAGAACTGCAGGATCTGGACTGAGGTGGGCACCAGTCAGTGATGAAAACCAGCAGGTGAAATTTTCTCTCTCTCTCTCTCTCTCTCACACACACACACTACTGTCTCCATTCTGAGTCTAGAATCTTGTCCTTTTTAACCAGTACTGGTATGCACGTGTGTGTGTATGTGTGTGTGTTTGTGTGTGTGTGTGTGTGTGTATTTGTGTGTGTGTGTGTGTCAGCATGCAGGCTTCTGTGTGTTTCCTGAAACTGTGTTGTCTGTGTTCAATTGCAGTGATTCTCATCTTTGTGCCTTAATTTTAATATATGTTTGTGTGTGTGTGTGTGTGTGTGTGTGTCTACAGGCTGATTGGTTGTAACCTCACAGTGAAGAGCTGTGCAGCTTTATCTTCAATGTGGGGTTTTTAGCCAGCATAAACCCTCTTCACTTATGGTACTACGCACCGTCTGTAAATCTTATATCCGTACGTAGTACAGGAACAGAAATATTTTTCAGACATCAGATATTTCTTTACCTTGTGTTACTGAAATTACTGAGCTTTTCAACAATATTCTAATTTGTGAAGCTTCACCTGTATTGTGTAGCTATACAAATTGCAATGAATTACAGTTATCAAGACACTAACAATAAAGTGCATACAGTACTTAGTCCACTTTTGCCTTGTTCAGGTGAATTCAAGTGAAAGTTCAAGTGAAACTGTAGACTGGAGAGACTACCATAAGTGTGTGTGTGTGTGTGTGTGTGTTTAAAGGTGAAAGAGTGTAATCTTCAAAAAGAGTGTGTATTCAAAAACTGTACTGCAGGGACTGCTGTTCTATTGAAAACTGAGACTGTATCCCTAAACTAACAGGCTGTTAATTTCTACACTGTACTTATGCCGACCATTGAAATCTGTGTGTTTGTGTGTCTTGCCAAGTGCCAGTCTAGGGTGTAGACACTTAAACAAAAGCAAAAAGCTGGCAAACCCTCCCAAGCAACAATGGACAAAAAGATCAGTACATTTAAAGGATGTATGGATATATATGGATTTGTTTTCAAACCAAAGAATAGGAATCAGCGATGATATGTTTCAAAATGTTATGTTGACTGACAAGGTGATAAATGCAAGTTTTGTTTCACTCAGTTTTGGTTTTGTTTAACACCGGCTCACATTTTCAAACTGCAAGTGCTTTTAACTGAGCTTAATTAGCAGCACCGGGGACGGCTGAGAGAGCCTTCATTTACTCTGTAATGAGCCAATTAACCAATTACATCACTACGAAACTGGTAAATTAACCTAAAAACAGCATAAAAGGTTGCCTGGTTAACATATAAACATACAAAAATGTTTGGAGTAATATACTAAAGTATTTTAACAGGGTTACACTGGGAACAGAGAGCAGCATACACGGCATCCAAACAGAACAGGGAGCAACCCACAAATGTCCGTGTCCAGTGTCTTTGAATTCACTTCCAATCAGCAACACCTGTGATCAGTCAGCCAGTCACTTAATGCTGATTAGCTCTGCCATAGAAGCAGGTGGAGGGCGGCTCTGCCCAACGAGCCAATCCAAGTGGCAATCAAGTACACAGCAAAAATCAAATGGTTTAAGCAAATAAAACAGACTAAGTAGACACAGCAAAGTAAACTTCACAGGCAAAGTAACACAAGTAAAGGAACAAAGTGCACACAACAAACAAGAATATAAGAGAAAAAAAACACAACATGCAATAACTCAACCACACCACTATGGATCCTCTGACATCTGTATAGGACTTATGCTTGTATGTAGTGTTGTAGTACTCGAGTCTGGTCTTGAGACCATTTTCTAGTTTCTTGGTCTCAGAGACTCGGTCTCGGCCCACAGGTTGAGGAAAAGGACTCGTAATTTCAGAGCGAGTCCTCAAACAGATTTTTTTTATGTTCATGTTCAAATATCCAATTATCTATTGTTACAAATTGATTTAAATAATTGTGCTGTAGTTGTTAACCTGATCTGGGTCCCATGTTGTAGTTGTGAGCATTGTTTGAATGTACCTATTAAGAAAGACTAAAGGGATATTGTATACTGTATTCTAGTGTACTGTCAAAATGATTCAGTTTTGGAAAAATTGGAAAAACGACTACGTAAGTAGTCTACAAATCTAGACATACCACTTGCAAATTCAAATTTGCTCTGCAGGTCCTAACTATGATTCGGAGTCAGGGTGGGTTTAACATGTTGATGACAGAGCAGCACTGTTGAAGCAGTTTAGAATAGCTATCCAATAAAGTGCAGAGACATTTTGATATGCATGAATTGGTGCCGTCTCTTGGATTGGATTTGGTCTATTAGTCAGGGCCAGACCTACATCTTTCTAGATGTGGGTCTGGATTTCCAGGCCAGCAGTAAAAACATTTACATTTCCATTAGCCCACATTTATGCATTTAGCAGACACTTTTCCCCCTTTTATTCCCAGTGTAGATTAGCCTGTAGGTCCAACAGTTGATTATTAACTGGGTTGATATTAAATCATGGTTATGAAAACTGATTGATGTTATGGTCTTGGTCTCGACTCCTGAAAGACTCAGTCTCGGCTCGGTCTTGCTTTCTCAAAGAATTGGCCTTGACTCGGTCTCGACTGCATTTAAAAACCAACGGTCTCGGTCTCAACTGTCTTGCCCCTTGTTTAACTTGTTTAACTCATTAATTGTTAGGCACCTAAATATTAAAAAGGAACAATTGATATTAACTTTGCATAAGAGAATATTTGTATTTTCAACACAGTTTGCTAAATCATGAAAAACAAAAGTATTCATTTCTCTCTTAAAATTTTTTTTTTTGGTGCCATTGTCTGCAAACTCTCTAGAGGTTTCCATGTGACACACACACACACACACACACATAGGCAATAGATCCAAGACCCCAGTGAGTTCTCCCAGAAAAACAACCACAGACAAGGCTGGTGCATGATCAAGTATTACAGTGACTCTCTCTCTCTCTCTCTCTCTCTTTCTCTCTCACTCCCCTCCCTCTCCCTCTCTCCCTCTCTCTCTCTCTCTCTCTCTCTCTGTCTCCCCCCCTCCCTCTTAACTCCCCCCCCTCTCTCTCCCTTTTCTCCCTCTTCCTCCCTCTCTCTCCCTCTCTCTCTCTGTCTCTGTGTGTGTGTACCTGTGTTTTTATGTGTGTTTGTGAAGTCAGCTGCTTAGGTGAATAACTATGTGTGTGTACATGTACGTGTGTGTGTGCCTGCTTGTGTGTGTGTGTATGTGTACATGTACATGAGGTTGCTTGTGACTTTGCAGACCTTATCAGACTGGGCTTCAGACTAACAGGAAGAAATCATTCAGGCCTTTAGAGGGGCTCTCCGGGGCAGTGGTCCATCATTGTCAGAGAGAGAGAAAGAGGTGTGTGTACATATGTGTGCCTTTTTGCGTTTTTTAATGTGTGGGGTATAATGTATATACTGTGTGTGTGTGGTATCTGAGTGTGTATGTGTGGTGTGTGTTTGTGTTTCTATTTCAATGCCCCACAATACAGCTTTAGGATGCACTTAAGAAACTAGATTAGACTCTCTCACATTTAAACCCAAACACACATACACACACACTTTATTCCTTAATTCCTCAACGCTCATCAATACAGTATAGAGCTTCTCTATCTGAGTTTTTAAAGACAGAACACATACACACACACACTCACACACACACGCGACACATGTTCACTGCACTAAATTAATCTTTCAAAGTTATGCCATACTCCAGATGGCTGTCAGTTAGTGAAAGTATGGTCCCTTATTATGGCAAGCAAAGTTGCAAGCAGTTCTTTGAGGGCAAGTCAGTCCAATTTGGCTATAAGCTGTGGAGTCTTGCATCACCTACAGGGTGCCTGTACCATATGGAGCCCTACTGTGGAGGGCACACTCACCTTCCTGATACAGGCTTTGGTCAGGGCCCAAGTGTAGTCCTGGATCTTGCTGAACAGGCTGAGGTACCTCCTGGGTCCCACTTTGTGCATGACAACCTGTTTACCTCTCTCAGTCTTCTTGATGAGATGACACAGCGTGGTTACAGAGATCCTCACTGAGCAAGAGAAGCTGCTCGTACGGTGGAAAGACAACAATGTGGAGACCATAGCATCACATTCTGGAGAGAAGTTTTCTGTGTTTCCTGTCATCAGATGGAATAAGGAGAAAAAAGACTAAGACAAAGTTCTACTGCCCACTACAACAAAAACATGGGGGGTGTTGATCTGCATGATCTCAGTGTGTCCAGACACATGGCAATGATAAGGTTGAAGAAATAGTGGTGGCCAAGCGTTTCTTGGACCCTTCACAGCATGATGGTCAACAGCTGGCTGTTCTTCAGAGATGTGATGGGGAGTGAATATGACCTTTGGCCTTTCAGTGATGTGTGGCAATAGGTCTCTTAAAAAGATTTGGCAAATCAGCCCTTACCCAAGACAGACCACCAGCCACGAGAAATTCAATCTGCAAAAATGATAATGGAAAAGATCACTGGCCTGAGAACACAGGAAACCGTTTCTGCAGATGCAGATGGTGTGACAAGCACACTGCATAGGGATGTGAAAATGGTGTTTGCCTCTCCATGTTGAATGCTTCAAACTTTTTCATAAAGGATGAAGTCAAAAGACAGAGACAAAATGATCAGTCACTGAAAGTTTAGTTTAGTTTAAGTCAACTAGTCATTGAAAGTTACTGAAAGTTATTAAAAGTTTGCATTTTGTAAGTGTGAGTTATCTACAAGATACATTTTAAAAAGTCTATGTTACGGCTGAGTTGATGTTACAGTTGAGTGTGTGGGTCTGCGGGTGGGGTGAGGTTGCAGGGGTTGGGGATGGGAGGTGAGAATGGCGTGGGGGGTGGGTTGGGGTTACAAATGTCCCTGCTATTAAGAGTGCTATCCAGTTATGATAGGCCATGATTTATCTAAATGATAAATGAAATGAATCCAACAAAACGTTCATACTGAACGTGAAATGAAATTAATCCAACAAAAAATTAAAAGACTTAAATTTTCTACCATGTTAAGGTGTGTCTCCTGTTTAGACTGAGTGTATTCATTTTGGTATGATAACCAGTATGAACGTTTTTGTTATATGCACAATAATAAAGTTATGAGCAAAATCTTAACCATATCTATCTTATTATTCTGTGCTGAGTGGGCACTGTTATCACTGCTTTCATTTTAAGATTACAAGTATGAAAATAGGCTGTATTGACCAATTTATATTTACGTGTTACACAAGCATAAAACTTAATCAACATAAAATTAAAATGTGGACAATGTTTGTATATCAGGTGGTCTCAGGAGTAAAATACATCTGCTGAAGTTTGCGGATTAAATTTGGGATTAAACAGCGTTTATATACTGCCATCTGCTGGTAAAGTCGAGGAAGAGAACCCGGAAGCTTCGTGCAGGTGGATTGGCCATACATGGGCTCTGATTGACCTTTCACGGGAATAGAGAAAGCGAAAGCATATCCTAGGTCTGTATCCTGAATATAACTACGTCGTAGTTGCTTTTGTGCTTTTCTGAGGCTGGAAAAAGTATGCATTATCGACGGCAAAAGTAAGTTTGCTTTATCAGCAATAGGAATACTTGTTAGAGAATAGAGAGTGTGTTTATACGGATCTTCCTTGGCTACTCACTACTAGGCTACTTTATTTTTTACTCGTCTTGGTTTAGGCTAACTATTGCATTAGCCTATATTAAAGTCCTTCCGTATTTGAGGTTACAGCCTATTTTGAACTGCAAATAGCCTTACAGTCGGCCTACTAAGCTGCCAAGTAAGACACTTTTAATAATTCCATCAGAAATAATGTAGGGGCTATTCAACGGAAAATATTTTTTTCACGTCCATAACGCCGATAAAATACCATAGTGTGATGTGAATGGTTACATGATATTTGAGCATTTGCTATTTCACATTTACATCATACAAATTCCAAGGCATTTTATTGGCGTAATGGACGTGACAAAAAGTCAGTTTTCCCTGGAACTGCCCTATAGACATTTTAGTATGAAATACGTTTGAGACCTCAGAGTTGAAAGTAAAGTTGAATGTTTCTGTCATGGACTCGTTTACCCGAATGAGTTGCGAGGTTTTACCATGACTAGAATAACAACTTGCAATCCACTGTCTAAGGAGAAATGCGTAGCCTCAATATGTTTATGTATTAGAAATCATCATGCATTAGAAATCTAAAGTGAACGTACACCTTTTTTCTAGGTGCTCACTGACCACCTTTGAACATTCAATAAAACAAACGTACAAGTCGTGGCACTATTAGAACTTCGTTTGCTTCTATCAATTTGTTTGAAATGTTATGCACTGAATGCATTATCTTAACTATATTTAATGACATGCGTTTCATACTTTCATTTAAGACCAGAGTCCTATTGTTGTTAACCTGACCATGAACTTATTTTCTGTCTCAAACAGGGAGTGACTGTAGCTCTGTTCTTCCTCCAACATGAGTCAGCATAAAGAATCTGCTGGTGAATATGGATCTACAAGGTGTGTGTGTGTTTGTGTGTGTGTGTGTGTGTGTGTGTGTGTGTGTGTGTGTGTTTTGGCCTTGTTATTATTAATGATTTCTTTGTGTCTTTGTAAAAATAATAATCTCTTTAACTCCATGCCTGTGTTTAACACTGTGTTATCATGACTGATAGTCCTACTCAGAAAAGTAGACCAGACTCCCCTGCATTCAGCTGTGTGTCCATGAAGAGTGACCAGTCAAGGGATGAAGGCATGAACTTCAGTGAGGGAGGCAGTCATCATGACCACAGGTACTGGTGGGCTGTGACCCAGAAAGGTGGCTGGTTCTCACCTGTTGATTTGTGCAGTGCTGTGGAACATGTGACCATTATGCATGTGATTCTGCACCTGATAACATAAACAGGGTGATGGATCACCTTCTTCACAGAGGGGATTTGGGACTTGTGCTACATAGCTGTGTGCCATTAGGAACTCATGACTCGGGGTTTGTTTTGCAGATTGGAATGTATCCTACAAGTTTGATCTCCATGATGAAGTTCACAAGTTGTGAATTGGATTCATGTTTGGCTTCACAGTTTTCACACAGCTGTGTACACAATAATCCAAATAATCTTCTTTAAAAGCATTATTTAAGCATTTACCTGTGTGGTTAGTGTTGGTGTTTGGAACATATTTACCTGTGTGATTAGTGTTGGTGTTTTGAACATATTTACCTGTGTGATTAGTGTTGGTGTTTGAAGCATATTTAGCTGTGTGATTAGTGTTGGTGTTTGGAACATATTTACCTGTGTGATTAGTGTTGGTGTTTGGAACATGTTTACCTGTGTGATTAGTGCTGGTGTTTGGAGCATATTTACCTGTGTGATTAATGCTGGTGATTGGAGCATATTTACCTGTGTGATTAGTGTTGGTGATTGGAGCATATTTACCTGTATGATTAGTGTTGGTGTTCAGAACATATTTACCTGTATGGTTAGTGTTGGTGATTGGAGCATATTTACCTGTATGGTTAGTGTTGGTGTTTGGAGCATATTTACCTGTGTTGTTAGTGTTGGTATTTGGAGCAGATTTACCTGTATGGTTAGTGTTGGTGTTCAGAACATATTTACCTGTATGGTTAGTGTTGGTGTTTGGAGCATATTTACTAGGGATGCACCAGTCCAACTGTTTTAGTTCTGATACAGATTCCGATACATGGGTTATGCATATCAGTCTTTGTGTCTTTCTAAAAATAATGATCTCTTTTACTCCATGCCTCTGTTTAACACTGTGTTATCATGACTGATAGTCCTGTTCAGAAAAGTAGACCAGACTCCCCTGCATTCAGCTGTAGGTCCATGAAGAGTGACCAGTCAAAGGATGGGGCCATCAACTTCAGTAAGGGAGGCAGTCATCCTGACCACAGGTACTGGAACCTAACTACACACACAGGAAGTAAGTGAGTGTCTTACACACACTAGCTACACACACAGGAAGTAAGTGAGTGTCTGCTTATTTAGTTCTGTGCTATTTTGCTAAACTTGGAAGCTGCTTTGGATTACCTGTCTTGTGGGAAACCACCTGATTTGTAATACACCTACAAGCCATCAGAAGGCGTGAAGTACTAGCACAGCTGGGTCATCAGAAATCAATTGGTCGTTGGCCACTCCTATCAGGCCTATTGTTTCTGTCTGACTCTTGGTGGGCGGTCTTCTCACTTAACCCTTAAAAACCTTGCTGCTCCCTGGAACCCTCAGAGGAGCTACACACACAGGAAGTAAGTGAGTGTCTGCTTATTTAGTTCTGTGCTATTTTGCTAAACTTGGAAGCTGCTTTGGATTACCTGTCTTGTGGGAAACCACCTGATTTGTAATACACCTACAAGCCATCAGAAGGCGTGAAGTACTAGCAAAGCTGGGTCATCAGAAATCAATTGGTCGTTGGCCACTCCTATCAGGCCTATTGTTTCTGTCTGACTCTTGGTGGGCGGTCTTCTCACTTAACCCTTAAAAACCTTGCTGCTCCCTGGAACCCTCAGAGGAGCTACACACACAGGAAGTAAGTGAGTGTCTGCTTATTTAGTTCTGTGCTATTTTGCTAAACTTGGAAGCTGCTTTGGATTACCTGTCTTGTGGGAAACCACCTGATTTGTAATACACCTACAAGCCATCAGAAGGCGTGAAGTACTAGCACAGCTGGGTCATCAGAAATCAATTGGTCGTTGGCCACTCCTATCAGGCCTATTGTTTCTGTCTGACTCTTGGTGGGCGGTCTCAGCCGGGTGCAGTCAATCACTGTTCCTATTAGCAGGAGTGACACTGAAGCGTCAGCGGAAGCGTCAGCCCTTTTGTTCAGCCCTCCTTGTGTGAAGACTGACTAGGGTAAAGACGAGCGTGTCGACCTGCGCGTGTCCAAGACTGACTAGGGTAAAGACGAGCGTGTCGACCTGCGCGTGTCCAAGACTGACTAGGGTAAAGACGAGCGTGTCGACCTGCGCGTGTCCAAGACTGACTAGGGTAAAGACGAGCGTGTCGACCTGCGCGTGTCCAAGACTGACTAGGGTAAAGACGAGCGTGTCGACCTGCGCGTGTCCACCGAGCAAGGACACCGACCTAACTAACTAATCACCATGTCCCATTCTCTGTAACTTCATCTTCTGTGCAAACTTCATCTTGCCACAATGTGTCTTCACTCCATTCCAGTTGTCTCCAGTCGTCGCAGATTCCGCTTCCACAAAAGGAAACGGATCCTTGCAAACCTCCGATCTACACATCATGTCTCGTCACCCACGAACAACTCCTTCACCGTAGGTTTGTGGAACTGTCAGTCTGCAGTGAACAAAGCAGACTTCATTTCAGCTTATGCGAACCATCTTTCTCTGGACATTCTGGCTCTCACCGAGACCTGGATCAAACCAGAAAACACTGCCACTCCTGCTGCACTCTCCACCAACTATGCTTTTTCCCACACCTCCCGCCCATCCAGGAGAGGGGGTGGTACGGGGCTGTTAATATCAGACAAATGGAAATATACTCAACTGGTACCATCTGTCACATACAGCTCCTTTGAATACCATGCCATCTTAGTAACGGCACCGGTCAAAGTATATCTGTGTGTTATCTATCGTCCTCCAGGTCAAATGGGCGATTTCCTTGAGGAACTTGACACTCTGCTTTCTTCCATCCCTGAGCATGACTGTCCCATGCTTGTTCTCGGTGATATGAACATCCACTTAGACAATCCAGGTTCTGCAGAATTCCTATGTCTGATGGACTCCTTTGAGCTACAGCGGGTTCACAGCCCTCCGACTCACAAAGCCGGTAAGGAACTTGATCTCATTTTCACCAGGAAGTGCGCCGCTACTTTACAGACAGTTACTCCTCTACATCTATCTGACCATTACTTTATTCAGTTCAAGGTTTCCCTCTGTCAGCAACCATCTGCTCCTACTCCCTCTGTCTCTGTCCGTCGCAATCTCCGGAATCTATCTCCTACTCACTTTTCCTCCTTGGTGGCGTCTGCTCTACCACCGTCTAGAAGTTTCTCTTCTTTTGAGGTTGATGACGCCACAGAGTCACTCTGTTCTACGCTGAGATTCTGCTTGGATCGTGTGTGCCCTCTGTCTACCAGACCCGCACGACCCACCCAGTCTCATGCGTGGCTTAATGACTCACTTCGGTCAATGCGCACTAACCTCAGAGCTGCTGAAAGGAAATGGCACAAAACTAAGAATTCGGCTGATCTAGCACAATTCCAAGTACTACTATCTTCCTTCTCATCCAGTGTCACTGCTGCGAAAAAGGCTTTCTATCATGACAAGATTAACAACGCCACGGACACCAAGAAACTCTTTTCCACCTTTAAATCTTTACTAAACCCACCTCCTCCAACTAACCTCACAGCTGACACTTTTGCTGCATTCTTCACTAACAAAGTTGCAGCTATTAGTAGTCAGTTCTCAAACCAATCTACACAGGTTCCTTCTCCTAGCCTCTCTACACCAACTGCTTCCTTTTCTTCTTTCACTCCTCTCTCCGAGGCAGAGGTGTCTAAGCTTCTCACAGACAGCCGGCCTACCTCTTGTCTTCTGGATCCTATCCCAACAACCCTTCTTCAGGCCATAACCCCACAATTGTGACAGCAACCACACATGTGGTCAATGCGTCACTAACTAGGGGTACATTTCCCACTGCCTTCAAACAAGCCCAGGTAACACCATTGCTCAAAAAACCATCCCTCGCTCCCACTCAAGTGGAGAACTACCGGCCTGTCTCTCTTCTTCCCTTCCTTTCCAAAGCCATTGAACGAGCTGTCTTTAAACAGGTCACAGGATTTCTCACTCAGAACAACCTCCTCGACTCCAACCAATCCGGCTTCAGAAGTGGCCACTCCACTGAAACGGCGCTTCTGTCTGTGACGGAAGCACTAAAAGAGGCCAGAGCGGCAGGTCAGTCCTCAGTGCTCATCCTGCTGGACCTATCAGCAGCATTT
The DNA here is from genome assembly GCA_015244755.2 of Tenualosa ilisha. Classification (NCBI taxonomy): domain Eukaryota; kingdom Metazoa; phylum Chordata; class Actinopteri; order Clupeiformes; family Clupeidae; genus Tenualosa; species Tenualosa ilisha. Next base: position 413,942 of record PYXC01002738.1, on the reverse strand, counting down.
GACACGGTCAACCACAGCATCCTACTGGACAAGCTGACCAACATTGGGATTGATGGCACAGTGCACTCTTGGTTCAAGTCCTATCTTACTGGACGGTCGTTCAACGTATCGTGGCTAGGACAGACATCGGCACTTCACCAACTCACCACAGGAGTACCCCAAGGATCTGTGCTGGGGCCCCTTCTCTTCACACTGTACATCACCTCGCTGGGCTCAATCATCCACTCCCATGGCTTCTCTTACCACTGCTATGCGGATGATACCCAGCTCTATCTGTCCTTTCCGCCGGACGACTCCACGGCGTCATCACGGATCTCGGACTGTCTCTCCGATATATCTGCATGGATGAAAGGACATCACCTCCAACTAAATCTCTCCAAAACTGAACTGCTGGTCCTCCCAGCCAAACAAGCCATACATCACGACATCAGTATCAAGATCGACTCCCTGTCTGTTCCTCCCACCAAAGTGGCAAGAAACCTAGGTGTCATGATCGATGACCAACTGACCTTTGCAGATCACGTTGCCTCTGTGGCTCGGTCGTGCCGTTTTTCCCTATTCAACATAAGGAAGATCAGGCCGTACCTAACCCAACATGCAACCCAGCTCCTGGTTCAGACCCTGGTTATCTCTCGTCTTGACTACTGCAATGTCCTCCTATCAGGCCTACCAGCCTGTGCAGTGAGACCGCTACAGATGATCCAGAATGCAGCTGCACGTCTGGTCTTTAACCAGCCAAAAAGGGCACATGTCACACCTCTGTTCATTGAACTTCACTGGCTGCCCTTGGCTGCTCGCATTAAATTCAAGGCACTTATGTTGGCCTACAGGGTGAATGATGGCTCTGCTCCCATCTACTTGAATTCTCTTCTGAAGCCCTATGTCACCCGACGACCACTACGCTCCTCTAAGGAACGTTTTCTAGCACGGCCAACACCTTGTGCAGGTCGGTCCAGACTCTTCTCATATCTGGTTCCGCGCTGGTGGAATGACCTCCCAAGTGCTACCAGATCAACTGATACCCTCTCCACCTTCAAGAAACTCGTGAAGACTAAGCTCTTCCAAGAATATCTCCTGATGTAAACTTTGAGAATGCACTTAATAATTTAATTTCTCTACATTGTGTTACACTATTGCACTTTCAACTTAAAACAGCGCAGATTCTATGTTAGCAATATGCACTCCTTGTTAGTTCATTGTGTTGTAGCTTGAATGTTATCCTCTTTTGTAAGTCGCTTTGGATAAAAGCGTCTGCTAAATGCCTAAATGTAAATGTAAATGTAAACTTCACAGGACTTCGGTGAAAGAAATTTTGTTTCTATTCAAGGTGCTCATGGAAATCAGTAGACTGCTGCAGATGTTGATTATGTTTTCTATTGCATCAGTTTAAATAAATATTCACAAACAACTTGAGCAGAACCTTCATTGGATTATAGGAGAGATGTGTCTTACAGTATTACATTTTTGTTGTCCTTTTGGTGAGTAACATTAGGCTGCTAATATTTACCTGTGAACCTCCATGCTTTGTTGATCAGTACCTGCTGTTCTTCTGTTCCCTTCAGCAAACAGCTGGAAGAACAAAGAGTTCATCAAACCATCAGCAAAACGAATGAGTTGTCTACTGTTTTCAAGGTGTGTGTGTGTGCGTGTGTGTATGTTGTGTGTGTATGTGTGTGTGTGCGCATGTGTTTGTGAGTGTGTTGGTATGTGTGTGTGCGTGTGTGTTTATGTGTGTTTGTGTGTGTGTGTGTGTGTGTATTTGTATGTGTGTGAGTGTGTGTGTGTGTGTGTGAGTGTGTGAGTTGTTGGAATGTTTATGTCTTATTTATCACTCATTCTAATGGTCACTGATTTAAATGATTTGAATTTCCATCAGGAGCTGGAACACAAAGTCATCACTTTCATGAAGAATGAGCTAAAGAGACTCAAGAAGCTCCTGAGTCCTGGTTACCCAGAATCCCCTTGTGGTGAGGAGGAGGATGAGGAGGAGCAGAGAGATGCCAGAGATGGAGCTCTGAAGATTGCAGTGCACATCCTGAGGAACATGAGTCAGGAGGTCATCGCTCAGCAGCTGGACAATTGTGAGTGATTTACTTATAACCACTGTATGTTTATCTTTATTCATTGTAACGGAAAACTTTTTCAGTAATAAAACCAAAACAATACATATATAGCGTTTATTGCATATCACTTATTCATAATTATTTGTATGTTTATAATACTAATTGCATAACACTTATGGACAGCTATGCTTTCTGATATCTAATGAGTGTATTTTTATCTAGATGGACTATTTCCAAGATGTCAGAAACAGCTCAAATACAGACTGAAGAAAAAGTTTCAGAGTGTATTTGAAGGCATCCCAAAGCAGGGAAAACCTACTTTTCTGGAGAAGATCTACACAGAGCTCTACATCACAGAGGGGGACAGTGCAGAGGTCAATACTGAACATGAGGTCAGACAGATTGAGATGGAATCCAAGAGACAAGTAACAAAGGGGGAAACACCAATCAAATGTAACAGCATCTTCAAGCCCTTACCTGGACAAGACAAACCCATCAGAACTGTGCTGACAAAGGGAATTGCTGGCATTGGAAAAACAGTCTCTGTGCAGAAGTTCATTCTGGACTGGGTTGAAGGAAAAGCCAATCAAAATATCCAATTTATATTTCCTCTTCCTTTTCGGGAGCTGAACCTAATCAAAGACAAGAAATACACCCTTATGGACATCATTCACCACTTTTTCAGTGAAACAAAAGACTTTTCCTTCATGGACCAGGACAGATACAACATTGCTTTCATCTTTGATGGTCTGGATGAAAGAAGACTTCCTCTAGATTTTCAGCACAATGAAAGCATCTACAGTGTAGCAGAACCCGCTCCAGTGGATGTCCTTCTCACAAACCTCATCAAAGGAAATCTGCTACCCTCTGCTCTTGTGTGGATCACCTCCCGTCCAGCAGCAGCCAATCAAATCCCTCCTGAGTGTGTTGACCAGGTCACAGAAGTCCGGGGTTTCAATGACCAACAAAAAGAGGAGTATTTCAGAAAAAGGATCATAGAAGAGAAGCTGGCCAGCAGAATCATCACACACTTGAAGTCTTCTAGAACTCTCTACATCATGTGTCACATTCCAGTCTTCTGTTGGATGTCAGCCTCTGTTTTGGAGAGCATCCTGACTGAAGCCAACAGTACAGAGATTCCAAAGTCTTTGACCCAAATGTACACACACTTCCTGATTATACAAACCAAACACAGGAGTCAGAAGTATGAAAAACACGGTGCGAATACAGTCTGGAACCAGAAGACCATTTTGTCCCTGGGAAAACTGGCTTTTCAGCAGCTGGAGAAGGGGAATCTGATCTTCTATGATGAGGACCTGAGGGAGTGTGGCATTGATGTGAAAGAAGCATTAGTGTACTCAGGAGTGTGCACCCAGATCTTCAGAGAGGAGGCTGGGCTGTACCAGGAGAAGGTGTTCTGCTTTGTTCATCTGAGCATCCAGGAGTTTCTAGCAGCTCTGTATGTGCTCCTGAGTTATGAGAACAAAGGGGTCAATATTCTGGGTAAACAGACATCTACATTTTCATCTCTGTTGAAGGCAGCAAGCATCTGTGACCTACACAATACTGCAGTGGATCAGGCCTTAAGAAATGAGAGTGGACACCTGGACCTTTTTCTGAGGTTTCTCCTGGGCCTCTCACTGGAGTCCAATCAGAAGCTCTTAAAAGACCTGCTGCCACAGAGAAGAAGTAGCTCACTGAACACAGAGGAAACTGTCAAGTACATCAAGCAGAAGATCAGTGAAGCCCCCAACCCAGAGAGATGCATCAACCTGTTCCACTGCCTGAATGAGCTGAATGACCAGTCTCTGGTGGAGGAGGTCCAGGGCTACTTGAGGAAGGAGAATAAACCCAAAGGGGATCTCTCTCTTTCCCAGCT
>PYXC01002738.1:397500-407500 GCA_015244755.2 Tenualosa ilisha | reverse complement strand
TGTTTGTGTTTGTATCTTAAAACTGGATTGTGATTAAACTTGGTGTGTGTGTGTGTGCTTGGCTGCGAGACAATGTATGTTTATGTGTGTGTGCTTGTGTGTGAGTCTCTGTGCCTCTGTGTGTATTTACTGAAACTGTGTTATCTGTGTTCAGATGCAGTGATTCTCATCTCTTTGCCTCATCTGTAATGTATGTGTGTGTGTCTGCAGGCTGAGGAGTTGTAACCTCACAGTGAAGAGCTGTGCAGCTTTATCTTCAGCTCTCAGCTCAAACTCTTCCAGTCTGAAACAGCTGAACCTGAGTATCAATAATCTGGGAGATTCAGGAGTGGAGCTGCTTTCTACTGGTCTGGAGCATCCAAACTGTAGACTGAAAAAACTGGAGTGAGTCTTCCAAGTTGTTTGTATATGTGTGTGTGTGGGTGTGTTTGTGTGTGTGTGTCTACAGGCTGATGAGGTGTATCCTCACAGTGAAGAGCTGTGCAGCTTTATCTTCAGCTCTCAGCTCAAAGTCCTCCAGTCTGAGGCAGCTGCACCTGAGTTTCATTACACTTTTTCCCATTATTTTCACACTTGTCTCAATGCAGTGTCTACTTTTTCAAAACTCTTACCACTTTCACAACAACCAGAGACTATGGGGGCCAAACAGTGTTCACTTTTGCATCTTTAGGACTTAATGCATTCAATCACCACTTCATACGAAATTCATGGATACTTCTTCTAGTCAATGTTCACCTCCAACACAATTATGCACAACTACAGCAGGTTTTGCAGATATGTAGATAGTCTTGTCAAAACAGTTAACTGTGGTTTTAGGTCAAAACCGAAAAGAAATAAGACATGATATAGTCAATCTACATTCAACTTTATTTACATATTTGCCCTGGTTACTGTATTGTAGACCTATTTACATGTATTACTTTTTGTAGAGGGACATTATATGAGAACCTTAAGTGATGTAATATCCATGTAATGACCCCTGACCTTTTTGCAGTGCAACACGTAACACATAGTCCTCTAGTACACACATAGTATTTCCTGTTCCAAAATATATTACTATACAGAATACTGTAAATTACAAAATATAATAAATCCACTGAAACGACATACTGCCACACTCCTAGACTACAGCATAGAACTCTTAGAAAGTCTGGTGTGTACCACTGGAAGATTTTTTAATATATATACAAAGAAAATGAACATTTTAGAACTGCACTGGTTTTACATAACAGAGCCGTCATTATAGTCAACCACATGATAAAGAGAGCTAACATGTCAAACACACAAACTCTCTTGATACAAAAGTCCATGGAGGAGTCCACTATCCATGTCATATATTACAGTAAGCCGGATAGCAGTAGGCCATTTAGGAATCAGCAAATGTCCTATTGTGATTTGCATCTGCAAGTTCCTTCAGTTTACACAGATACAGAGAAATATTCACTCAATCACTACATGTGCCATTTGTATCTATTGCCAGAGATACACCAATACCTAAAATGCCTCTTAGATAGTTTGGTATTGCAATATTTACTCAAAATATATATAACAAAATATATATTGTACATAACATATGTAAGAAAGATGATCTATGTCAAACTGTATGAGAAAAGCTTTATTTGATGTGTTCTGTTTCAAGTTGTTTCTGTTTTTGTGTTCACTACACATTGATCACCATTGGCGTGATGTGGAGTGACAGCATGTGCTATAGTTACGGCAGCATTAGTAACATTTTGGGTGAAGTATGGAGAGTTTTGGTGGCTGTAGTGCAATTTGCAGTAAACGTTTACTGGTGTACTGAGATGTGTGTTGGTAAAGCACACTGTATGAAGAGTTTTGAAAAAGCAGACATTGTCTTGAGACAAGTGTGAAAGTGATTGGCAAAAACTGTAATCTCTGTGATTCAGGAATGGTTTATGTGTTTGTGTTTTTATATTATTTTGCCTTATATAATTTTTTTACATTTTATATATATATATATATATATATATATATATATATATATATACATATTTAATTTGTCAATAATGAGGGTGAGAGAGATTAGCTTACCTAACAATTATGCTACTTCAAAATGGTCCCGCGCCTCACTTCACCATGACCTCTTCAAGATTACTTTTGAAATCTATGGAAACTCGCAGGTAACTGAGTATGGCGTTGTAGTCAAATATTACCCCTGGGTGGTAAAATGTTTAATTGTTGCCACGCAGTGAAATACACTGCATTGCTTCGAGACTCACACTACGCAACACAACTTGCATTCGTTTTATTGAATAAAAGTTAACATGATCGACGAAAATCTTAATAATCAGTCATCAATTTTTGACAGTTAATCATGCCCACCCCTAGTGTGTAGCTGTACTGTATACACCTGAAGCTGTATTGTTGGGATTGATAGGTTTGCTCTGTGTGTGTGTGTGTGTGTGTGTGTGTGTGTGTGTGTGTGTGTCATAGTGAGAGAGTGCAATGTGCTCTACAAGTGCTCACAGTTTAAATCAGCATTTTAACACAAATTAACAACAGTACTGTTTGTTGTGTTTCTCTCAGGCTGCAGTCCTGTAAGCTCACAGTGAGGAGCTGCTCATCTCTAGCTTCAGCTCTCAGATCAAACCCCTCCAGTCTGAGAGATCTGGACCTGAGAGGAAACTCACTGCAGCAGTCTGATGTGGAGCTGCTCTCTGCTCTACAGAAAGATCCCACATATAAACTGACTAGACTACTGTAAGTAGTGAATACAAAACATATAATCACAACACAAGTTATCTATTTTATATAAACATCAATGTGTCCTTATGTGTCCTTATGGTCTGTATGTGTAATTTAAACTATTATGGGCTGTGTGTAAAATTTTGTTAATATGTTTTAACTGGAGAACATTTAATGACTCATTAGTCTGACTGGAGCAGAGCTGTTCTCCATGTTCACACATGTGAGTGTTGAGGAATCCTAATGGAGAAACCTCATACTGAGAATGATGAAATCTGACAAATCTTCTCAACTGGTATGGAGACTGGTGAGTCATCAATCCTCCATCAGTGTGACTGGAGCAGAGCTGCTGCAGATGCTGCAGTTTCCAGACACTCAGTACCAAATGATCATCCAGCTGCCCCACACATCAGCACTACTGGACTGGGACACTTTAAAGGGTCTAGGTTCTTACAGATGGAAACTCTCTAAACTGATGAAAATAAGAAATATTTGTGAATTTTTTTTTTTTTTTTAGCCTAGAAACGTAATACTTGTATATAATGTATAGTACTTGTATGTTTGTATGTATGTATGTATGTATAGGACTTATGCTTGTATGTAGTGTTGTAGTACTCGAGTCTGGTCTCGAGACCATTTTCCAGTTTCTTGGTCTCAGAGACTCGGTCTCGGCCCACAGGTTGAGGAAAAGGACTCGTAATTTCAGAGCGAGTCCTCAAACAGATTGTTTTTATGTTCATGTTCAAATATCCAATTATCTATTGTTACAAATTGATTTAAATAATTGTGCTGTAGTTGTTAACCTGATCTGGGTCCCATGTTGTAGCTGTGAGCATTGTTTGAATGTACCTATTAAGAAAGACTAAAGTTTAAAGGGATATTGTATATTGTATTCTAGTGTACTGTCAAAATGATTCAGTTTTGGAAAAATTGGAAAAACGACTACGTAAGTAGTCTACAAATCTAGACATACCACTTGCAAATTCAAATTTGCTCTGCAGGTCCTAACTATGATTCGGAGTCAGGGTGGGTTTAACATGTTGATGACAGAGCAGCACTGTTGAAGCAGTTTTGAACAGCTATCCAATAAAGTGCAGAGACATTTTGATATGCATGAATTGGTGCCGTCTCTTGGATTGGATTTGGTCTATTAGTCAGGGCCAGACCTACATCTTTCTAGATGTGGGTCTGGATTTCCAGGCCAGCAGTAAAAACATTTCCATTTCCATTAGCCCACATTTATGCATTTAGCAGACACTTTTCCCCCTTTTATTCCCAGTGTAGATTAGCCTGTAGGTCCAACAGTTGATTATTAACTGGGTTGATATTAAATCATGGTTATGAAAACTGATTGATTTTATGGTCTTGGTCTCGACTCCTGAAAGACTCAGTCTCGGCTCGGTCTTGCTTTCTCAAAGAATTGGCCTTGACTCGGTCTCGACTGCATTTAAAAACCAACGGTCTCGGTCTCAACTGTCTTGCCCCTTGTTTAACTTGTTTAACTCATTAATTGTTAGGCACCTAAACATTAAAAAGGAACAATTGATATTAACTTTGCATAAGAGCATATTTGTATTTTCAACACAGTTTGCTAAATCATGAAAAACAAAAGTATTCATTTCTCTCTTAAAATTTTTTTTTTGATGCCATTGTCTGCAAACTCTCTAGAGGTTTCCATGTGACACACACACACACACACACACACACACACACACACACACACACACAGGCAATAGATCCAAGACCCCAGTGAGTTCTCCCAGAAAAACAACCACAGACAAGGCTGGTGCATGATCAAGTATTACAGTGACTCTCTGTCTCTCTCTCTCTCTTTCTCTCTCACTCCCTTCCCTCTCCTCTCTCCCTCTCTCTCTTTCTCTCTCTCTCTGTCTTCCCCCCTCCCTCTTACCTCCCCCCCCCCTCTCTCTCTCCCTTTCTCCCTCTTCCTCCCTCTCTCTCCCTCTCTCTCTCTGTCTCTGTGTGTGTGTACCTGTGTTTTTATGTGTGTTTGTGAAGTCAGCTGCTTAGGTGAATAACTATGTGTGTGTACATGTACGTGTGTGTGTGCATGCGTGTGTGTGTGTGTATGTGTACATGTACATGAGGTTGCTTGTGACTTTGCAGACCTTATCAGACTGGGCTTCAGACTAACAGGAAGAAATCATTCAGGCCTTTAGAGGGGCTCTCCGGGGCAGTGGTCCATCATTGTCAGAGAGAGAGAAAGAGGTTTGTGTACATATGTGTGCCTTTTTGCGTTTTTTAATGTGTGGGGTATAATGTATATACTGTGTGTGTGTGGTATCTGAGTGTGTATGTGTGGTGTGTGTTTGTGTTTCTATTTCAATCCCCCACAATACAGCTTTAGGATGCACTTAAGAAACTTGATTAGACTCTCTCACATTTAAACCCACACACACATACACACACACTTTATTCCTTAATTCCTCAACGCTCATCAATACAGTATAGAGCTTCTCTATCTGAGTTTTTAAAGACAGAACACATACACACACACTCACACACACACGCGACACATGTTCACTGCACTAAATTAATCTTTCAAAGTTATGCCATACTCCAGATGGCTGTCAGTTAGTGAAAGTATGGTCCCTTATTATGGCAAGCAAAGTTGCAAGCAGTTCTTTGAGGGCAAGTCAGTCCAATTTGGCTATAAGCTGTGGAGTCTTGCATCACCTACAGGGTGCCTGTACCATATGGAGCCCTACTGTGGAGGGCACACTCACCTTCCTGATACAGGCTTTGGTCAGGGCCCAAGTGTAGTCCTGGATCTTGCTGAACAGGCTGAGGTACCTCCTGGGTCCCACTTTGTGCATGACAACCTGTTTACCTCTCTCAGTCTTCTTGATGAGATGACACAGCGTGGTTACAGAGATCCTCACTGAGCAAGAGAAGCTGCTCGTACGGTGGAAAGACAACAATGTGGAGACCATAGCATCACATTCTGGAGAGAAGTTTTCTGTGTTTCCTGTCATCAGATGGAATAAGGAGAAAAAAGACTAAGACAAAGTTCTACTGCCCACTACAACAAAAACATGGGGGTGTTGATCTGCATGATCTCAGTGTGTCCAGACACATGGCAATGATAAGGTTGAAGAAATAGTGGTGGCCAAGCGTTTCTTGGACCCTTCACAGCATGATGGTCAACAGCTGGCTGTTCTTCAGAGATGTGATGGGGAGTGAATATGACCTTTGGCCTTTCAGTGATGTGTGGCAATGGGTCTCTTAAAAAGATTTGGCAAACCAGCCCTTACCCAAGGCAGACCACCAGCCACGAGAAATTCAATCTGCAAAAATGATAATGGAAAAGATCACTGGCCTGAGAACACAGGAAACCGTTTCTGCAGATGCAGATGGTGTGACAAGCACACTGTATAGGGATGTGAAAAGGGTGTTTGCCTCTCCATGTTGAATGCTTCAGACTTTTTCCTAAAGGATGAAGTCAAAAGACAGAGAAAAAATGATCAGTCACTGAAAGTTTAGTTTAGTTTAAGTGAACTAGTCATTGAAAGTTACTGAAAGTTATTGAAAGTTTGCCTTTTGTAAGTGTTATGAGTTATCTACAAGATACATTTTAAAAAGTCTATGTTACGGCTGAGTTGATGTTACAGTTGAGTGTGTGGGTCTGCGGGTGGGGTGAGGTTGCAGGGGTTGGGGATGGGAGGTGAGAATGGCGTGGGGGGTGGGTTGGGGTTACAAATGTCCCTGCTATTAAGCAAGAGTGCGATCCAGTTATGCTAGGTCATGATGATAAGATAAATGAAATTAATCTATCAAAAAAGACTTAAATTTTCTACCATGTTAAGGTGTGTCACCAGCTTAGACTGTGTATTCATTGTGGTATGATAACCACTATGAACGTTTTTGTTATATGCACAATAATAAAGTTATGAGCCAAATCTTAACCATATCTCATTATTCTGTGTGTAGTGGGCACTGTTATCACTGCTTTCATTTTAAGATTACAAGTGTGCAAATAGGCTTCATTGAATTTTTCCAAAGAAGGACTATGTTGACCAAGTATAAAACTTAAAAATTCACCAACTTAATCAACATAAAATTAAAAAACTGCATAATGTTTGTGTATTAGGAAGGTCTCAGGAGTAAAATCCATGCACTGAAATTTTCAGAAAAAAATTGGGATTAAACAGGTCAAACAGCGTTTATATACTGCCACCTGCTGGTAAAATCGGGGAAGAGAACCCGGAAGCTTTGTGCAGGTGGATTGGCCAAACATAGGCTCTGATTTCACGGGAATAAAGAAAGCGAAAGCATATCCTAGGTCTGTATCCTGAGTATAACTGCGTCGTAGCTACTTTTGTTCTTTTCTGAGGCTGGAAAAAGTATTCATTATCGGCGGCAAAAGTAAGTTTGCTTTATCAGCAATAGGAATACTTGTTAGAGAATAGAGAGTGTGTTTATACGGATCCTCCTTGCCTACTCACTACTAGGCTACTTTATTTTTTACTCGTCTTGGTTTAGGCTAGCTAGTGCATTAGCCTGCATTAAAGTCCTTCCGTATTTGAGGTTACAGCCTATTTTGAACTGCATAAAGCCTTACAGTCGGCCCACTAAGCTGCCAAGTAAGACACTTTTAATAATTCCATCAGAAATAATGTAGGGGCTATTCCACGGGAAATTATGTTTTTCACGTCCATAACGCCAATAAAATGCAATAGTGTGATGTGAATGGTTACATGATATTTGAGCATTTGCTATTTCACATTTACATCATACAAATTCCAAGGCATTTTATTGGCGTAATGGACGTGACAAAAAGTCAGTTTTCCCTGGAACTGCCCTATAGACATTTTAGTTTGAAATACGCTTGAGACCTCAGAGTTGAAAGTAAAGTTTCTGTGATGGGCTCGTCTACCCGAATGAGTTGCGAGGTTTTATCATGACTAGAATAAATATTTGCAATCAACTGTATAAGGAGAAATGCGTAGCCTCAATATGTTTATTTATTAGAAATCATCATGCATTAGAAATCAAAAGTAAGCGTACACCTTTTTTCGAGGAGCTCACTGACCACCTTTCAACATTCAATAAAACAAACGTAGAAGTCGTGGCACAATTAGAACTTCACTTGCTTCTATCAGTTTATGTGAAATGTGATGCACTGAATGCATTATCTTAACTATATTTAATGACATGCGTTTCATAATTTCATTTAAGACCAGAGTCCTATTGTTGTTAACCTGACCATGAACTTATTTTCTGTCTCAAACAGGGAGTGACTGTAGCTCTGTTCTGCCTCCAACATGAGTCAGCATAGAGAATCTGCTGGTGAATATGGACCTACAAGGTGTGTGTGTGTGTGTGTGCGTGTGTGTGGCCTTGTTATTATTAATGATTTCTTTGTGTCTTTGTAAAAATAATAATCTCTTTAACTCCATGCCTGTGTTTAACACTGTGTTATCATGACTGATAGTCCTATTCAGAAAAGTAGACCAGACTCCCCTGCATTCAGCTGTGTGTCCATAAAGAGTGACCAGTCAAAGGAATACGCTGTCAACTTCAGTCAGGGAGGCAGTCATCCTGACCACAGGTATTGGTGGGCTGTGACCCAGAAAGGTGGTTGGTTCTCACCTGTTGATTTGTGCAGTGCTGTGGAACATGTGACCATTATGCATGTGATTCTGCCCCTGATAACATCAACAGGGTGATGGATCACCTTCTTCACAGAGGGGATTGGGGACTTGTGCTACATAGCTGTGTGCCATTAGGAACTCATGACTCAGGGTTTGTTTTGCAGATTGGAATGTAGCCTACAAGTTTGATCTCCATGATGGCTTCACAGTTTTCACACAGCTTTGTACACAATAATCCAAATAATCCTCTTGAAAAGCATTTTTAAGCATTTACCTGTATGATTAGTGTTGTGTTTGCCTGTATGAGTACTGTTGGGAGCAGATTTACGATTAGTATAGGTGTTTGGAGCAGATTTACCTGTATACTTAGTGTTAGTGTTTGGAGTATATTGTCTAGAGGTGCACCGATATGACTGTTTTAGTTCTGATACACATTCCAATACATGAGTATTACATATCGGCCAATATCAATCTGATATCTCCATTGAATTAGGAGACAGGCATCATCCTCAGACTGTATTGCTCTACTCTCCTAACTGGGCATTATTTGAAAAGCCAAGATAAATAATATAATTGAAAAATAAACTAGTGTGTGTTGGTGTCATTACATTGTCTTTGAAGTTTAATAGACCGAGGTCTAATTAGGCGCCTGTTACTCTAAATGTCTCACATGAACCCAATGTTACAGGACTTGAAAAAACACTTCTAAAAAAATATAATTTTTTTATAATTTATAATTATATGTATTTCTATTCAAGGTGGAAATCAGTAGGCTGCTGCAGATGTTGATTATGTTTTCTATTGCATCAGTCTAAATAAATATTTAATACTAAATAATAGTTAAATAACTTGAGCATAACCTTCTTTGGATTATAAGAGAGATGTGTCTTGCAATATTACATTTTTGTTATCCTTTTGGTGAGTAACATTACGCTGCTAATATTTACCTGTGAACCTCTATGCTTTGTTGATCAGTACCTGCTGGTCTTCTGTTCCCTTCAGCAAACAACTGGAAGAACAAAAACTTTATCAACCCATCATCAAAACTAATGAGTTGTCTGCAGTTTTCAAGGTTTGTGTGTGTGTGTGTGTGTGTGTGTGTGTGGGTGTGTGTGTGTGTGTGTGTGTGTGTTTGTGTTTGTGTGTGTGTGTATATATGTGTGTTTGTGTGTGTGTGTGTCATTCCAATGTTCACTGATTTAAATGATTTGAATTTCAATCAGGAGCTGGAACACAAAGTCATCACTTTCATGAAGAATGAACTAAAGAGACTCAAGAAGCTCCTGTGTCCTGATTACCCAGAATCCCCTTGTGGTGAGGAGGAGGAGGATGAGGAGGAGCAGAGAGATGCCAGAGATGGAGCTCTGAAGATTGCAGTGCACATCCTGAGGAACATGAGTCAGGAGGTCATTGCTCAGCAGCTGGAGAATTGTGAGTGATTTACTTATAACCACTGTATGTTTATCTTTATTCATTGTAATGGAAAACTTTTTCAGTAATAAAACCAAAACAATACATACATAGCATTTATTACATAACACTTATTCATAATTATTTGTATGTTTATAATACTAATTGCATAACACTTATGGACAGCTATGCTTTCTGATATCTAATGAATGTATTTTTATCCAGATGGACTATTTCCAAGATGTCAGAAAAAGCTCAAATACAGATTGAAG
>PYXC01002738.1:357500-387500 GCA_015244755.2 Tenualosa ilisha | reverse complement strand
TGAGCCTCTACAATATGTTTTAAACCTTAGTCTACAGCTTGGGAGGGTGCCAACATTGTGGAAGACATCATGCCTCATCCCAGTTCCAAAGAAGCCACACCCCACTGAACTGAACGACTTCAGGCGTGTTGCTCTATCCTCCCATATAATGAAGACAATGGAGCGGCTACTACTGCACCTCCTCAGACCCCAAGTCAGCCATGCACTCGATCCGCTACAGTTTGCAAATCACAAGAAAGCGAGAAAGCAGGAGTGGAAGGTCATCTACCTGCTGCACAGAGCTCACTCTTACCTGGACAGAGGAGATGGTGCTGTGAGAATGATGTTCTTTTATTTCTTCAGTGCCTTCAGCACCATCCAGCCACACTTGTTGAGAGATAAGCCACTGCAGATGAGGGTAGACCCACACCTGGTCTCCTGGATAACACACTACCTCACCATGAGACCACAGTTTGTGAGGCTGAAGGACTGACTGTGTTTCTGAGACTGTGATCAGTGGCACGGATGAAGGACCGTGTCTCTGAGACTGTGATCAGTGGCACGGGCGAAGGACCGTGTCTCTGAGACTGTGATCAGTGGCACGATGCTCCACAAGGACCTGTTCTGTCTCCTGTATTGTTCACCCTTTACAAGAATATGCAGAGTCGACTGTGTAGTGGAGAAACAGAAGGCCTGTGCCTTGACTCCCAAATGTGTGTTCTTGATCTTTGGACAGAAGCATGTATTAATGGTGAATATTGCGAGAAACTACAATTAATCTGACTCTTTAGAATTAAGAGGTTGACCTTAAATATTACCAAGTAGTTTACCAGCTAAAAGCACAAGAGTGGCATAGGAGGTATAAGAGAAGAGAGATATGTGAACTGGTGGAATAATGGATGATTTATTTAACAGTAAGCCATAAACTCAAATGTATCAATAGCAGTTAAACTGAATGCAAGTCGTAATCAAATAAAACATAAAAAAGTGAGATAACCAGATAACCCAAAACAAGAATAAACCAAGAATGTATAGAAATAAAACAAACCCATAAGAGAGAAAGAAAGAGACAGACATGCACAGTCTGTTTTTAAAGCCTAGGTTTGCATGTTTCATTCCTTCATGTCCAACCAGTGCAGCAATCAGTACTTTCCTGTTCTGACTGACACTTTCTATTTATCTGAACTCCACTTTGCACTGTCCCTGTAAATACAGACTTTGGTTTGGTTTTGACTCATCCCCACAGACTGATGGACACATCTACCCACCTTTTGCACTCCCCCTACTGGTGCTCTCACAGTGACTGAATGCAGAACAGACATTCACCATGAATGCCCATTCCATTGGTCTTTTCCCTGTCCTTGTGTGGGATGAATGTATAAGTATGTGTCTTACAAGCTATGGCATGTCTACATTTCCTTTTGGATCATTAAAGTATCTATCTATCTATCTATCTATCTATCTATCTATCTATCTATCTATCTATCTATCTATCTATCTATCTACCTATCTGTCTATCTATTTACTTTGCACTGAATTTGCATAGTTTGAGAATAATTCGTTTTTAACTCATTTCCAACACAATGTACCTTTTTTGTAATTAGGGTTGTAGTTAACTGTTGGAATAAGTATTTGGTAGAGCTTTCTGAAGCTGAGGGTTGGCCACTCCCACAGAAATAGTTCTTCCAAAACTGTGAAACTGATTTGACAACTCCTGTCATGTGATGTCTTGCACATGTTGTATTGAGATGCTATTTAACAGGACACTGTGGCCTTGTGAAGCATTCTAGATTCACATCTTTGCTCAGACTGAATGCTTAATGATGTTCTCCTCAACTGAGAGTAGCCAACTCATCTTCTTCATCAATGGGAAAAGGGTAAGTCCTCACATTGTTTTGTTGTAGCTGGTTTCTTTCAAAAGCAGTTTCAGTCATATTATTGACTTATTTTGAATGCTTTTTGAGTAGGCCTATAACCATGTTCAATATTAATCTGTCGAAGCATATTTAACGTACAAATAATCTGAGAACAGACATAATTCATTTTTATCTGACATTATAATGCAACTGTAGCAGCTGTAAGTTGCGGGTTTATGACAACTTAATGATATAATCTATAGAAGCAACCTACCTCTGAACTGATTAGAATTTATCAGGGTTTTGATGACATAAGAATTTAGAGACAACTTTACTCCATATTGATCAGAGTTAATTAGGGTTTTAATATATATATATATATATATATATATATATATATATATATATAAGATATAATCTATAGAGACAACATTCCTCCATATTTATCAGTCCATAGAGTCAGTGTTATCAGGCCATCAGGGAGTTTGTGTTACAGTCTCTCACACACATGACTGTCAGGAGACATTCATGCATCAGATTTTCACATTATCTATCAACCTTGAAGACACATGCACACACACACACAGACACACACACACACACACACACACACACACACAAAAGAATGCATTTTGTACACGTAACAACCCATATGAAGACTTTGGTCCCAAAAAATTTTATAACTATTAAAATGTCATGATTTTCATGAGGCATTTCAGGTAATAGTAATGGAACTGTAGTTGTTGCTTTGGTTGCAAAATATGAAGTAAGAAAAACGACATAACTGTTCCACTGATAAACAACCGCAACAACAACATAAAACAAACATTTCAGATTAATCACTCATATATACTGTAGGCCAAAGTGAAACTTTGAATAACTTTCAAATCTGTGGCCCCACACTATGAAAAGTGTCTAGCGTTTTAAAGTGGGTGTGCTAGAGAATCACAAACAAAGTGCAAGCAGAAAATAAGGAGCATTGATGAAATCATGAAATCATGAAATCATTGTGTTTGTTTATAGTGTTTATAGTATGAAAGCATTGGGCAAAAACTGTAAAAGGAAGGAAATAGCGTCTTGGAGCCAAACTCTTCTCCTAAGCTTACACATTTGACCAGTTTGCTTTTGACGTGACCCATGATTCAGATCACGGAGAAGAATGCTGACCCTGAGGAGATGCTGCTTGCGTATCTTAGAAGGAAAGGTGAGCTCCTCTCAACAAGCCACTGGTGTAGTTGTTTTGCTGCTGTTTTTATAAGGGGTGGCTAACAGTAGTGGTGATGATGATACTGTGTTATTCTCCCTGCACTGGGCCTTAAGCATTATGCATACTACATTATTCTGTGCAGTGGGTCTGACAGGGACATTATGTATACTATATGAGTGATGGTGTATTATGTATACTAAATGATGTATACTGTATGAGTGATGGTAATGCATACTGTATGGTATGCATTATGCGTACTGGTTGTGGTATATCATGTATTCTGTGTTCTCTTGTGCAGTGGGTCTGACTGGGACTAAGAACGGCTGTGGAGGAGGAGGCTGTGGAGCGTGCACAGTCATGCTGTCTAAATACGAGCCTCTCCAGGACAGAGTGCTGTATCCTTCATCCAGTGAGACCCTAAGTGACCCCTAAGTGACCCCTAGAACCAGCCCTGCATGAACTTCAAGTGATAGTTCAGAGTAACTTGACACCACCGAAAACTCAGAGACATTTCATTTGAAACAGTCAATGTAGAAAATGTATCCCATACCACTGCTGATGGAGCAGCCGAATGCATTGACCTGACATGGCACAAATAGAACTGTGCTCACCTCAGCACCAATGAATTCAGATGCTGCCCACAGAAACAGAATCAGATCCTCAGTTCTGAATGGTGCATTCAGTGCAGTGCAGGTAAATCCATCTGGCACACTGCCTTGCAGAAATAATGTTAAATCAACAAAATGACTGTCCATACTGGAATGAGTGACATTTTCAGAGAATAGCTTTATGTCCAAGAGGATTTCGGTGTACTTTTCTCTGCTCTGTATGAGCTTTGCATACAAATATTGCATAGCCTATTTCTATTTCTTTATCCAACCTCTGTTTAAATCAGCTTGCAAAAACATGCTTTAAGATGTTCATTTTGGATGAACTTTTCTCTTCTGAAATCACTGGAAATTCTTCATCCCGATATAGGACAGATCTTAATTGCACTTTGAGCAAAGTTTTAGCTGTCTGCTATCCCCTCTCTCTCAGTCACCCATGCTCTGTCATGATGACCTTGGGCTGACCCTCTGAGAAGCTCTCAGTAGCTGCACAGACTGAACAGACACTGCATGGCCCAGACTCAACAAACACTGGCCTTCCCAATCCGGAGAGAATAACAGAGAACAGAGAATACCCGGCTTAGTCTCTCCCACTGCAGGGCCGTCTGAGACGGACTCAGACATTATAAGGGCATAAGGACATGCAATGCTTGTACCAAATAAAGACCTTGGATGAACACAAAACACAAACACATAACAGCTGGACTGACTTCAACACAGTCGTCAGCATTAAACTCCTCGGCCTCCTGCCAGTGAAATAGAGGGAGATTACTATTCCTGTAATCCTGTAATACCTAGGTATTAGCATTGGCTGTTCAGTGCACATGCAGCAGTTTTCCTTAAGAGGGCGCTCCAGTCACTACACAGTGAATGCCTGTCTGCAGCCCATCTGTGCGCTGAATGGTATGTCTGTGGTCACCGTTGAAGGCATCGGCAGCACAAAGACCAAACTCCATCCTGTCCAGGTGCAGTCACCCTCACATCACCATGACTGTGCTCCATGACGACAAAAATTAATGTTTAGATTTTCCCAGCATCTACCCAACATTTTCATTCATTGAGACTTTCTGCACTCCACCCAAAAAATGAGACAAAACTTAATATTAGCTTTGTGTGTGCATGTGTGTGTTGTGTGTCTGGTGTCTGACTGTTTATCTTTCTCTCTCTCGTTCTCGTTCTCTCTCTCTCTCTCTGTGTGTGTGTGTGTGTGTGTGTGTGTGTGTGTGTGTGTGTGTGGTGTGTGTGTACTCCATGCTCAGGAGCGCATAGCAAAAGCTCATGGTTCCCAGTGTGGGTTCTGCACCCCTGGTATGGTGATGTCCATGTACACCCTACTGAGGAACAAACCCCAGCCCACAATGGATGACATCAGAGAGGCCCTGGGAGGTAACAGATGGGCATATTCCTCTGGAGGATTTCCCCAGTCCTTTCATGTCTGTCTCTGGATATGTGTGAATGTGTGTTTCTGATTGGAAAAAGTAGAATGTTTGGACATAAGTTGGACATCTTTGTGATCAGTTTCATGTACTAAGAAAAAAAATTTGTTTGTGCAGTCAGTAGATTTTAGTTTGTGCAGACCATAGTTTGTAATTGTGCATATAGTTTTTAGTTTGAGCAGACCATAGTTTAGTTTGTGCAGACTGTAGTTTTAGTTTGTATGTACAGTAGTTTGTAATTGTGCAGACAGTTTTTAGTTTGTGTATACAGTAGATTTTAATTTGTGCAATAGTTTCATTCAGTTTACTTCATCCACTTTTGTGTGATTTTTAATTGTTTGGTCATACACCTAGGGAACCTTTAATCTGTTTGTTTATTCCCCCAGGGAACCTTTCATTTGTTTGTTTATTCCCCCAGGGAACCTTTGCCGTTGCACAGGCTATCGGCCCATCATTGATGGCTTCAAAACCTTCTGTGAGGTGAGCTACCGGCCCATCATTGATGAGCTTTATTGAACTCTTTTTAATTTAACCCATCCATAAATTTGTCTCACACACACACACACACGCACTCACACACACACACAGTGAGGTGAAACACACCGACCCATAGCAGTGCTGCGGTGCGGTGAGATTAGGTGCCTTGCTCAAGGGCAGCGAGGGGTTAGGTGCCTTGCTCAAGGGCAGCGAGGGGTTAGGTGCCTTGCTCAAGGGCAGGGAGGGGTTAGGTGCCTTGCTCAAGGACAGCGAGGGGTTAGGGGCCTTGCTCAAGGGTAGTGAGGGGTTAGGAGCCTTGCTCAAGGGCAGTGAGGGGTTAGGTGCCTTGTTCTAGGGCAGCGAGGGCTTAGGTGCATTGCTCAAGGGCAGTGAGGGGTTAGGTGCATTGCTCAAGGGCAGTGAGGGGTTAGGTGCTTGCTCAAGGCCAGTGAGGGGTTAGGGGCCTTGCTCAAGGCCAGTGAGGGGTTAGGGGCCTTGCTCAAGGGCAGTGAGGGGTTAGGTGTCTTGCTTTAGGGCAGCAAGGGCTTGGGTACCTTGCTCTAGGGCAGCGAGGGCTTAGGTACCTTGCTCAAGGGCAGCAAAGGGGTTAGGTGCTTTGCTCAAGGGCAGCGAGGGGTTAGGTGCCTTACTCAAGGGCAGTGAGGGGTTAGGTGCCTTGCTCAAGGGCAGTGAGGGGTTAGGTGCCTTGCTCAAGGGCAGTGAGGGGTTAGGGGCCTTGCTCAAGGGCAGTGAGGGGTTAGGTGCCTTGCTCAAGGGCAGTGAGGGGTTAGGGGCCTTGCTCAAGAGCAGTGAGGGGTTAGTTGTCTTGCTCAAGGGAGACTCAGCCAGGGATGTTATATCACTCCCCCGCCCACATTTTCCTAGCCAGTAATAAAACCAGACCTTCTTTCCACACTTTCATTTTTCACAGAGGGTCTGGACATTCAGTAATGAGATTTGATTGCTTGAGGTGTTTCAGTTTTGAAAGATTTGATCGGCTTCTGACTGATAGCTTGCCTTGACTGATAGCATTCTAGCTCCACATTCACAACCCCTCCCTCTGTTCACTGATTGGACAGGTTAAAATGCCTTCTGAGACAACAAGCTCAATGGGATCCAGACTAGCACTGTAGGGAGATGATAATCCAGCGGAAGTGCTGGGAAGGCAAGGCCAGGCTAACATTTTCCCTACTGGTAATTATTAAATAAAAATCTAATTTCTCCTGTCTAGGTGGGTGACTGCTGCCAAAATGGAGATGGTAGAGTCGATAAGTGTTGTCTGCGTAACAGCCCTTCAAGCACAGGTGGACATAAAGATGTGAGTCACTCCTCCTCATTACTCATCGTGGGCACCAGGGGGTGCTGTCTAGCCTGAGCCCTGGGGTTTGCACAGTTAGATGTAAGGTAGAAGAAGAAAAACCTGACACTGTTCAATTTGTAATATCTGATCTGTCATGCCAGTGTGGCAACGTACTGGTGTCTTTAATACAGAGAAGAAGCTAGAGGTTGAGTGCATGCCAGGCTAACCATAAATATGCATTTCCATTCAAAATCATCTCTAATAGATATCTGAAGAGCTGTATGACATGGAGAATGCCTTACCACTGGACCCAACCCAGGACCTCATATTTCCACCTGAGCTCATGGTCAGTAGCCATCAGGTTTGGGTTCAGCATTGGGTCACTTATGGTCAGTAGCAATTAGCCTTAATTCTGCTCAACCTAATGTCATGTAAGTGCAAGGCTGCCTGACTGTCAGCTTTGACTGTGGTGCACAAATTGTTCACTTGAAGGAGAAATCCAGTGTGAATCAGTCTATAGTACTGTTGTTTGAGGTCACTGAAAGCTGTTGGTAGGAAAAAGAACGAGAAAATGTGATACAACAAAGACCGAATAGCAAATCGTCAGCTAACATTGACCAAATGGGGCACAGAAACTTGCTTTAAATTTCATTTTCTTATGCACCATTCAGTTAATGTTATCTGTCGGGGCAATATTCAATCTATGTTGTGTCAAATATTCTGGTCCTTTTTCCTATAGACAGCACTCAGTGACCTTGAAAAACAGGACAACTGGTTGATTCACACTGGATTTCTCCTTCAACCCACTTGTCATCTTTTTTTGTTGATTTTCCATGAAGCTGATGGGCAGGAATCATGAGGGGGGGCGCTCTTACTTCAGAGGGGAGAGAGTGAAGTGGGTGTCAGTGGGGAGGCTGGAAGATCTGCTGGACCTGAAGGCTGAATACCCTGATGCCACAATGCTAGTTGGAAACACAACTATAGGTGAGGCAATCCCTTGTGTCTGTCTATAGGTGAGGCAATCCCTTGTGTCTGTCTATAGGTGAGGCAATCCCTTGTGTCTGTCTATAGGTGAGGCAATCCCTTGTGTCTGTCTGTGACTATCATATCATCAACTCACGTAGCCTGACTAACTCCTATCAGACTCTTCATGTGTAAATGGGTGACACCATGTTATCCTAGTATAGAATAACATACTAAAAACAACTTGGTGTCACCCCACCAATCAGCCACCTCACATGGAAATGGGTGTTATCTTCATCTGTTTCCTTCTCTCTCTCTCTCTCCCTCCCTCCCTCTCTCTCTCTCTCTCTCTCTGTTTGTCTGATCTTGTTTATCCCATCACTCTATCCACAGGACCTCAGATGCTGTTGAAGGATGTTCACCACCCATTGATCATCTATGCTGGAGGGCTTTCAGAGTTGAATGCAATCCAGTGGACTGACCATGGTAATCAATCATTTGAATGAATGTCAGTGCCGTAAAGGGAGTGAACACACGCCATAATCACCACATTAGCAAACCACTTATCTCTTTATTTGATGAGCAAATGACCTTGTATGGTTTGTCCTCTCTAAATAAACCCGACTCTCCTCGCCATTGAAGTATGTTTGTATTCATTAAAGGAGATGGTTGTAGAACTATTCCAAAAACAACCTATAGAAACGGCAGCAGAAAGTGAAGAAACAGAAATTCCTAAGCACGTCTTACCCGGATATCCTGTGAAGTTAGTATGCAAATCGACTACCAATCGACAAATAGCACTTAAGACGACTCAAATCAAAAGTATTTTATGAGCCCTACACTTAGCAGCTTTTAAGTCACAGAGGAGAGTGTGTAAGTGTAACCCCAGCCTTTGAATGCGTGTGTGTATATGTGTGTATGTTGTGTCCAGGTGTGTGTGTGTGTGTCACAGGGGAGAGTGTGAGTGTGTGTAACCCCAGCCTGGCTTTGTGTGTGTGTGTGTGAGTCACAGGGGAAAGTGTGAGTGTGAGTAATCTCAGCCTGTGTGTGTGTGTGTGTTGTCCAGGTGTGTGTGTGTGTGTGTGTCACAGGGGAGAGTGTCAGTGTGTGTAACCCCAGCCTGGCTTTGTGTGTGTGTGTGAGTCACAGGGGAGAGTGTGAGTGTGAGTAATCTCAGCCTGTGTGTGTGTGTGTGTGTGTGTGTGTGTGTGTGTGTGTGTGTGTGTGTGTTGTCCAGGTGTGTGTGTGGGGGCGGCGTGCAGTCTGTCCCTGCTGAAGGAGACTCTGGAGGTGGCTGTGAAGACGCTGAAGCCGGAGAAGATCAAAGGGTTCCAGGCCTTAGTGACCACTCTACAGTGTCTGGCAGGAAAGCAGATTCGCAACATGGCAGTGAGTCCCTTAATGAGATGTGTGTGTGTGTGTGTGTGTGTGTGTGTGTGTGTGTGTGTGTGTGGGTGTGTGTGTGTGGGTCTCTCTCTCTCAACACTTATTAAAAATGTCCAACCAGAGTTGGTTGACAAGAAGTGTTATTCACATTTACAGACTCTAGGAGGAAACATCCTAAGTGCCAATCCCAAATATGATCTAAACAGTATCCTGGCTGCAGCAGGAAGTACTCTTCATATTATCTCAAAAGGTATGTCTTACTTATAATAGTACAAACAAACAAACAAACAAACAAATAAATAAACAAATAAAGAAGTAAATTATAATTTACACTTCAAGTCATCTCAAAAGGTCCATCGTCCTTCCTTCCTCTCTGCTTTGACCCTTAGAGTTCTAACCACAGTACAGATTCGGTTTGAAGATTATGATTGAATCCGAATACTCCTTCTAAGCCCTGAACACTTATAGACTGAACTGGCAAAAGGTTAGGGTTATGGTTAGGGAGTGAATCTTCAGTCTAGATTGTTCAATTATATTTTTCCCTGTCTAGATGGTTCAAGGGATATTCTACTGGATGATGACTTCTTCTCTGGCTTTGGCAAGACGGTTCTAAAGCCCTGTGAGGTTCTTCAGTCTGTGCACATCCCTTTCACAGAACCGGTGAGTTCCTCTAGTAAAACCCTCTGATCAGCCTTGATCACTGAACACTGACCAAGATGGTCACTGTGGAATTGTATGTGTAAGCACCTTCTGCTCAAGTTCAAGCCTTTATTATTGCCATTCGCTCAAGTACAGATTTACAGGGCCATTGGAAAGACTATGTGGATCACTGAATCACTAAGCCATTTAAAAAGGATAGACACTATTAAATAAATAAGTAGAAAGCACATAAAAGTACAAACAGGTACAAAAATTGTAAAAATACAAACAGGAACAAAACTTCTGAAAAAAAGGTTCAGAGTGCAGCAGTGTCATTGTAAGCAGAATGTGTTTTATTTCCAGGATATTTACATTAACATGTACCAGCTGTGAATGATCTCAGGGCTAGCCTCTCCTAGCGCAACTTGGGGTGAAGTGTCTTGCTCAAGCGCACAACGACGGCAGCTGGAATTCGAACCCATAATTTCCAGGCTACTAGCATGCTAGCTGGGTTCCAGGCTACTTGCATGCTAGCTGGGTTCCAGGCTACTAGCATGCTAGCTGGGTTCCAGGCTACTAGCATGCTAGCTGGGTTCCAGGCTACTAGCATGCTAGCTGGGTTCTTTAACAGCTTTGCCACTGTGCATATTGTGCTAATGTATGTGCTGGGGCCTGAAATTAAGTTCCTCATTGTGCTCTGATTAGGGGTAGGAACTTATTTTATCAATACAATGCTATTGTTGATTCTGGTTATCGGTACAATTCTTTATGAATTCTTTTATCAGTTCCATACTGTTTAGAAGATATTCTACACAGGTTTCCAGTATCAGCACGTAGGCCTACAGCAGACTCTAGCCTGTACTACTAAGGTGACCATAGCAGCTTATTAGAATGAGGGAAACCGTAGAACTGTGTTATCTATTTCAGTTTTCTATTTAGAAAGACCCTTTAACCGTGGTCTGAGAAACATGCCAGCATTGATGAGAGGGACTGATAATGTTGAAGTGAAACGATTCCAGTGATTTGAAGCATTCGACTCTCTGTGCTATTCTAGTAAAAGTTCCAGTCTATTCTGGTTCTCAATTCACAGTTCTCGATCCCCACCCAATAGCTGCATTGCTGCAGGGCTACATGTATTGTGTGTGATTGCGCCTTTTGACTCCTTTGTGTTTGTCTGTGTGTTGCAGTGGGAGTTTGTGTGTGAAATCTCTTTCTGACACTTTTGTGTCTGTCTGTGTGTTGCAGTGGGAGTTTGTGTGTGAAATGTCTTTCTGACCCCTTTGTGTCTGTCTGTGTGTTGCAGTGGGAGTTTGTGTGTGAAATCTCTTTCTGACCCCTTTGTGTCTGTCTGTGTGTTGCAGTAGGAGTTTGTGTGTGAAATCTCTTTCTGACACTTTTGTGTCTGTCTGTGTGTTGCAGTAGGAGTTTGTGTGTGAAATCTCTTTTTGACCCCTTTGTGTCTGTGTGTTGCAGTGGGAGTTTGTGTGTGAAATCTCTTTTTGACCCCTTTTGTCTGTGTGTTGCAGTGGGAGTTTGTGTGTGAAATCTCTTTTTGACCCCTTTGTCTGTGTGTTGCAGTGGGAGTTTGTGTGTGAAATCTCTTTTTGACCCCTTTGTCTGTGTGTTGCAGTGGGAGTTTGTGTGTGAAATCTCTTTTTGACCCCTTTGTGTCTGTCTGTGTGTTGCAGTGGGAGTTTGTGTGTGGCTTCCGGCAGGCCCAGCGGAGGGAGTTTGCCTTCTCCATCGTCAACGCTGGCATGAGGGTCGCCCTGAGGGAGAACACTGATGAGGTGGAGGACCTGCAGGTGTTTTACGGAGGGGTGGGGCCCACGCTGGTCAAAGCCAGACGCACCTGTGAAAGCCTGACTGGACGGTATGTGTGAGTTCCTGCTGGAGTTTTACGGAGGGGGTTGGGGGGGGCATGTCTGTCAAAGTGAGAGGCTGGCGGGACGGTATAAGATCCTGCAGATCCTGTGTTTTGTGGAGGGGTGGGGCCCACGCTGGTCAAAGCCAGACGCACCTGTGAAGGGCTGGCGGCAGAGGAAGTCAAACAGTGTGCACATCCAAAGAATAAGGTGCTGGATCCAAAAAGACGTATCCTAGAACTGAAAGAACAGAAGGTTCATTCACTTAGGCACCTTAGGGCCTCCACTACTACTCTACTGGGCCTCCCCTACTACCCTACTGGTTAGGGCCTCCACTACTACCCTACTGCCCTCCACCACTAGCCTACTGGTTAGGGCCTCCACTACTACCCTACTAGACCTCCCCTACTACCCTACTGGTTAGGGCCTCCACTACTACCCCACTGGTTAGGGCCTCCACTACTACCCTACTGGTTAGGGCCTCCACTACTACCCTACTGCCCCTCCCCTACTACCCTACTGGTTAGGGCCTCCACTACTACCCTACTGCCCTCCACCACTACCCTACTGGTTAGGGCCTCCACTACTACCCTACTGCCCTCCACTACTACCCTACTGGTTAGGGCCTCCACTACTACCCTACTAGGCCTCCACTACTACCCTACTGGTTAGGGCCTCCACCACTACCCTACTGGGCCTCCACTACTACCCTACTGGTTAGGGTCTCCACTACTACCTTACCGGTTGGGGCCTCCACTACTACCTTACTGGTTGGGGCATCAGGTTTGAAACCGAAGGGTTGTTGGTTCTGATCCCCGACCCAGTAGGATAAATGTGGCCTGGAGAAGTGCAGAGACCAAATTGAAAGACTCGTTATACTTACGTACTTAACATTCAAGTCTGATGCAGAGCTGCGCCATTCAGAGCCCTGCATCAGACCTGTTCAACCAGTGACTGTAGAAAAAAGCAGACATCCAAAAAGCCAGAAGGACCAAAAAATGATGGAGGTCATGCAAGACTCAGAGCGAACATTCTGATGATGGAGGTCATGCAAGACTCAGAGTGAATAATCTGATGATGGAGGTCATGCAAGACTCAGAGCGAATGATCTGATGATGGAAGTCATGCAAGACTCAGAGTGAATAATCTGATGATGGAGGTCATGCAAGACTCAAAGCGAATGATCTGATGATGGAAGTCATGCAAGACTCATGTCTGAGTGAATGATCTGTGCATCCATGGCACTTGAATTCATGTATTGTTTGGCCATTGTTATTACGTTTGTGTTTGTTTGTGATTGTTTGGTGTGTGTGATGGGGTTGTTTTGTTGTTGTTGTTGTTTTTTACCCCAGGCCATGGCGTGAGGAGCTGCTTGAGGAGGCCTGTAGTCTCCTGCGGGAGGAGGTGGATCTGTCCCCGGGGGTCCACGGGGGAAGAGAGGAGTATCGGGAGACCCTGGTTCTCAGCTTCTTCTTCAAGTTCTACTTGCACGTCCTCCTGGAGCTCAGAGATAAGGTGTTGTTTGGATTTTTTCTTAATTGCTAAGTTCTTAAAAGCAGTCAAAGTCCACATCAGGAAATAATGCTGAAGTTGATTTTATTTCAGTATTTCAGTTTTATTTTATTTCAAAACTACCTATTCATTCTGTACTCATTAATTATTCATGACATGACGTAACAACCATTGTAACATTCTGCAACAAGATGGGGCTATTCACCCACAATTAAACCATATCTCCCAGCTGTCTATCCCTGACCTTGAGTCTTCCCTGGGCCTATTTAGTTAGTCAATTCTAACACATAGATCATGTTTTCTGTCTTCCAGAGTCTCCTAATTAGCCCAGACACTCCATTCCTTTCCCGTTAGATCAGAACATCCATCCATCCAGTTAGATTAACAGAAAAGAACATGTAATGTGCTGGATATGTTGTGGCCAGTACCGAGATATAACTAAAGACAGTAGTTCATATGCCCAGTGTTTCAAGATACAATTAGGACATAGAAACATTGATACTAAACATGTAGAGTGACATGAAACCCAGTGGTACCAAGTACCACTCCACTATGTTAAATTTTTACATGTTTTTAAAATTGGTTAAAAGATCCACTAGAATCATGCTGGACCCTTTCTTTCCGTGACTACGACGCCTTGGCCTTGCTTTCTGCAGATGTCTTGCCTCATCACAGTGGTCCCTTGTGGAGCTATTGAGACTCTTTCAATAGTGTTCTGTAGATATTTAGCCAACTTGGTAAAAACATGTCTGTATTCTGAAAGTCAGACTAATAGTGGCTTGTTCCTTCCTGTCTCTGTATCTCTGAAATGGTGCCCTGTGTCTTACTGTGTCTAGCTGTGTGGAGGATACGGCCATACATGTACTCAGAATCCAGTTACATAGTTATGCTAAAGTATTTTAGAAACTGTCACAACAGTCCCTTCATCCTGGCCTCCTCTAGACAAACAAACACTAGTTTTGTTTGTTTGTTTGTTTTTTGTCTGGGTGGGGGGTTAAGTACTCCACTGGTTTTGTCTGGGTGGGGGATTAAGTACTCCACTGGTTTTGTCTAGGTGGGGGATTAAGTACTCCACTGGTTGTGTATCCCATCTTGTTACTCCCACCAAACAGTGGCTGCATTCCAATGACCTTCCTAAAGCCCCCTTAAGCCCTGACCCCTAAAACCTAACTGCTGTTAATCAGACATTTCAAAGTCAAAAGTCAAAGTCAAAGTGTACTTTATTGTCAATTCACTATCTAACAAGCATTACAAAGAGGATTGAAATTGCGTTTCATCAGACACCAAATGTGCAATTTAACTAAAACACATACACACACGCGCACACACACACAATAACAAATAGACATAAATTGTGGTAATTTCTGTAAACAAACCTTTGGAGCATTCTGGCACAAAATGGCTACTGTGGATCACCCAGGTGGGTGCTACACATTGATGGTAGTTAGTGAGGTCACCCTTCCTCTTCACAGCACTTTGGGTGTCTTGACAAGTTCTACAGAAATGTAAGTAGTTGTTATTGAAGTGGTTTTTTGAATGCAGATAGACTGCCATTGTAAGGCAAAATATACTGAAATCCACAATTTCTTCTGGCCTGTTTCAGCCCTGATGCCAATAACACAAAAGACTTTCCCCTCCATAGGAGGCCAAGAGAAGATAAGAGTAGAGTAGTAAGGAGTAAGAGTAGAAACTGTCTCTCTCTTACTCCACTGGAGGCAAAGCTGACCAAGAGCTGCCACCCTGAGGCCCCCTCTCTAAACAAACGAACTTTGCTTCATGTGCTTAACTTTGACTCACATATTATCTGTAAATATCTTGGTTGAATGTAATATAGTCTAATCTAAAGTATATATACCTAATTATATGCAAAAACCTATATTGTAGCCTGCATCCTAATTTGAGTTACCAGCTTCCACTCAGCCGGTTGACCAATTACAGTTTAGTTTAGGTGCCAATGAGCCGAGTGGAGGATAAACGAGACATCTCCTCCATTGTTCAGAACTCAACCTCTACTCTACTCTTCTCTACTCAAACTCTACTCTACTCTACTTCTACTCTACTCAACCTCTACTCTACTCTACTCTTCTCTACTCAGCCCCTACTCTACTTCTACTTCTACTCTACTCTACTCAACCTCTACTGTACCTCTACTCTACTCTACTCTTCACTACTCTTCTCTACTCAACCTCTACTCAACCTCTACTCTACTCTACTCTACCCTACTCTACTATTCTCTACTTAGCCTCTACTCTACTCAACCTCTACTCTACTCTACCTCTACTCTACTCTTCTGTACTCTTCTGTACTCTACTCAACTCGTCTATACTCTACTCTTCTCTACTCTATTCTTCTGTACTCTACTCTTCTCTATACTCTTCTCTTCTGTATTCTACTCTACTCTACTCTACTCTTCTGTACTCTACTCTACTCTACTCTTCTCTACTCTACTCGACTCTACCTCTACTCTTCTCTTCTCTACCGCTACTCTACTCTACTCTACTCGACTCTACCTCTACTCTTCTCCTCTCTACCTCTACTCTACCTCTACTGTTCTCTACCTCTACTCTACCTCTACTGTTCTCTACCTCTACTCTTCTTTACCTCTAATCTACTCTACTCTGCCTCTACTGTACTCTACTCTACCATTCTCTTCTCTAACTCTACTCTACTCTACTCTTCTCTACCTCTTCTCTTCTCTACCTCTACTCTACTCTTCTCTTCTCTACCTCTACTCTACTCTACTCTACCTCTACTCTACTCTACCCCTACTCTACTCTTCTGTTCTCTTCTCTTCTCTACCTCTACTCTACTCTACTCTGCTCTGCTCTACTCTACTCTACTCTTCTCTTCTCTTCTCTACCTCTACTCTACCTCTACTCTTCTTTTTTCTTCTCTACATCTACTGTACTCTACCTCTACTCTACTCTTCTGTTGGTTCTCTACTCTTTGCTTCTGCACTTTTGCTGGAAGGCCGTCTTTCTCTGTGGCCTTTCTCTGTCTCTCTCTTTTTCTTTCTCTTTCTTCAGCCAGTGAGTGTTGCATGTGATGTAGTGATAGTGAAGGGGGACTGAACTGAAGATGAATATCATTTCTCAGGATGTGTGTGTCAGTGAGCTACCACTGGATCATCTCAGCGCCCTGAAGCCCTTCAAGAATGACGTTCCACAGGGAAAACACTCATTCCAGGTTTGGCACTGCACACTGATTCATATTCAAGCCATCTCTGACATAGTTACTGTATATTACACTGATTCATATTGAGACCGTCTCTCACATATTTACTGTATATTAGACATTCATATTGAAGCCATTTCTCACATACTAATTACTGTTAGGGGTAGGAATTGAGAGCCAGGAATGCAGTAGAACTGAGAATCTAATGCATCAATTCACTGGAATCATATCATATATCTTCTAAACAGTCAAAAGACAGGAACTGATAAAGAATTGGACTGATAAGCAGAATCGACAATGGCATTGATACTGATAAAATCCTATCAATTCCCAACCCTAATTACTGTATATTAGATTGATTTATATAGAAGCCATTTTTTACTTGCTAGTCCTGTAAGCCTGGCAGTGACGGTTCTGAGTTGTGTTTCATTTTGGATGTAGCTCATTACTGAAGCTCAGTCCAGCAAGGACCCAATCGGATGTCCCAGAATGCACCAGGCTTCATTCCAGCAGGCAACAGGCGAAGCGCAGTACTACGATGACATACCACCTGTTACAGGAGAGCTCTTTGTTTCCATGGTGACCAGCACGAGAGCTCATGCCAAGATTCTGTAAGAATGACAGCATGAAGCTTTGGGCTTGAAGAGATAACAGATTTGACATTTTGTGATGTGAAGAATGATACATACTCATAATAATAGTAGTTAAATTCACTATTAAATTAAATTCACTTCAGTTCACTATTAAATAATTCACAGTTTCCCCTTCAAACTCAGTGCAACAAGAAACCTGAGAGGAATGACGCTCCTACAACAGTAGTACAACAGTAGTTCTGAGATTAAGTAAAGCCAAGAATTGTGTTAAAGAGAGATAGTGGTGGATGAAGAGGGAGCTGCAAGTAATTCACTGTTTCCCCTTCAAACCCAGTTCCATTGATGCTTCTGAGGCTTTGGCCATGCCAGGGGTCGTGACCTTTATCTGTGCCAATGACGTTCCTGGACAGAACCGAAGGCTGTGGTTCAACAACGTTGAAGAATTGTTTGCTGAAGAGGAGGTATCCACACAGTGACCTTCACATCATCTGTAATATTAGTACAATGTGTGTGTGTGTGTGTTTGTATGTGTGTGTGTGTGTGTGTGTGTATATGTGTTTGATAATCTTTGTGTGTGTGTGTGTATGTGTGTGCGTATGTGTAGTTGCTGTGTGTCTGATAATCTTTGTGTGTGTGCGTGTGTGTGTGTGTGTGTGTGTGTAGGTGCTGTGTGTGGGTCAGATAGTAGGTGCTGTGGTGGCAGAGAGCCGTGAGCAGGCTAAGAGGGCAGCAGGAAAGGTCAAGGTCACATATGAGGACCTGCTCCCTGTCTTCTTCACCATCCAGGTAAAATACTTTAGACACAAAACACCAGGCCATCATAAATACCAGGCCATCATAGACACCAGGCCATCAGAGACATCAGGCCATCAGAGACATCAGGCCATTATATATGCTACGCCATCATAGACACCAGGCCATCATAGACATCAGGCCATCATAGATGCTAGGCCCAAGGCCATAGACACCAGGCCATCATATATGCTAGGCCATCATAGACATCAGGCCATCATAGATGCTAGGCCCAAGGCCATAGACACCAGGCCATCATAGATACTAGGCCATCATAGACACCAGGCCATCATAGACACCAGGCCATCGTAGACACCAGGCCATCGTAGACACCAGGCCATCATAGACACCAGGCCATCATAGATGCTAGGCCATCATAGATGCTAGGCCATCATAGACATCAGGCCATCATGGACATCAGGCCAGCATAGACACCAGGCCATCATAGATACCAGGCCATCATAGATACCAGGCCATCATAGATACTAGGCCATCATAGATGCTAGCCCATCACAGATGCTAGCCCATCACAGATGCTAGCCCATCACAGATGCTAGGCCATCATAGATGCTAGGCTTTTATAGACGGTAGGCCCCAGGCCATAGACACCAGGCCATGTTTATGTTTATTTGTACTTGGCAGATGCTTTATCCAAAGTACATACAGTGAGGCAATACAACAGGCTCCTTACTTCAACACGTTAGAGACAATTCATACAATGTTTACTATTTTAAACAATATAACCTGAGAGGGAGTGGGGTTGGTGACTGTGGTTCGGCTGAGTGCTGCAGGTAGCCACAGATATGGCTCTAATCACACTGGAGAAGATTCACACATGGGCAGCAGAAAAACAAAGTGTTATTGTTGTTGACAGGAGGCCATAGAGCATGAGTCTTTCTTCAGTCCTAAGAGACAAGTGCAGAGGGGGGATGTGGACAAGGCCTTTGAGGACGTGGACTGCATCTTAGAAGGTGACCTCACACACACACACACACACACACACACACACACACACACACACACACAAACACAAACACACATGGTTATTTGACGTTCCTGAGAGCTGTTGGTATGGTATGAAAACAAGAGAATAAGACGACATACAACATTGATCAAATTTGCGAAACAGCAGTGATCGCTAACTCATGGGAACACAAGGAACTTTGTTTCAGGTTCGTTTCACTGTGCCCCCATCAGTTAGTGTTAACTGCAGTGTCGCTCGTTGGCCTATGCTGCACCAAATTCTCACATTCTCATACCTACCAGCAGCACTTGGCAATGTCAAACAACAGGACTATTGATTTATTCACACCGAATTTCTCCTCTAAGGTACAGGTGAGCTGCTGAGTTGTGTTTAGGTGCTGCTGTTTGTTGTGTTGTCATGGATAACTCCCATCCTCTGGTGCCTCTAGGGGAGCTGTATATGGGGGGTCAGGAGCACTTCTACATGGAGACCCAGGGGCTGATCGCTGTACCCAGGCCAGAGGCTGGAGAGATGGAGCTCTATGTAGCCAGTCAGCATGCTGCTTACACTCAGGTGTGTGATTTAGCCAATCAGCATGCTCCTTACACTCGGGTGAGAGATTTAGCCAATCAGCATGGTGCTTACACTCAGGTGTGTGATTTAGCCAATCAGCAGGCTCCTTACACTACACTATCTTCTGTTTGGGTTTTAGCTATCTCAAACGGATATTTTTTTAAAAAGTGGAGTTTATTCAAAGATTATTCAAAAAAGGATATGCAATTGTAAAATGCAGTTATATAAGAAATTGATTAAAATTGATGAAAATGGATTAAGATTTTAAAAATACCTAGATACATGTAAACAAGCCCTAAGACTTGATGTAAGGTTATGAACATCACTTAGAGTCTGACCAATCAGTGTGAATGGCACTGAGAGTTGACCTCAGGACTGACCAATCAGTGTGAATGGCACTGAGAGTTGACCTCAGGACTGACCAATCAGTGTGAATGGCACTGAGAGTTGACCTCAGGACTGACCAATCAGTGTGATTTCCAACAGGAAGTGGTGAGCATCACACTGGGCATCGATGCCAATAAGATCACCTGCCATGTGAAGAGACTAGGAGGGGCCTTTGGGGGCAAAGTCATGAAGATCGCCGCCCTGTCTGCCATCACTGCTACTGCAGCACACAAGTAAGTAAGCCTTCACATCTCTGCCCCCCACCCACATGTACTATGCAGTCAACAGGCAGGTCCACTGAAAGTGGATTTCTTGCCATATCCATCATTCCAATAAAATGCCACTGGATTTGTTTCATGTCATTTTATGAGATTGAAGGATTTGTGTTGTGTTCAGCTGTAGAGGTAGCACACACACACACACACACGCACACACACACACGCACACGCGCACACACACACACACACACACGCACACGCACACACATAAAAGTGATATTATTCTTCTTTATATTCTGTCACATCCCTCCATAGTGTGTAATGTTTTGATGTCCTGTGTCTTATGTGTTAATGCAGGACTGGTCGCTCAGTTTGGTTTGGTTAGACTGGAGTGATGTGTGTTTGATGTCCTGTGTGTGTTTGATGTCCTGTGTCTTATGTGTTAATGCAGGACTGGTCGCTCAGTTTGGTTTGGATTAGATTGGAGTGATGTGTGTTTGATGTCCTGTGTGTGTTTGATGTCCTGTGTCTTATGTGTTAATGCAGGACTGGTCGCTCAGTTCGGTGTGTTTTAGATCGGAGTGATGACATGCTGATCACCAGCGGAAGGCATCCCTTCCTGGGCAAATATAAGGTGGGGCCCAATGGCATTCTGAGATATGTGGGGATTTTGTTGACCTACAGCAATATGCCACAAGGACTTGATGTGGATGTATTTTGGATTAGGTTGGCTTTCCGAGAGATATTGGTGTGTTTTTGATTAGGTTGGTTTTCTGAGAGATGGGACAGTCCTGGCAGTGGACATGACCTACTACAGCAATGGGGGATGCACACTAGACGAGTCCTCATTTGTAAGTTCCAAACAAACAAACAAACAAACAAACAAACACAAATAAGAAAAGGGGCTGAGATATGTTGTATTTGGTGTCTGTCAGTCATACATTTAGACATGTAGCACGTAGGCGGGACTATATGTGCACCTTCCTATATTTACATTTACATTTATGCATTTAGCAGACACTTTTATCCAAAGCGACTTACAAAAGAAGATAACATTCAAGCTACAACACAGTGAAAAAAAACTAACAAAGAATGCATATTGCTAACATAAAATTAGTATTTTAAGTTGAAAGTGCAATAGTGTAATAAAAGTGCAGTATGGAGAGAGATTAAGAGTAAGAGGTTAAGTGCATTGCTGGTATTCAGAAATTCAGGCCAGGAGATATTCCTGGAAGAGCTGGGTCTTTCTGCCAGTTCACCAGCCATGAGCCTTAGTTACTGTAGCCACCCATCCTCTACGTTATGGACTGTGTATGGCAGTCATGTACTGTACTATGTGAGCAGCACTGTCCTGGGTTGATCCTCTGCTCCTGACCCCCTGCATGTTCTAAGATCATGGAGAAAGCTCTGCTCCACATGGACAACGGCTACCGCATCCCACACCTGCGTGGGCGAGGCCTGGTGTGTAAGACCTTCCTGCCATCCTACACGGCATTCCGGGGCTTTGGCGGACCCCAGGGCCTCACCATGATGGAGAGTGTGATGCAGGAGGTTGCCACATACTGCGGTCTGCCTGCCGAGATGGTGAGATTTTCCAGCAGTGATTACTTAAGGCTGGTCCATGTCATTACACAGGGACACATGATTTACGCTGTAGTTTTGTCTCGTCATAGACAGAAACATCGTCATCAAGGTGAACAGGATTTGGTCGGTCTTTCTTTTTGCTCATGTTCCTCATTTGAGTTATGAGGCATTTGCATTTTTAAATCTTCACTTAGATTTTTCTTTACTTTTACTTGGATTTCTCTATTGCAATATACCTGCAAAACACTTTCTATTCTCTTTGTGTGTGATTTGACCCTGTGCTGTGCTGTAGCAGCCTGATGTGCTGTGAGGTTCCATACCAATGTACTGAAGTTCTGATGTCCAGGTGAGGCAGAGGAACATGTACAGAGAAGAGGAGTGTCTGACCCACCACAAGCAGCTCTTCTGCCCGAGGGACATGCTCCGCTGCTGGGACCACTGCCTGGAGAGGGCCCAGTACCACCAGCGCCGACAAGCCATCCAGTGCTTTAACGCCCACAACTACTGGAAGAAGAGGGGCATCTGCATTGTGCCACTCAAGTTTGGCATTGGCTTCTCCAAAGGCTTCTACAATCAGGTCAGAGACATAGAGTTGGGCTTTTCCAATCAGGTTAGTGATATACAGTCAGGCTTCTCCAATCAGGTTAATGATATACAGTCAGGCTTTTCCAATCAGGTTAGTGATATACAGTTAGGCTTCTCCAATCAGGTCAGTGATATACAGTTGGGCTTCTCCAATCAGGTTAGTGATATACAGCTGGGCTTCTCCAGTCAGGTCAGTGATATACACTCAGGTTTCTCCAAGGGCTTCTCCAATCAGGTTAGTGATATACACTCAGGCTTCTCCAATCAGGTCAGTCATATACACTCAGGTGTGTTGACATTTAGTTTGGTGTGTTGCTGTAGACCTGCCAGAGCTAGAAGAGCACATTGGTTTGGCCAGTGTTGACTACCAGCATTATCTTTATCCATGTTGTCTGTGACTAGTTTGTGTATGGGTGTATGTGTGAGTTATATATGAGCGGTGTGTGTATAAGTGTGTTAGTGTGTGTATGTATGTGTGTGTGTGTGTTGTCTATGAGTAGAGTGTGTGTGTGTGTGTCAGTTATGTATGAGTGGTATGTGTATGTGTGAGTATGTTGTCTATAAGTAGAGTGTGTGTGTGTGTGTTGTCTATGAGTAGAGTGTGTGTGTGTGTGTGTGTGTGTGTTGTCTCAGCTGGTTTCTATATCACTGGCCTCTGCTCTGTCCCCTTGTCCCTCAGGGTGCAGCCCTAGTGAACATCTACAAAGACGGCTCAGTGCTGCTGTCTCACGGGGGGACAGAAATGGGACAGGGCATCAACACCAAAGCTATGCAGGTCTGGAGCACACAGAGGACACTCACTTTTTTATTCCTTACATCCTTATGTTGTAGTTCATGTTGGTCTTGACAACTTCTACTCTACAGTATATGCTGGACCCAGTAGGCGTGTCCACAGATGCTGAGAGCACATGTGCACTAGGGACACAGCACAGCCTCCGTGGGCCGCTTAGTATCAACACTGACTATGCGTTGGTCTTTGCTGCTGGTTTTTCCAGATTGCCAGTCGTGTCCTGAAGGTGCCCATGTCCCTGATCCACATAAAGGAGACGTGTACGGGCAGCGTGCCCAATGCTGCCCCATCAGCTGCCTCGTTTGGCACGGACGCAGTGGGCATGGCTGTCAAGGTTACCGCTAAACACCATACCACTACTACCCATCATGTGTTTCTGTGGTAACGCTTGATAAATGCTTTAAGTGTGTGTTTGTCTCCTCATGACATTACAGGATGCTTGTGAGAAACTGATGAGTCGACTGGAGCCAGTGATGCAAAAACATCCAAATTACTCTTGGCCTCAGCTGGTACGATAACCTCACAGTCTACTGACTACACTCACAGGCTACTGACTACACCCTCTCTGGCATCTGATTACACTCACGGGCTACTGATTACACCCTCACAGTCTAGTGATTACACACACATTCTACTGACTACACCCTCATAGGCTAGTGACTACACCCTCTCTGGCTTCTGATTACTCTCACAGTCTAGTGACTACACTCTCACAGGTTAGTGGGAATGATACTAGAGGAGGGTTCTCTGTACCTGTGGGAATGAAGGATGTTTTTGTGTAGCTGTGTTGTTTTGTCTTCCCCAGGTCGTGGAGGCCTACTGCCAGAAGATTAGTCTGTCTGCCACGGGCTTTTTCATGTAAGTGTGTGAACAAGAGGGGGAGAATTTAAGAAAATGACTGTAAAACACCAGTTGTAAAAATGATGATAGTGTGGAGCGAACTGTGTGCTTTATAAATACACTTAACAAATGTCTGAAGAAAATAAGCAACTTGTATAACATGCAGACAAATCACAAGGAACATGTGCAGAGAAAGTTGAATATGAATTGAATGAGATTATCAGTAACAAGAGGCTTGTTGTTTGCAAAGGGGTAGATTGAGTATTGAGTACTGAGAGTGTAGTAGATTGAGTATTGAGTGCAGGGGTTCAGTATCTTGCTCAAGGACACTTTGATGGGGTCAGGCAGAGTGGGGCTCGAACCTGCAACCCTTCAGTTGCCAAACAGCAACTCTACCACCTGCGCCACAATGGCCCTGATGATGAGAGTGTTGTGTGTGGCTGATGATGATGAGAGTGTTGTGTGTTGTCTGCAGGGGTGCCCACACCAATGTTGACTGGGAGAAGGGGGAGGGGAATGCCTACTACTACTTTACCTTTGGAGCCTGTTGCTCTGAGGTGGAGATCGACTGCCTGACGGGAGACCATAAAGTAAGTGTGGGAGAGGGAGTGTGTGACAGAGTGACAGTCTGAGTGGGTGTTTCATGAATTGTTCATTGTTTTGATATTGCAGAACATTCGGACAGACATTGTTATGGATGTTGGACAGAGCCTGAACCCAGCGCTAGATATTGGACAGGTAGACTCATGAAAAAATGATGACTGCAACTGTGGGTAGGTGGGTGAAGGGTAGGTGATGAATCCCCCAACCTGCCGTCTTGGCTCCCCCTGGCCGTAGCATTGATGAGGATGTGGTTGTAGTTGTGTGAGTGGTGTTCAGATCATGCATTACTTGGGATTTGAACCGGCAACCTTCTACCCCAAGATCATAGTTCTTACCCAGAGAGCCACGCAGTCACAGATGGACACTGTGCCAATGCATGCATTAATAGCCCAGTAGTGTGTTAGTTTATTCTGTCCCTCCCTGTGGTTGGTTGGTTGGTTGTGCGTGTGTGTCATTCGTGTTGTCTTTTGGCTATGTGCTGGTTGTGTGTGTATGTGTTACTC
The DNA here is from genome assembly GCA_015244755.2 of Tenualosa ilisha. Classification (NCBI taxonomy): domain Eukaryota; kingdom Metazoa; phylum Chordata; class Actinopteri; order Clupeiformes; family Clupeidae; genus Tenualosa; species Tenualosa ilisha. Next base: position 362,666 of record PYXC01002738.1, on the reverse strand, counting down.
TTGCTGTCACTGAGCTGTGGTGTGTGTGTGTGTTCTGCAGACAGAAGGAGGCTTTGTCCAGGGCGTGGGCCTCTATACCATCGAGGAGCTCCAGTTTTCCCCAGAGGGGGTTCTAATGACCCGCGGGCCAGACCAGTACAAAGTCCCAGCACTCTGTGACATCCCTACACAGCTCAACGTGCACCTGCTGCCTGACTCACACAACCCCCACGCCATTTACTCATCTAAGGTGAGACACACACACACACACACACACACACCTACTGCCTGACTCTCACAATGGCCTCATGGCATCTACAGATCAAGTACAAAGGATATAATTTATGACCCACTGTGATATCAGCAGAGATGGCAAAAGTACACCCTTTCCATACTCAAGTAGAAGTATAGATGTGTAAAATAAGACTAGTAAATTTGCAAGTACTGACTTAACTTTCTTACTCAAGTAGAAGTGAAAAGTACAGGCTCTGAAATGTACTTAAAAGTATGAAAGTAAAAAGTATACTTTAGCCTGTTTAAAGGACTATTTTGACAGTACTTTTTGGTGAAGGAAGCAGACTCTAGCCTACAATACACCTTATTATCCGCTGTGGTTATTGAGTTCATCTGATGGTGTTTGAGACACCTATTATTGTGTCACCCGTGTTGGACTGGGCCCTAATGTTTGGAAGGCACAAGAAAAGTACAGATACCTTAAAGTGCTACTTAAGTACAGCACTTAAGTATTTGTACTTAGTTACTTCCCATCTCTGGATATCAGGGAGACCTACCCACAGTGTGTGCTGTGTGTGTTTGCTGTGTGTGCTGTGCTGTGCTATGTGTGTGTATGTGTGTGTGTGTGCGTGCGCAGGGCATTGGGGAGCCCCCTGTGTTTTTTGGCTGCACCATCTTCTTTGCCATAAAGGAGGCCATTGGAGCAGCACGGCGACAGCGAGGCCTGAGGGAGTGTTTCCCCCTGAGCTCCCCCGCCACCGCAGAGAAGATCCGCATGGCCTGCCAAGACCACTTCACCAAAATGGTAGGTACACACAAGTGACCACCTCACGGGCAGTCACCTGCAGTCTGCGATGCATTCTGGGTTGAAAACACCAGAAATAACCAATGGGTCTCTGAAAGGTTTTTCAAACCAGAATGCATCTGTAGCCAGCATGATAAAGTCAGGTAATGTGGGATTGGCCTCTTCTGATCCCAGTCCACTTCCAAAAAAAAGGGAAAGAGTGCCACCTACAGGCAGTTATTCTGTTACCTGCTGCTCTTTCAGGTATGTTACCAGTGGAGCAGAATACTGTACTAATCCTTCAAAAGTCAATACAAGCACCAGATTACTCATCTTTCAAACGTCAATACAAGCATCAAAATAAATACTTTCAAAGGTAAATCGGTCTCCCAACAGTATGACTAGACACTGGAATTCAGTTTCTAACCCAAGCACATCATGGGATATGAGCCCAAACACGTTTTTGCTAAGTGTTGTGCCACCTAGTGGTCACACGGCACCAAATCTGTTGGGACCCATTGCGTCACGTCAAAGCACTGCCAAGATATGAGCTCACTTCCTGTTAGGTGACTTTTGCCATCAAATTTGATTGGCTGTAGCAGGCGAATGCTTTAAAGTCCATAGAAAAATACAGATAACTTTACAGACTAAGCCTCACAAAAGTTATGTGCTGATCACACAAACTGAATTTAGTTTCTTTTGTTCTGTGCTGATCACACAAACTGAATTTAGTTTCTTTTGTTCTGTGCTGATCACACAAACTGAATTTAGTTTCATTTGACAAAATCCAAAATAGCGGAACATCCGATACGGAAAGGATTCCAATGGTGCCAGTTGTTCAAAAATCATTCGTATGGGTCAAAAGTTGCTTATGTGAAAGCACTCTCAGTTGGTGGCACTAAACGATTCAAGGTGCCAGTATGAAATTTGGAGGATGATCAGTCTTTAAATGGTGTGACCTCTCTCAGGCTCCCTCTGCACAGAAAGGACGCTGCAGACCATGGAGAGTCCCATCTAAGGCCAGAGAGCACTTGGCAGTAACTCAGCCATCACTGGAGAAAGACAGAAGTAAACGCAACAGAGTTCCAGTGATCCATCTGTCTCTCTATCTTCACCCAGTCACACAGAGGGCATTGGCCATTTTGGCTGATGTTAATCACCCAGTACATAAAGAGTTTTGTCTCTGGCCATCAGGGAGGAGGAATAAGCAGGCTGATCTGATAGATCTTTGAGATCATTTGTCCCAGTAGCTGTTGGGTTTCTTAGTAAGTCATCTAGTTATTTGTGCATGTATTTCTTGAAGGTCTTAAACATACATTTTTTAAATGTTCTCGTCATTCTTATTGTTGCTTTTTATGTGCATATTTGCCTTCGGTGTGTGTGTATGTGTGTTATATGTGTTGTATAATTGTGTTGGATATTAGTTGCCCCTTGGGGACATAAAAAATAACTTACCTGTAATCTAATCTAATCTTGTTTACTTTGCTTTAGCCTTATTTTAACTTGTACTGTGAAGCCTAGTTTGGAAATGATTGCCAGGAACTATATTTTATTGTGTGTGTGTGTCCTTAAGACCAATAAACAGAGGTGTCTCCTATTCGTGCACATGTTTATATGTCTGTGTGTCCTTAAAAAGTAATAAACAGAGGTGCCCGTTGTGTGAATCTGTGTGTGTGTCTATGTGTGTGTTGAGGTCGATAAACAGAGCTACCTGAAGTTAAAGTGTGTGTATTGGTGATAACCAGAGGTGACTGAGTGTGTGTGTCCCTAAGATCAGTAAACAGAGGTGCTTGTCTTGTGTGTGTCGTTGAAATCAATAAAAAGAGATGATTGTCTTGCTACTCTGAGCCAGTGACTCTGCAGAATCTCAACCCTTAACCCTTAAAGCACCAGAGCACAGAGAAGACGCCAGAGGGCGGGGAGATGAAAGGTTTTAGACACAGCACAATGACAGAAAAACTAAATGTGTAAAAGCTCTTTACTTCTCATTTGCACACGCAGAAATGTTGAGGATACGTGCAGTATGTGAGATCTGGGACATACACACATTGCACAGCAGCTTACAGGGCCATTTGGGCTAAATATCACTGAAAAGCAAACAGGCTGTTATCTGATCTAGAGATGATGAAATATCAAACAGTCTCTGAGGAGATGAGCTATAAATGATATCAAACACAGTCTCTTATCTGATCTAGAGATGAGATATTAAATCATAGCAAACAGTCTCTCATCTGATCTAGAGATGATACATTAATTATAGCACACAGTCTTTTCAGAGGTACAGACTCATTTAGGATTCAATTAGCATTCTTTCTCTGTATTTTTGGTAGTGTGTATGTGTGCATACGTGTATGGGTGCTACAGGTAGCCTGAATTTCTTTCTGGATAAATAAAGAATCAATCAATCAATCAGTCTAGGTATCTATCAATCTATCTATTGGTAGATTTTGGGGTGTCTTTCACAGGTTGTGTTTTCTCCTAAAGTCACTGTTCACCTTAAAGTTGCCTTGTGTTTTCTCCTAAAGTCACTGTTCACCTTAAAGTTGCCCAGCAGAATAGAAGACTGGATGTCTCAGTCACATGATCACTGGTCAAGGCAACTTCTGAGGTCCTAACCATACTACACAAGTTGTTGACTGAACATTTTGTACAGAGTTAGCTAGATAGATAACTTGGAGCAGTACACAGATGAAGATTATTCATTTGACAGTCGGAAAGGAGTTACAAGAAATCATATGAAATTATATAAAATTCTAACACTATGATTATTAATCATTCAACTGTCACATACAGTCATTTGCAGTTTCCTGCAATATTTTCTTTATGCGTGTATTCCTCTAATTAGTTAATACTATAACTAATATAATTTTGCACACATTAGCAGACATCAGAAAACATCTGAAAATTAGACAGAGCGACATTAAGTGACACTGACACGTATTTCAAATGTGTTTAAAATCAACAAATACTGTATTAATCATTATATTGTGCCAGTCTCTGATGGTTTGACAAAAAATAACTACCATTGTGTATTATGCCTGTGTGAAATACTATCATGATTACTGTCATTTTAGTTAAGTAAGTCAATCTGTAATCGGGGCTCAGTTTTTCAAAACAGTGTAATCTGGATCGAAGTGAAATGTTTTGCTTTTTAAGATCAGGACCCAGTTGTTGAAAAGGACAAAACGCTTTGAAAAACTGGGCCTGGAGGACCCTCCTTAAGGAGAATCGATAGCCCACGGCCTGAAGGACCCGGACTCAGTGACAGGAACCTGAAATACCAGAGGAAAATGTGGGAGGAGGGGGAAAGAAAGACAGGATAAAGAGAAGAATAATGGAAGACAGGATAAAGACAGGAGTAAGGAGGGGAAAAAGAAAAAAAGGAAACATTACATCTTGAAGGTCAAATGCTGTACTTGGAGCATCATTCATCTCTACAATCAGCTGAAATGTGATATCAGAGGGAAAAATCAGGGGAAACCCTTAACCCTTAACCCTAACCCTTTCCCCCTAAAAGGCTATAGGTTTTTGGTATCATTCCAAATCAGTTTTAAATCAACCAATCTAGGATCTCAAAGTGGGGTAAATACTGCTACTACCAATACTGCTACTACTACTACTGCTACTACTACTACTGCTATTAGTGCTACTACTCCCACTACTTCTACTCCTACTACTCCTACTGCTATTAGTGCTACTACTCCCACTACTTCTACTACTACTACTACTCCTACTGCTATTAGTGCTACTACTCCTACTACTCCTACTGCTGCTGCCTCTACTACTACTGCTACTACTACTACTACTGTTACTGCTACTACTTTTTTAGATCCCTAACTATTAACTTTCTAGGATATCTTAAGAGGAAGGTGTGCAATCCAGGAATTGATCCTCCAAAACTAAAACTCTGTTTACATAACTTCTTACATAAATTGACTTAGTCTGGTTCAAAGGGGCCTCATTTTAGTTTTTAGTGTTTAAATTGCGTCTCAGCAGCCCAGGTCTCCCCTACTCTTCAGAAAGAAGAGTTGCGCAGGGCAGCCAGCAGAGGGAGCTCTGCAGAACTGTGTAGACTCAATAAGCTTTGGGATACTTTCTGTAGGAAGTAATTCCAAAGTAATTCCTTAATTAAACTGCTAGCATGATTCATCCAAAAGGAAAACTATGCA
>PYXC01002738.1:342500-352500 GCA_015244755.2 Tenualosa ilisha | reverse complement strand
AGTACAGAAAAAGGCCAGAGCCCACAGGGCATGTCTGCGGCACAACACGAAAAGAAAAGAAAATAGAACCCCACCATTTTCAACGGCGCAAAGCCCATGGGAAACATATGACGTGCGTCTACCGCAGAGGTTTAGATAACTGTTCCAAAAAAAGAAATTCATGCATTTCCCACTGTTTGGGCTGAAGTTAATGATGCCGTTGGTTAAAACAAGACTTTTAGTCCCTTAGGAGCTGTTGGCATCAGTAAACAAAAGGAAGTAATGCAATACTGATGATCTAGCTCGTATCTGGCTGATAAAAATGGCAGTTTAATTGCATAGTGACGTTCACAAAGCCATTGTCGATATAAAGAGCATTAAAATGACGAGTTTCTGTCACTGTTATGCCTTAAAGTAGTGCCTGTATCTGACGCTCCACGCCGGCCTTAAAGTGGATTCAGAGGACGAAAGGATTTCAAACCGTTGTGAAGTCCTGTTACTTTCGTCTGCTAAATCCTCACCATTTGAATAAGTGTAAATATACATTTAAATTTACATTTACGCATTTAGCAAATTTAAAGCGTCAGATTCAGATTGACCCATTTGACAGACAGAATGAGGAGTTTAGAAACGTAGAAGACGACAAAATGAAGAGTTTAGAAACGTAGAAGACGACAAAATGAGGAGTTTAGAAACGTAGAAGACGACAGAATAAGAACGTAGAAGACGACACACACCTTGACTGCCATGCCGTTGGCGTCAGTGCCAAAGGAGGCAGCCGAGGGGCAGGTATTGGGCACCGTGTGTGTGTTGGTCTCACAGATGTGGATCAGAGAGGTGGGAATCTGCAGCTCCCGACTCGCCACCTGAGGGACACACACACACCACAGCTGTGTCAGAGACACACACACGCACGCACACACACACACACACACACACAAACACACAAACAAACAAACAAACAACACCCATACTTGATAGACACACAGGAGCTGATAGACACACAGGACACACTCATACGAGAGCTGACTCAAAAAAGAGCACATCATTTGACTCTTCATGTCCCTCTTCACTGTCCCTGCTGAGTAAAAAAAGAGCACATCATTTGACTCTACATGTCCCTCTTCACTGTCCCTGCTGAGTAAAAATGAAAACAGTTTTGTGTCTATCTGTCCAAAGTCAGATGAGGGGGGGCAGGCACAGTGCATATTTGTCAGTGTGTGTGTGTGTGTGTGTGTGTGTGTGTGTGTGTGTGTGTGCTGTACCTGTTGCACTTTTGTGTGGATACCTTGGCCCAGTTCTGTTCCTCCATGACTAACCAGCACAGAGCCATCCAGGAATATATTTACCAGGGCAGCAGCCTGGGATTCACACACACGCGCGCGCACACACACACACACATAGTAGCATAGGTTAATCAACAACTTGTTACAAGCAATTTCTCCATATTTTGTTGGACTAAGTTCCTTCATCCCATCTAAAGGACAGTGTACACCACGTACGGATATCCACATGAAATGACACAAATGATAAAAACAAGTATTCATATGAGCCCTTTCCCACCAAGGACAAAATCGTGTCCGGTGTGCACCGACCGTCAGGCTCCCTCCTGCAGTAGAAATACATAATGAGGTGGGCTCACCTGGTTGAGGAAGCCCTCAGCGAAGCCAATACCGTATTTAATGGGGATGAGAGCAACGCCTCGCTTCTTAAAGCGGTTGCACTGGTTGAACTGGGCGATGTCGTCACGGCGACTCTGTAAGGCGGAACGGCGCTTACACTCTTCCCAGCACAGATGCATATTTTCAGGGTCAAAGGTCATCTTGTAGTGAGTCATAGATGGCCCCCTGTACATGTTTACCTCACGGATCTGGAACATAAGACACAGCTTGGGGGTTAAAGGTGACATGGAAGAGGACGGTGAGGATTCTGTTATGATTATGATGAGATGCCACATGTGCAGAAAGATTTGGGTTGGAAAAATGGATAGTTTTGTGTCCGACCTCTTCGGCGCTGCGGCCGAGTTTGAGGGTGATGTCGTTGATGATGTTCTCAGTAACCAGCATGCACTGCGGCACCCCAAAGCCTCGGAAGGCCGTGTTGGATGGAAGGTTGGTTTTGCAGGCCAGAGAACGGGCACGGAGGTTAGGGATGTTGTAGGCATTATCAAAATGGAGCAAGATTTTCTCAATGACCTGGCGAAGTTAAACCAATTCAGTTAAAGTACATGTTTAAATAATATACAAATACTAAAATAAAGAATATTTCTGCAGCTTTTACATTTTTTAAAATTATATTTTTAAACATTTGGATTTCCGTACCTCTCAACAAAAGCAGAGTGAGATTATATTTGATTGAAGTAGAAGTAGATTGTGTGTAGAATGACTGGTCTAACTGTGTGTAGGAGAATAGCCGGTCTATCTATGAGGTCTGTCTGTGTGTAGGAGAACAGCTGGTCTAATAGCTGGTCTAACTGTGTGTTTGAGGACAGATGCTCTTACCAGCAGAGATTCGTCCACAGTGTTTCCTGCGTTGACGTAGAACATGACATCAACAGCAGTGATCTTCCCATCCTTCTTGTAGCCAGTCTGCAGGAACATGAACACAACAGTGTAATTCACTCCACTCAATTCAAATGAGTTTACTTACCTGGCAAGGCAGGCAACCCTTTTTCCCTAGGGAGCGCCCCCTACAGTCGCCGTTTAACAGCTACAAGGCAGTAAACCCTTTTTCTCTAAGGAGCGCCCCCTACAGATGCCATTCTCACCAATACATGTGGATTTGTTTGCAAACCAAAGAATAGGAACCAGCGATGATCACTGTCAAAGAGTTATGTTGACTGACAAGGTCATAAACACGATTTTAGTTTCATTCAGCTTTGTTTGACATTGGGCAACAATTTCATCACACACACACACCTTGTATTGTGCGAGGACAGGGTGACGGGCTCCTGTAATAAGCATGTCCTCTCCCCTCTCCAACACCAGACGCACAGGGCGCGCTGTCCTGGGGGTTGATGGGGAGATGACCATAAGCTATGTTAGTGAGTGACACACTTTCACAAACATGCTCTCATTCCTAATCCCAAATAGAAAGGTTTCCTGGATTACACAGATTATACATGAGGATTTGAATGGTCCTCACACTGTTCTATGAGGACAGATAACAATACTCAGGCATTATGTTCTTTCCCGCTTAGTGATAAGAAGGCTAAAGTGTGCTAAAGCCCTACGCCTGTGCTTCTGCATAGCAACAGATAAGAAGGCTAAAGTGTGCTAAAGCCCTACACCTGTGCTTCTGCATAGCAACAGATAAGAAGGCGTGTGCTAAAGCCCTACACCTGTGCTTCTGCATAGCAACAGATAAGAAGGCGTGTGCTAAAGCCCTACACCTGTGCTTCTGCATAGCAACAGATAAGAAGGCGTGTGCTAAAGCCCTACACCTGTGCTTCTGCATAGCAACAGATAAGAAGGCTTGTGCTAAAGCCCTACTTCCATGCAGCCACTGCAGTGATGCAGGTCAGGATGGCCGTTTTGGTGACCTTCCCCCCAAAGGCTCCGCCGAGTCGCTTTACGTGACACGCCACTCGGTTAGATGGAATATTCAGAGTCTCCGCAACAGCAGCCTAGGAGAAGAGAAAGGGACCATTATTATTATGATTATTACTATTACTATGGGCCTCACAGAATGGATGGATGGAGTATTGAGTACCTTGAGATTATACTCAACTTTGATTTATCAAAAATAAAATCAAATGCAATTTTACAGGCCAAATGAAACCCTTTTGGCAACCACAATATTCCATTAGGCATTCTATGTGCCCTGTAAGCACACTGAGCTAACAGAACAGAGTGGTGGTAATGACACGATGGATTTATCATATTCTGAGTATTTAACTATAAAAGGATGGATGGAATCTAAAAAGCTGTAAGAGTTCACCTGAGCACCTGTGGGATGCTGAGTGGACAGGTAGACATACCTGAGCACCTGTGGGATGCTGAGTGGACAGGTAGACATACCTGAGCACCTGTGGGATGCTGAGTGGACAGGTAGACATACCTGAGCACCTGTGGGATGTTGCGTGGACAGGTAGACATACCTGAGCACCTGTGGGATGTTGCGTGGACAGGTAGACATACCTGAGCACCTGTGGGATGTTGAGTGGACAGGTAGATGTACCCGAGGGTCTGTGGGATGCTGACGTACCTGAGCACCTGTGGGATGTTGAGTGGACAGGTAGACGTTCATCTCCTTCTCCTCCCCCACAGGAATGACCAGCATGTTTTGTGTCTCCATGTAGAAGTGTTCCTGTCCACCAATCCTGATTTCTCCTGAAATAAACACCACTTTTCCTTCAGAGGGAATTCTGTTGGCTTCCAGATGTCTTGAACACAGCCTCACTTCACTCTTATATCAACCTCCACTGTACTCCACTTACAGCACCCCACCTGGTGCAATGGGGTATTGTAAGGCTTATTTTTGAAGAATTCAAGTTAAATACATTTTATTTTACCATCAGAGAGCAAGGCACAATACTCCTTGAATCCATTCTGTGATGCCCTCGACACAAAACTAATCAATCATAGCACAATGTGAGTGGGAGACAGGGTGTCACAGATATCCACAGTACGCCACACACCTTCATGGATCTCGTCGGCCATTTTAAAGCCTTCTGTCACATCTCCCTTCACTATCTCCCTCCCAGCGTCAAAGAAAGACTTCTTCTCAATGGCCTCCTGCAAACAGAACCACCAGTCAGCCATTGGCTCACCTGCTAATGTTGAATATGACATCCAGATCCTCATAGAATTTCATATTCACTCTTTAGCTCCTCCAACTACAATCCCAACATCTAGTCTCTGTGTCTTCTGACCTTTGTCAGAGAACTCTGTCTCATGCCTGGTGTGTAGTCTGACCTCTAGAGTGAACACTGTGTGTGTGTGTAGTTGTGTGTGTTCGATCTCTACGGTTAACACTGTGTTGGGTGTAGTTGTGTGTTTTCTAACACTCAGTTGGGTGTAGTTGGGTGTTCTAACCTCTACGGTGAACTGTGTGTGTGTGTAATTGTGTGTGTTTGATCTCTATGGTTGACACTTTGTTGGGTGCAGTTGTGTGTTCTAACCTCTACGGTGAACACTGCGTTGGGCAGGTCCTCATAGGTGATCTTCACTGCAGCGGCTCCCCGCTTGGCATGTGGTTTGGTGTCAGCGACCACTGCACACACCATCTGCCCCACACAGCTCACCTAGGCGACAAAAGGCAGCAAATAGGACACAGTGAGTGCGCTTACATGCACTTCAGTAAGCACCTTTTCCCGAATACAGTATCCCAAATAAGCCCCAATCCCAGTTTCTGAGAAACAGGAACATGCTAGGTGGAGAACTTCAAAAGAGGATCCAAGATACGGTAGCTTGTAAACTCCTTGTCCCTATTTCTGACAGTGGTGGAGAAAGACTCTAGACGAGCGGTGGAATGGAACACTGATGAGGTCCAAAGACAATCAAGAGGCGCTCTTTAGAACCCTCTGTTAGAACACCGCAAACAATTGCAATCGGAACTTATCATGTAAACAGGGATACTAATAACCAGATTTCTCTGCATTCATGTAAACAATAATATTCAAGGCTCATATTGGGGACACTGAAGTCCATGCAAAGCTAGGGAGTGTCCCCTCAAACCTTTACATTTCAGCCAAGACAAATGCAGATTCTCATTCTCATTCTCATGGGGTTCTCCAGCTTTACACACAAATCAGTTTAATTTAATCTTATTAGTTTTTGTTTCTCTAACTGAGTGCCTTCCGAAAAACACCCCACACACTCTTTGATTCACTCCCACAAGGCCAAGTACCCATGTGGACACACCCTGGTGCATCATCACAATAATGTCATACCTCCTCCTGAGCCAGCAGCTCCTCGTCAAGGCCACAGAACGTGCGGACCTTCTGGCCAGGGATGTCTTGAGCGGTGATGACATCCACCACCCCAGGCAGGGCAAGCGCAGCACTTACATCGATGTTCCTGTGTTGAGAGGGTCAGAGAGCTATTTTAAAGGGATTATCTGGAGTCTATCAACCCCAAGCCCTGTTGTTCCACCTTGCCAAGGTATGAGAACGACAAAATTTTGTGCAACGTAGACCAAATAGCGAAACAGCAGCCAACATCAACTGATGAGGGCAAGGGATATGGGAGATCTGTTGGTTCTTACATGATCTTGGCATGAGCTTTGGTGCTGGTGACCAAACAGAGAAACAGCTCCCCCTCTGTCTGGGGTATGTCATCGCAATACACTGCCTCTCCTGTCGCCTGGCTTAGAGCAGAGCGATGCATCATGGGACGCCCCACGGGGTCCTGACCCGGCTGGCCCTCCAGCACATCCTGAAATAAACACAAACATGGTACACCCACATCTCAGACTTGTTACAGAAACACAGCCCAGCACTTACCACACACATGGTACACACATCTCAGACTTGTTACACCTACACACACACACATTTTCAGAATCATATTACAATTCATGTGCCCCGTTACCTTGTTATTTTACCACTGGCCTTCTCTGCTGTGTAGAACCATCATCAGTGGTCAGTACACACACACACACACACGTAAATAAGTAAATATGATGTCACCTGAAATTCTTGATAGCTGGGAAGGAAGTGATTAGGTAATGGCTTTAGGCCACTCCTCATGTCCGGCTGCAGGTCCTCTGCGATGACACCCTAACACACACACACACACACACACACACACACACACACCACACACACACACACACACACACCACACACACACCACACACACACACCAGACATTTGAGTTCATTTCATTCCTAGAAGACACCCTCCCACACACACACACACACACACACACACACACACACCAGACATTTGAGTTCATTTCATTCCTAGAAGACACACAAACACACACACCATCTCTGTGAGCTTCTGATGCATGTGCAGGTAGAACTTGAAGAGGAGGTTGAGAGTGAGGGCTCTGCGGAAGGCTACTTTGCCCCCTGGCGCTGAAGCAGGAAGGGGGATCTCCTCCAGGAGGGTGGGGTAGGCAGTGTTCAACACCTCCACACTCCAGGGCCTACACACACACACACACACACACACACACACACTTTCTCAGAGCTTTATCTACAAATAAAAAAAAAAAAAAAAACACATTTATCAATGCCTCCATACTCTAGAGCATACCCACACACACACACACACACACACACACACACACACACACACACACACACACACCACACACACACACACACACACACACACACACACACACAGGGCAAGCAATCATCAACACTTTCTTAGAGTTTTATCTACCCCTGGGGGCACCTGGGTCAGTTCTAGGAGGTAAATAAAATACAAAAACTCTGTGATGAGGTTCCCAGTGATACCACATTAAAATAAACACACACACATCTTACATACACACCTTAAACACTAGCCTATTGACACACATCAGTGCTTTAAATCCTAAAACATTACTCTTTTTTCTATGTTTTCACTGATAATCTTACACACACACACACACACACACACACACACACACCACACACACACACACACACACACCACACACACACACACACACAGAACATATTGAGTGTGTGTTATGTTTGCACCTGCCAATGATTTGTTGGCATGTTTTGGAGGCGCTGACGGTGCAGGGTCCTACACCTCCGTAAAAGATGCTGAGTTCCTCCACCACATTAGAACCGTCACGGAACCGCACCCGCATGCCTGCATTCACCGTGGCCAGAGCGTTCTCCTTACGTGGAGCATGGCGGAACGCCCGCACAAACTCGCCCTAGAGATAGACAGACGCAAGAAGAGAAAGATGGGTGGATGAATGGATCCTGTAGCAGGGATGAGTTAAACTAAATGCATCACTCACAGCAGACATACTGAAATTCATTTATGTGAGGTTATCAAAAGCAATGACATAAAATTAACAATAAGAAGGCCTCAACACCACACACACCTGAATAATGCAGAAAAGCTACTGTAACAAGGTCTTAGGAGTGAGACACCACACACACACACAGTGACATAATCACAACTGATATATTCCCTCCATTATATCTCCTTCTAAATGATATATCCCTTACTAACTGATATCTCCTCTCTAAACTGATATACCCCCTCCTGAATGATATATCCCTTACTAACAGATATCTCCTCTCTAAACTGATACACTCCCTTCTAAGTGATATATCCCCTCCTGAATGATATATATCTAGCCAGGCTAGCGCCGCCTAGTGCCTCCACTTAATTTCATTTAGCCCACAACTGCATCAGGGAGCCAGCCATAGGCTTCCGTTCGCTCCGTCTCCGAGCTGGGACGGGCCAATCAGTGACCAGAGGGAGGGTTGAAAGCGATAAGGTCCAGCGTGTAACATACGTCACGACCAAACAGTAGCAATTGGTTGAAGCAGAGAGTATCAGCCCACTGCCCAGTGCTATCTGGCTTCAGACACTTTGGATAAGTGAAACAACGTGAAAGCGGCTGATGCATCAGGCTAATATACATCACCTCCAACATGATATATGACCTCCTAACTGGTACATCACCTCCAACATGATATATGACCTTCTAACTGGTACATCACCTCCAACATGATATATGCCCTCCTAACTGGTACATCACCTCCAACATGATATATGCCCTCCTAACTGGTATATCCCCTACAACAGTGGTTGTCAAACTGGGGTACGAGTACCCCTGGGGGTACTTGGATCAATTCAAGGGGGTACACAAAAAAGTCTGTGAATAGATTCTCAGGTCTCACCAACATGAAGTTCAGGTACAGACTATATGTGGACAAAGATCTTGCACTCAAATTGTCCCCAATACAACGCAATTGCCACTACATGGTAGCCTGTATATCAATATGAGTTCACATTTGTATATGCAGCAATAATAATTAGAAAAATATTAATTATAATAGCAATCTGCCTATGGTGCAGGGGGGACGTGGTAGGACATAGGATCTCTCAGGGGGTACATGGCAGTTAAAAGTTTGGGAACCACTGCCCTACAACATGATGTATTCCCTCCTAATTGATATCCCCCTTCCTGCATGATACATCTATTATATGATATATTCCACCCCTAAATGATATATACCCTTGTGACTGATATCCCCTTTCCTAAATGATATATCTCCTAATATCTGATATATTCCACCCCTAAATGATACATACCGTTGTGATTGATATCCTCCCTCCTAACTGACTTTAACTGCGTGAAAGAGTGCAAGGTGAGTTGAACAAGAAAAGGACGGGAAGTGTGAAGAGTTGAGACACTGAGGAACCACATCTCACCTTCTGAGACATGGGAATGAGAACAGACACAGCGATCTCGTCTGGCTTTAGGACAGTCTTCCCAAAGCCCACAAAGAAATCTGCATTGATGGAGATCTCCCGCCGTCCCCCTGCTGCCATGGGACCAAGAGAACACACACACACACACACACACACACACACACACACACACACACACACACAGACAGATAGATCGGTGTTAGGGCAAAGAGAAACATTAGTGCTGTTATCAAGTGTAATTATCACACACACATAGCACACTCACCCTTTGACACTACAATGAGTCGGCAGTTTCCAGCTGCCAGAACAGGGTTCAGATCCGAGTTTGGATAGGCAGTGACAATGTTACCACCCAGGGACTACACACACACACACACACACAAACACAAACACAGACACAGACACAAACACAGATACAGTTACCGATTATGATGGTGTGTGATCCCAGCAATGACGAGTAACGGCATTGCTTGGCAGAGAGAATGGACATAGGCTTGGGTAGTGTAGCTGTGTGTGTGTGTGTCTGAGTTTATGTGTGGGTTTATCAAACAGAATGGTTGTGTGTGTGTGTGTGTGTGTGTGTGTGTGTGTGTGTGTGTGTGTGTGTGAGTGTGAGAGAGAGAGAGAGAGAGGAGAGAGAGAGAGAGAGAGAGAGAGAGAGAGAGAGAGTGTGAGTGAGTG
>PYXC01002738.1:330000-337500 GCA_015244755.2 Tenualosa ilisha | reverse complement strand
CTAAAGAAGAGCTCTCTAGGCACTGCATCCATTCACGCACACACACACAGTATGTACATCTAAACAAGTGCTTTCTAGGCACTGCATTCACACACACACACACACACACACACACCACACACACACACACACACACACCACACACACACCACACACACACACACACACACACACACACAGCATTTAGTCAGGCCATCAAACGGCCACAGTGACTGGTGGAGATTCAGAGAAATGACTAACTGCATGTGGGACAAAGGCTCTGTACATCATTAGCAAAGCTGTGTGTGTGTGTGTGTGTGTGTGTGTGTGTGTGTGTGTGTACCTGACAGAAGGTCTTGTAGCCATCCAGAATGGGGCGATATCCTGTGCAGCGGCACAAATTACCTGAGAAAGAGCAGAAAACAGCAGAGATTTAATCCCTAATCAATCCACTTGAATTAATATGCCAGTAAACACAATATTTACGTGTGTGTGTGTGTGCGTGTGCGTTACCAGCCAGGGCCTCAGTGATGTCGTCCATGGTGGGCTGGGGTTTGTTCCTCAGTAGGGTGTACATGGACATCACCATACCAGGGGTGCAGAACCCACACTGAGAACCATGAGCTTTTGCTATGCGCTCCTGAGCATGGAAATACACACACACACACACACACACACACACACACACACACACACACACACACACACACACACACACACACACACACAGAGACAGACAGGCAGACAGAAAGACACACACACACACAAACAAACGTATCAGAATTACTATAAACGAAACAATTGCAATGGTAGACGTGCTGTTGAAAGCGATTAAACTTCAGCAAATTTGGGAGTTTTAGTAGAAGAAACAGATACATTTAAAGCCTCATACAGCAAATCCACATTTAGAAACAGTTAGAAACAGAGTGCAACAGAAACTGGAACTGAGAACCAGAGTGCAACAGAACCCCCACCCCACCAATGCCCATAACATCACCCATGCCCATGACAACATCACCCATGCCCATAACAACGTAGCCCATGCCTGTAACAAAAACATCACCCATGCCCATAACAACATCACCCATAACAACATAGCCCGTAGCTATAACAAAGTCTCCCATTCTCATAGCAACAACAACATCCCCCGTGCCCAGTCCGCTGTTGGCACACATTTACCTGGACGGGGTGCAGTTTGGTCTTGGTGCTGCCGATGCCCTCCACAGTGGTTACGGCTGCCTCCTGCAGTTGGCACACGGGCAGCAGGCAGGCGTTCACTGCACAGTGACTGAGGGGTGAAGGACAAAGGTAAACTCACATAAACAATCAGGCGTTACATTCACGTAAGGGTCAAAAGTGCTACACCAGATATGTTACTGAAGTGTTAAGTTCACTTGTGTCACTGCAGTGCAAACTGCTTAGTCATGCTACCTATACAAATGAACTCTGATTATTTCTTTATGTAAACATACTGCAGTATCTTACAATAGGAACAATGCACTAAATTAGACATGGACAAGCAGACATAGACTTGTAAGATGGACAAGTAAACATCATTTGATGAAAGGATACCTAATGGCCCTGGGTGGGGATGGTAGCGAGAGACCATGACTGTACAGGCGCCACAGCCTCCCCCTCCACAGCCAGACTTGGCCCCCGTCAACCGCACTGGCACAAGGTCAGGTCAAGGACATGACAACTGATTGGCACTGAAGATGTAGATGAACAATGTGCCGAGATATTTTAAATGGATCTTTTCAGAGAAGTGAATAACCTTCTGGAAGAAAGTGTGGACTGCCAATGCGTTGAGAGATTGTATATGTATGGTTTTTGTGGAGTGGATGGCCATGTGACACAAAGTGAAAATCTTGGTTATGTTAAAATCTTAATTATGTGAAATGGTTCTGACTTCCAGTGCTGCAGGTTTCTGACACACACAGAGAGTAAGAGAAATTATGTCATGAGTATGTCATTGCAGTTACAGATTAAATACACACACATCACTAAATGGGTTAAATACACACACAGGTCACTAAATGGGTTAAATACACACAGAGAGAGTAAGAGAAAACTGAGTATGTCATTGCAGTTACAGATTAAATACACACACATTACTAAATGGATTAAATACACACACAGGTCACTAAATGGGTTAAACACAACACACACATCACTAAATGCATAAAGACTGCACTCTATACTTGAAGCATCAAAACTTACCACGGTACTGCATGGGAAACAAAACACATTAAAGCTCTCAACCTAATCTAAAGGAAGAGACACAAACAGTAGTAGAGTAGCTTCTGATCTAGGCCCATTTTTTTCAAAACAGTTTAAACACAACTTGGTTTCCAAATCCTGATCCAAAAAAAAAAAAAAAACGGCTGACAGCTGGTCAACAGGAAACAAATGGTAACAGAGAGCATATGAATGCTTGCGTTCATGAGATGTGTCCAAACCACTAACAGATGTATAGCTGCCATGTTAAAGTAGACTAAAGGATACTTCTTTTCCGTAGGTAAGGCAGCAACATTGTTTCAGGATCAACATTGTTCTCCACTACCTAAACAGTAAATTAAAGATTTAAGATAATTTCAGATCACATTCATGTATGACAAGCCTGCTGTTAACACGTACATTTGGAAAGACAATCATTTGACACAGAACACAATGGCAGCCGGGGAATTAGGCTGTCCAATGTGCAGTTCCCGACAGCAGCATCTCAGCCAATTCGGCACAAAGGAAAATTCATGCCAGTGAACATGACAGCGCAATCTGAACAACAGGTTCTTGTGTTACTGTAAATCTGCTTTGTCATGTTGCCTAAACAAATAAACTCTGCGCATTTTCTCAAGCAAACACACTGCAACATCTCACAGTACAAGTAAACAGCCATTTGGTAGACGTAATGCAAGGCTCCACTGAAAGGCTGCTTGACTAACGTTATAGCTCAGCTCAATTTCATGGGACTGGTCCCCTGCTTTTAAGAACGCTTTCCTTTATAAAGATTTACCTGAGAGCAATCGGGTATTTATTAAGAAAGTGAACAGAAATTGAAAAATTGAAGCCTTCTTCACAAATAATACATGACATCTGGTTCAACGCCTTTACAAATAAATATGTAGCTACTCGAATTAACCGTGACATGAGCAATTGATGAGCAATCGATGTTGATAAAGAACAAACTGGCTGTATTAAGAAATGCACAAAGCGACTGGAAAAAACTGTTGTTACCGTTTACGTTTCCACACCAGCGCCATTCCCGGCATTTATGTTTACAGCCAATCACGTTAGTCTGCGTTAAGACGCAAGCGGAGTAACTAAGCCCTATGCGGGCTTCTCTGAAACAAGTAAAAATGTAAATGAAGGCTACCTTTTTCCCGTTGACATAGAAAGTCAAACAACTGCGCTCTCGTTGCTCTGCCATGTTTCCGGTAGTTCTGCCTGCAGCTCTTGAGTAGCCGTAGTCTTCTCCTCTCCCTGTCCTCAGCCGACTTTAAAGCGATAGCCAGTCATATTCGAGGTTATATAAGGCTTCTTTGTAATCATCACCGCAGGGAAGTTTCGTCAAACATTGATCACAGTTGGCCCATTTACTGATTTATTTCTCACACAAAATGTTCGACTGTAGGCTAGGTGGTGGCATAGTGGTTAAAGCACCTTGATAGCATGCAAAATAGCCGGGAAAATAGTGGCCTCGAATCCCGGCTGCCACCGCCGTCTTGTGCCCTTCAGCAACACTTAGCCCTAAGTTGCTCTAGGGGAGACTGGCTCTGAACAATTGATAATTGACAAGTTGTAAGTCGCTTTGGATAAAAGCGTCTGCTAAATGCGTAAATGTAACTATATATAGATGTACAGCGCATCAATCATAAAACTTGAAGCACCCGGAAGTCTATCATCTATATATACAGTCATTGGTTTCCACAGTCCGATTTCTAGAATGCTTTAACCACAACATATCAGTCTCACATCTAGCTCTGCTAACATCGGACACTGTTCTAAGCAGACGTTCTCAGTGTTCTGAAGTGGGAACTTAAAAGTAGCCTGTTCCCCCTGAGTGAAAGTTCGTTGTATTTGTCGATAGGGGGCAGTGCAACTCAACGCAAAGTCTGCAGAAAATGAAAGCTGTCAGGTAAAGGCAAACAGCCTGTCACCGTCGTTCAAGTCGGCATGCTGTATAAAGCATTCACAATAATACAATTAATAATTCATACATTGAACTGGGCCTACCGGTGTGTATTTCTGTTTGTTTGTGATTTTTATTCCTTGGCTCATGAGGGGCCAGGGTGCTTGTCTTAGCCAAGCCACAGACCAAGTGTTGTTAACAACACACACTCACACACACACACACACACACACACACACCACACACACACACACACACACACATAAACACACACACTCACACACACACACACACACACACAGCAAAGACAACAACACAAGGCCTATCATTATGCAGCTATGCAATCTGTTAAGAAAACTAGAAATTCCCACATCTCATAAACTGTGCCTTGGCAGGGGAGGGCCAAGACCACCAAAGACCTTAGACTAAGGGCCAAGATCACCAAAATCAAGTCCATAGATGAAAACAATCTCAGTTTGGCATTTATACAACTGCAGCCAACAGCTTAATTGCAGTCAATTTTGTATAGAAGCAGAGATACATATTTTACAAAAAATGCGTGTGTGTGTATATAAAGGTCTGCCTCTCCTGGGTGTGACAACAGACACTCTATCTGACTAATGCTCTGAGTAGTTTAGTTTAGTACATTTGGATCTTTCCAATCTGTTCAGATGTGTGTGTGCGTGTGTGTGTGTGTGTGAGAGTGTGTGTGTTCTCTCTGTGATTGGCAGCAGAGTCAAGGCTCACCTATGGATATGTATGAGTGTCTCTTGTGTGTGTGTTTTGAGTTCCAGAAAAGCACAATCACTGAAGTGAATGGAAATAGCGCTGTGTTAGTACTGTGTCAGAGCTTATATGATCTAGTTTAATCTAGATCATAATCTAAAACATTATTGGCCCTCTGCTCTGGGCCGACTGAGTCATCTGTGTGTGTGTGTGTGTGTGTGTGTGTGTGTGTGTGTGTTTGCATTTCAGTGTGTGTTTGTGTATGTGTCTGTTTGTCTTGTGTTTACAGTGAAAAAACTGATTCCTTTAAACTGAATCCCACTTCTTTACACAGCCCCAGCATGTAAGGGACAGGCTCACACAGTCACACACACACACACACCACACACACACACACACACACACACACACACAGGGACAGGCTCAACCTGTTTGCTGGAAATCTAGAGAATGGCATAATAAAAGCCAAAACAATAAGAGGTTGAAAGAAGCCATATATGACTAAGGCAACATTATATAATAATACATTATATATATATATATATCATATTGCCTTAGTATTAATATTATTATGAATATTATTTTTATTTGAACTTCACACAACATATAACATTGGGGCAGCTGCAGCGGCTTTAATGTTATCTGATTTGTCCTTACACAATTAGAACAATAAAACTGTACTGATATTGACTGGAAAGCACAATAAAAACTCTTTTTGAATATTTTTGAAAATTGAGATGTAGTGTTTTGAAAACCTCTTTTCATACATATTGTATTAGGCTTTGTAATACTATATGAGGCCAAGACTTATGAAGTTATGTGAGCTATATGAAGTTAGGTGTGGCTTTCTGAAGGTATATAATGTTATATGATGCTGTATAAAACTACATGAAGTTAGATGTGGCTTTCTGAAGGTATATAATGTTATATGATGCTGTATAAGACTATATGAAGCAAGGCTCTATAAGCTTAAATCATTAAATGGGACAGGACCTGATTACCTGTCTGACATGTTTCAGCAATATACACCACTTAGGTCTCTCAGGAGGAAAATTTGCTGGTAAAACCTGCTGACAAAACAAAGTGTCAAAACCAAACTGTTCTCAGATGCTTTCTCCTAATGATTCACTTCTCTTTCTGTTTATACTCGTACATTTGAACTTTTATTCTAATCATTTTATGCCTTTTTAAATTTGATTTTTTTATTTAATTAAATTTGATTGTCTTTTTTGTGCTTTTACTTACTTTCATCTACTGTACTTTGCTTTTATTTTTGTACAGCGCAGTGAAATTCCCTTGTGTATGAAATGTGATATATAAATAAACTTGCCTTGCCTTGCCTAATATAGCCTGATTTGGCCTCCTATATCCATATATAGCCCATATATAGCCCCATACAGACATATAACCTTATAATGCTTCATATAGCCTTCTGTAGCTCTATACACCCTTATATAGCCTTATATACCTTCAAATAACCTTCTGTAGCCTTTTATAGTCTGAGCTGCCTTACTGGCTTTTAAGACCATACATCTGTAATTAAACACAAGCAACAATGCTTTGAAGGCAATTCCATAACTTACAGGGAGCCAATGCAGGGATTCTAGAACAGGAGTAATGTGGTCAGTTCTTTTTGTTGAGGCTATTTAAGGTTCTATACGGCTGAATAAGACTGTGAATGTATCAGTTTCTTTTATGACGATTTACCAGAATTTAACAGCAGCTGCAGAGATATCTCACTCTCACTTAGGACAAGACACCAGAAAGAAGTGTGTGTGTCTACAGTATGTGTGTGTATGTTTTCTCTCTCACACTGAGGACATGACACTAGAGAGAAGTGTGTGTGTGTATGTGTGCGTGTGTTTAACTAAGTGAGAGTGTAAGAGTGTTTTTGTATCCTCCACTTCCAGTGATTCTCTTTACTGTATGGGTGTTTGCCTCAGTGTATGCATCTGAAGTGTGTGTGTAGGTGTAGGTGTGAGCATGTGCATCTGTGTGTCAGTGTGTGCATATCTTTATGTGTATGTGCCTGTATGTGTGTGTGTGCGTGTGTACATGCATGTGTGCATGTGTGTGTGCATGCATGCCTGTGTCTGTATGTGTGTGTGTGTGTGTGTGTGTGTGTGTGCATGACTGTGTCTGTATGTGTGTGAGTGTGTGTACATGCATGTGTGCATGTGTGTGTGCATGCATGCCTGTGTCTGTATGTGTGTGTGTGTGTGTATACATGCATGTGTGCATGTGTGTGTGTGTGCATGACTGTGTCTGTATGTGTGTGAGTGTGTGTACATGCATGTGTGCATGTGTGTGTGCATGCATGCCTGTGTCTGTATGTGTGTGTGTGTGTGTGTACATGCATGTGTGTGAGCATGCATGCCTGTGTCTGTGTGTGTGTGTGTGTGTGTGTGTGTGTACATGCATGTGTGCATGTGTGTGTGTGTTCATGCCTGTGTCTGTATGTGTGTGTGTGTGTGTGTGTGCATGTACATGCATATGTGCATGTGTGTGTGCATGCATGTGTGCATGTGTGTGTGCATGCATGCTTGTGTGTGTGTGTGTGTGTGTGTGTACATGCATGTATGCATGTGTGTGTGCGTGCGTGCCTGTGTCTGCATGTGTGTGTGTGTGTGTACATACATGTGTGCATATCTGTGTGTGTGTGCATG
>PYXC01002738.1:320000-325000 GCA_015244755.2 Tenualosa ilisha | reverse complement strand
CACTCAGAAGTTTAAATATCCATTGAATGAAAGTGTGTCCATATTTGGTAAGCCTTTCTACTGGCAATGTTTGTGTATGGACTGGAGGGAGAAGGACGGGTCCCCCCCCCACAGTCTACAACCTAAACACAGTGCAGCTGGATCTCTCTCTCTCTCTCTCTCTCTCTATCCCTCTTTCTCTCTCGCTTCATTCATATTCCACCACCTCTTTTTACTACTGTTGAGACACATCTGTTTTCTCTCACCGTGATCTCTCTGTTCTCTCTCTCTCTCTCTCTCTCTCCCCCCTCTTCCTTTCATTGTTTCCAGCTGAACCATAAACGAGCCTCACTCCTTTGGTCACACTTTTCTTTCTCCTCCACTTGTCTGTCAGCTGGGAAACTCATCCTGTGAAGCTCAACTTTTTCACAAGACAGAGAGAGAGCCAGTGTGTGTGTGTATGTGTGTGTGTGTGTGTGTGTGTGTGTGCGTGTTTGAGTGTTTGAGTGTGTATGTGTGTGTGTGGTGTGTGTGTGTGTGTGCGTGCGTGTTTGAGTGTGTATGAGTGTGTGTGTGTGTGTTTCAGAATGAGGCCCTGGGCAAGTTCAAAGTACCAGCTGGGTCTGACAGCTTCTTACAGGCAGTGGGGTGTGTTTGAGGTTTCTTAGAAAAGAGCCTGAGATGAAATGAGAGGAGAGAGAAGGCAAAGAGAAGAGATGAGAAGAGAAGAGAGAAAAAGGGAAGAGAGGGGAGGAGAGGGGAAGAGAGGACTGGAGAGGAGATGGGAAGAGTGGAGAGAAGAAGATGGGAGAGAGGAAGAGAGGAGAGGGGAAGAGAGGAGAGAAGAGGATAGAAGAGAGGGGGAGAGGAGAGGATAGGGGAAGAGAGGAGAGAAGAGGATAGGAGAAAGGAAGAGAGGAGAGGGGAAGAGAGGAGAGAGGAAGAGCGGAGAGAGGAAGAGAGGAGAGGGGAAGAGAGGGGGGAGAGAAGAGAATGCCTTTTTCTGACCCACTCACCCTCATGACCTCTTTTTCACACACTGAGGTTCTCCATAGGATTCCCTCTTTCTCTTCACACACTGAGGTTCTCCATAGGGTTCCCTCTTTCTCTTCACACACTGAGGTTCTCCATAGGGTTCCCTCTTTCTCTTCACACACTGAGGTTCTCCATAGGGTCCCCTTTTTTTCTTTACACACTGAGGTTCTCCATAGGGTTCCCTGTATTTCTTTACACACTGAGGTTCTCCATAGGGTTCCCTCTTTCTCTTCACACACTGAGGTTCTCCATAGGGTTCCCTGTATTTCTTTACACACTGAGGTTCTCCATAGGATTCCCCCAATAAGGTCCTGTATGAGGGTTCTGTCTTTCCATACACACACTGAGGTTCTCCATAAGGGTCCCCCTTTCTCTTCAGATGCTGAGGTTACTGTGCTTCTCTACATCCTTCTATAGTAATATGTTTGCATGAATGAATGTCTGAATTTGAAAGAGAAAGAAAGAAAGTGTGTGTGAGAGAGAGAAGGAAAGAAAGAGGGAAAGATAAACACAGACAGAAAATGAAAAGGTGTGTGACATAAGCAGTATGTTGGAGAAGATGAGAGGAGGAAAGAGAGAGAGGGAAAAGGTAAGAAAGAGAGGAGAGAGCATCTTAAAGAAAGTTAGAACCATCTTTTTTGAAAGCATACTTTCTGGATTTGGGATTTTCCCTGAGACCTTTGAGGGCTTCCTGAGGATTGAGCCGTGGGCTTCATGCCATACCTGAGCTCAGATCAAAGGAGCAGGTCCTCCTCTGGCTCCTGCTTCCATCTCCCCGTCCTGCCGTGCCATCGGGCAATCTTTGCCTTGAAGGAGCTGAGCCACCTCTGTTCTCCCTCTCCAATCCTCCACTTCATTTCTCCTTTATTTCTTTTCTGTCCTTCTCTCCTCCTCCTTCCTCTCACGCCTCATGTCTCCTCTCATCTCACAGAGGGAGAGAATCACAGCTTTGAGTCAGCCAGACATCATTTGGGGCAAACTGATCCTTACTCTGGAGAAGAATAATTACTTCTTATAACTTTGTAGAGGATCTCTTTTTACCTGAAAGAACCAAATAAAAAGAAATAATCTCTGCACTGTAAACACTGCTGTTGTCAGTGGTCAGATGCAGTGTGGTTTGTGGGTAAGGAGGTGGTTTGTGTGTGTGTGTGTGTGTGTGTGTGCGTGTGTGTGTGTGTGTCATGCTTAATCCAATTCTGTCAGCCATGCTTGTTACTGAGGGTGTGGGAAAATGGCTGCTGGAGGTTGAGGAACATCTGGGGGCTCCTGGTCTCCTTTCACGCTGGTCAATGCTTTAAACTGCACCAGAGATGATTTCTACACAGTGAGTGGAAGTAGAGGCTCCTGGTCTCCTCTCACGCTGGTCAATGCCCAGACACCTTCTGGAGTGAGGGGGAGGATGTTGATGTGTGGCAACAAGGCATCAAGGCATGAATCAGATCTGAGTCAGACAAATGCTGAAAATTCTGCCTTCAAAGGTACCGTCGTTTTGCCCAAAACATCCGACATTCTATCGAATTATAGTCAGCCGTCGGTCTCTTGGCAATGGCGTCTGAACAATACAATAAGCAGCCATCTAACTAAGTGGTCTGAAACTACGTTTTTAGCTGGTTCCTTGATGCCTTCTACGACAGGCAACAGTAGAGAGTGAAGACAGCAAGGCAGCAAGTCACTACCTTCCCATTTTGAACACACCCAGACTCTCAAGCATCAGAGTCTCAATCATGTAACACACAGACTCTCAAGCATGGAACACTGGAAAGTTCCTGTGTCAAGGGTCGTATCCTGTGGAAGTGTGTAACACCTTCTTCACTGGTCATCATAAACTCTCACTTGTCTCTGTCCATCTCTGTCTCACCCCTCCACGCCCATGCCCAACACACACACACACCCACAAACACACACACACATTCAGATTCAGAAACACCTCACCCCGCCCCCACGGCCAACACACACACACACACACACACACACACACACACACACACACACACACACCCACAAACACACACACACATTCAGATTCAGAAACACCTCACCCCGCCCCCACGGCCAACACACACACACACACACCACACACACACACACACACACACACACACACACACACACACACACACACATGCCAGATGCCTGATGTGCTTCTCGTGTTTCCGTGACTAACAGTGGCATTCCGAGAGTGTCCCATAAATCCTGAGGAGAAGGAGGAGGAGGCCTGGAGTGAGCTGTGGTGGAGGAGGAGGAGGAGGAGGAGATGTAGAGAGAGAGGAAGAGAAGGAGGAGGAGGTGTAGAAAGAGAGAGCCCGTTGGAGGTCAGGAGAAGCCTCTCAGCTAATGTCACAGAATGACACACACACACACAAATACTAATTTACATAAGGTGCACACACACACTCACACACTCACAGAGGAAGAGCGAGAGAGACAAGGAGGAAGAGAAACGGGGAGAGAGAGACAAGGTGGAGGAGAGAGAGAGTGTGCAGAGAGAGAGTGAAGGTAAGAGAAAGTGAAGTAGTGAAGCAGAAAGAGGGAGAGAGAAAAAATGTTTTGTGGATGAGTGATATAGAGAGAGAAAGAGAGAGAGACAGAGAAGTGCCAGGGGGCATGTGTGTGTGTGTGTGTGTGTGTGTGTGTGTGTGTGTGTGTGTGTGTGTGAGTGTCTCTGTGTGTGTGTTCATTATTATCTGAAAGCCTCTAATGGATGCTACATTTTGTTAGTCAAAGTCTTCAGGTGCACCTTGCAGACACTAGCAGCCATTCTGTAGGAGTGTGTATGCGTGTGTGTGTGTGTGTGTGTGTGTGTGTGTGTGTGTGTGTTTCACTGGCAGGCATCCCCACACTGAATCTTTTATCACAGTGTACTTTCTTCCCCTGTGTACTTTCGTCTCCACTCTTCAGCAGTGTGTGTATAGTGGAGGGGGGAGAGAGGATTTTAAGGTTACGCACACACAGACAAACACACACACACACACACACACACACACACACACCCTCCCCCACCCTTGCAGCCAGTCTAGATGGATTGGCTTAGGAGTTCTTTACTTTGCATGGAAGAGTATGTGTGTGTGTGTGCATGTGTGTGTGTGAGAGAGAGAGTGATTATGTGTGTGTGTATGTGTGTGTAGTGCATGGATGAGTGGACATGTCTTTGACTTTGGAAGCCGTCCAAAAGGACTCTGCTCCACTTCCTCAGTGATGCCAGTTGTGAGGTGTGTGTGTGTGTGTGTGTGTGTGTGTGGACTCTGCACCACTACCTCTTTGTCACTCTTATCACAATGGCATTGATAGACTGGTGTCAACAGCAAACACCTGACACGATGACCAGCTATGTTATTGCTAGCACAGTATATTATATTTTGTCCAAAAAACTGTGTGTGTGTGTGTGTGTGTGTGTGTGTTTGTGTGTAAGTGTGTGTGTGTGTGTGTCTAATGACAGAAGTGACAAGTTCCACAAAACTTGTGAATGTGTGCACTGGTTATTCAACACACTTTTCCTTTGCGACTGAAATAAAATATTTGTTGTCAGACGTTATCATAATAGTAATTATTATATATAGTCACCCATGTAATCCTGCCAAACAGTTTCATCGTACCTCAGGCCATGTCTCCAGAAATTAGGACCTTAGTTGCAAACTGCAGTTTGGCTGTTAAAGGCTGGCTGTGATTGTGTCTTTTGAATGCACAATGACCCACAGTATTCCATCATTTTAGCAGCCTTGAAACAAACAGCAAACACACACACACACACACACAAACAAAAACTTCACCCACAGACATAACTGAGGCAGATGTCATGGCATAATGCTGGTATGATTGTGACTGCCTAAAATCTGGTGGTATAGACCAACCCTTTAAAAGGATCCTGGGCAACTGTCAGACTTGTATGATTGGTGTTGGTGTCAGCTATGCAAACACGGCTAACACACACACACTCTAAATGTCTTCAGCTTTATGCAAAGTTGAAATTAAAATCCTTTCACTTGAAG
>PYXC01002738.1:307500-312500 GCA_015244755.2 Tenualosa ilisha | reverse complement strand
ACACAACAAAAACACTGATAACACTGGGGCTTATCTTTTGGTCTCTCACACACGCACACACACACACATGCACACACAAGCACACTCGGAGACATACAATCACAAGCACACTCACAGACATACAATCACAAGCACCCTCAAACACACACGCACACACACACACACACACACTCACACAGGTGGCCCTTCGGAGACTCAGCAGATTTGCTGTTAACTTGATAATAAACTTGATAAACGGCCTGAGTGTTGACAGGGATTATACTGTTGCTAGTCCCACCAGACTACCCTGGAGATTGGAGGATCATATTCAGGTCAAATACACACACATTCTGCTGCGTCTGCTGCGCTGTGTGTTTACAATTCGTCTACTTTGGCCCTCCTAAGCTGTTGTTAGAACACACACAAGCATGTTTTCTGTCTGAGTTTAGGATCATTTCTTCCACTTCAGCAGTTTGAAAGCAGTTCAAAGTTCACTAAGGGACATGGACGTCAGAAAGGACAAAGATCCTCCCTTAAATTTTTAAAGAAAGAACTTCCAGGAGAATTCTATAAAAATCACAGACATTTTAATAGATAAACGCCCAAAAACATGTCAAAACAGCTGAAATAATTCTATTCTATCACTTTGAAAGCAAAAACCACAAAAAATCACCAAAATATCATCCTCCCTTACTCCCTCATTGACATCCATTATAAACACTACGCACCCGGGTGATTCGCGGCCTCCTCTTTTAACATGGAGTCAATGGCAAAAAGGGAGGAACGTCCTCCCTTTGGGCGGTTCAGTTCAAAATGCTCGTCTGTTATCAATTAGCCAATCACCGGAGCCACATTCATCAATGGGCCCAATCAGGATGAAAGCGTGGGTTGACGGGGTGACACGCAAGGTGTTGTACTACTGTCATTGTCGACAGACCTGTCATTGGTGATGGTACGGATGGCGGAGAGTTTGAGCCTGTGTAGAGTTTTGCTTTGTTGTGTCAATAAAAAGGGACGGAAAAACAAGACGTGTTCATGATGTTAAAACCCCATTTCACACACTGGAGGACGATGAGAAGGTGAAAAAATTAAAAACAGAAATCACAACACACCTCTCTGTCTCCTGGACCCTCTGTCTCTCACGAATAATGGAGTCTCCATTTGTGTGTGTGTGTGTTTATAGTTTTTACCCATTGCTTCTACACTAAAAACCAATTACAGACCAGCTGCGTTCAGTCTTCATTTGTGTGTGTGTGTGTTTACAGTTTCTATCCATTGCTTCCACATTAAAAAACAATTATAGACCGGCTCTGTCCCACACACACACACACACTAATGGAGTCCCTATTTGTATATGTGTGTGTGTGTGTGTGAGAGAGAGAGTGTGTGTGTGTGTGTGTGTTTACAATTTTTGCTCGTTGCTTCCACACTAAAAACCAATGATTTAACTAAAGCTCTGAAACATTTTTGTATTGTTCTTGTGATACACTTTAAACCCATTGTGACAAAACCTTAAAACTGTAAACCCATTGTGACAAAACCTTAAAATCGTAAACCCATTGTGACAAAACCTTAAAATCGTAAACCCATTGTGACAAAACCTTAAAACCGTAAACCCATTGTGACAAAACCTTAAAACCGTAAACACACTTTCTGCTTGCAGTTTGTTTGCAATTCTGCCGCACTCCTACTTTAAAACACACACGTCTCTACGTCTCATACGTTGGACACATTTAAAACACTACACATGTCTCATACATTGGACACATTTAAAACACTACACACGTCTCATACATACACATGATACATTTAAAACACTACACATGTTTCATATGTTAGACACATTTAAAACACTACACACGTCCCATACGTTGGGCACATTTAAAACACTACAAATGTCTCATACATACACATGACACATTTAAAACACTACACACGTCTCATACATTGGACACATTTAAAACACTACACACGTTTTATACATTGGACACATTTGAAACACTACACATGTCTCATACGTTGGACACATTTAAAACACTACACAAGTCTCATACATTGGACACATTTAAAACACTACAAACGTCTCATACATACACATGACACATTTAAAACACTACACACGTTTAATATGTTGGACACATTTAAAACACTACACACGTCTCATACGTTGGACAAATTTAAAACACTACACACGTTTTATACATTGGACACATTTAAAACACTACACACGTTTCATATGTTGGACACATTTAAAACACTACACACATCTCATACGTTGGACAGATTTAAAACACTACACACGTCCCATACATACACATGATACATTTAAAACATTACACACATTTCATACCTTGGACACATTTAAAACACTACACACGTCTCATACTTTGGACACATTTAAAACACCACACACATTTCATACATTGGACACATTTAAAACACTACACACGTCTCATACTTTGGACACATTTAAAACACTACACACATTTCATACATTGGACACATTTGAAACACTACACACATTTCATATGTTGGACACATTTAAAACACTACACACGTCTCATACATTGGACACATTTAAAACACTACACATGTCTCACACATACACATGACACATTTAAAACACCATACACGTTTCATATGTTGGACACATTTAAAACACTACACACGTTTTATACATTGGACACATTTAAAACACTACACACGTCTTTTAAATCTGCAAAAAACATCCACTTACTCGCCTTTTCTTAACATTACATAATTATTTTTGTATTCTTTTGTATTGAGAAGTCTACTGAGACTTTGAAACATGAAGGCTATAGGCCTTAAAAGCAGCAGAAACATCACTGCTGGAATAAAGCACATCAGTGTGGCTGTTCAAATGGAGCGTGTATCACTTGGTGCCAGAGGGACACTGTGAAGAATACTTGTGGAGTTTCACTTTGACCAAAATATGAGTCATTTACCCCTAAGTGTTACGTACTATTGACTTGTGTGTGTAGAGTTTTCATACACTGAGCCAATTTCTGTAAATGTGTTGAAGCTATGGGCAAAAGTTGGGCATCTGGGCATGGGCATCATCATTATCTTCTTCATCGTCAATCCCAACCATCCTCCTCCTCCTCCTCACACACTCCCACACCTGGCAGGGATACGCTGCTGCAGAAGCTGCCTGAAATGGGTAAGTTTGTCCTCTATGGTCCTCATTATGACACATACACACACACACTCACACACACACACACACTAATGGAGTCTCCAAACCCTCCATATCATAGACCAGTTCTGCCCCACACACATGTACACACACATGTACACACACACACACACACACACACACACACACACACCTCCACTATAGGTTGCACTCTAATCTACTACTCTACTGTAGAGTCTGTTAAGGCACTACTGATGGATTCATGTGTTTTGGCAGAGCTGGGTGGGAGTCAAAATACTGTATGTGAATACACACATGTAGTACATACAAAATTATGCACATGCTCTCTCTCTCTCACACACACACACACACATACACACACACACACACTTGCACAATGAGAATGAAGATGAAGCTTATGGCATTGGTTGACCAAGACACAGTTGCTTAGCAACCAGGTACCTCAGCAAGTGAAGAGTGACATGATGGAGTTGGCACTCACTCTATAATCCACAAGACACACACACACACACACACACACACACACATGCACACTCACTCTATAATCCACAAGACACACACACACACACACACACACACACACACACACACACACACACATGTACACTCACTCTAGAATCCAGAAGACACACACACACACACACACACACACACACACACACACACACACACACGCAACAGGCCATCCACTAAGAGTCATTGCTCAGTCCAGACCCTCCTGACCTCCACACAAATAGACACTGATAGGAGCTGGTGCCAGTGCTGGAGTTGTGCTGGTACTGGTACTGGTGCCAGTGCTGGAGTTGTGCTGGTACTGGTACTGGTGCCAGTGCTGGAGTTGTGCTGGTACTGGTACTGGTGCCAGTGCTGGAGTTGTGCTGGTACTGGTACTGGTGCCAGTGCTCTCTCTCTCTCTGTCTCTCTCTCTCTCATGTATCCCCCCCCCCCCCCCCACACACACACATTTGCTCTCTTCCTCACACAGTCATACAGTACATGCTCTCAGTCCCACATATACACACACCCCCACACACACACATAGAGAGAAAGACAGAGAGAGAGAGATACTCCCTCTTCACCTCTCCACTGCCCTAACCCTGTGCCTTGAGGGAGTATCCAGTTCTGAATTACAGTATACGCCACGTATAATTTTACCCTGGGAAAGCTCAGCAGCCAAATGACATGCTTCCCAACCCCCCCCCCCCCCACACACACACCTCCTGGAGCGCACAGCAAACCAAATGACATGCTTCCCAACTCACCCCCCACCCCACCCCATCCCCACCCCCTGAGCTCACAGGAAACCAAATGACATGCTTCCCACCCTGCCCTCCCCCTTCACCAGTGGATGGGTTAATGTCTATCATCTTCCCCTGGAAATTACCCCATAGGGCAGAGCACCCCAAGCACAGAGGTACTGAACCCACCACAGGCTTTTAAACTTCAGCGCGCCCACATCCTAGCGTGGATTTAAGTGGGTAGGGGATTTCATCCACACCCCAGCACAGCTTTAAGTGGCTATAGGGGATTTCTCCAGCAGAGGCTGGCCTAGTCCCAGTCCCAAGCACATACACAGGCACAGACACAGACACAGACACAGGCCCAGACACAGATAGAGGCCTAGTCCCAGTCCAAAGCACATACACAGGCACAGACACAGACACAGACACAGGCCCAGACACAGATACAGGCCTAGTCCCAGTCCAAAGCACATACACAGGCACAGACACAGACACAGACACAGGCCCAGACACAGATACAGGCCTAGTCCCAGTCCCAAGCACGTACACAGACACAGACACAGACACAGACACAGATACAGGCCAAGTCCCAGTCCCAAGCA
>PYXC01002738.1:297500-302500 GCA_015244755.2 Tenualosa ilisha | reverse complement strand
GGGCCTGAAGTTCACTCTCTACACCATACACCACACACACACACACTCACATACACACACACAGCCCTGTATGGGGCTGAGGTACACCCTCCACACGCCAGCCACAGACACACACACACACACAGTTCACCCTCCACACCATATGCCAGACGCTCCCCTGTGCATATCACATTGTGGGTGAGATCACACACATGCACTTACATCATACAGTATACAGACAGATGAAGAGATTGAGGAAAGAGAGAGAGAAAGAAAGAGAAGGAAAGATACGGGGATGGAGGGATGGAGAGGAAGGGAGAGAAGGAGAGAAAGGGGAAGAGGCTGTGGGAGAGGTGAGAGAGATGGTGAGCGAGGCAGATGGACAGAAAGAGAGAGTGAGAAAGAGAGAAAGAGGGACAAAGAGAGACAATCTTGTGAATGTTATTTCATATTCTTCCTCTCCAGTATGAGTGTTCCGGTTAGACAGACAGACACCACAAAGAGTCAATCCAGAGCCAAGCCGAGTCGAGCCTCGCCAGGCCATGTCCGCCTCGGTGAGATGGGCTTCCTTACACAGCGCTGTGTAGTCACCAGCGGGACAGAAACAGCTTGCCCAGCATGCATTGGGCCTTCTTTCCACCCCTCCTGGGTGGCCCTTGGCATTAAGCCCGGTCCATCAGCAACCTGGATCTCACCTCCATGGGTCCCCTATGCCTAGATCTCACCTCCATGGATCCCTTCTGCCTAGATCTCACCTCCATGGATCCCTTCTACCTAGATCTCACCTCCATGGATCCCTTCTGCCTGGAGATCCCCTCCATGCATCCTCCCTGCAAGCCAAAGGCCCAACCCAGCAGCCTTGACCCAGTAGCCATAACCCAGCAGCCTTGACCCAGCAGCCTTGACCCAGCAGCCTTGACCCAGTAGCCATAACCCAGCAGCCTTGACCCAGCAGGCGTGTTCTATGTTGCACAGATCAATGTGACTTCCTTCTGTCCCTCCTCATTCTATCCCACTGCATTCCTGTAGGTGTATACAGTATGTTTCACCTGTAGGTGTATAAAGTATATATATATATACAGTATGTTTATCTGTATAGATGTATACAGTATGTTTATCTGTATAGATGTATACAGTATGTTTATCTGTATAGATGTATACAGTATGTTTCACCTGTAAGTGTATACAGTATATATATACAAGTATGTTTATCTGTATAGGTGTATACAGTATGTTTATCTGTGTAGGTGTATGCAGTATGTTTATCTAAAGGCCACTATTCTCTCAGCTGTCACCCTCACCCTGTAGCAGTGACCCACTTCTCTGGGTCAACTCAGGCTTTACATGATACCATAACTTTATGAGTGATGCACCTCTCTGGCTTTACATGATACCATAACTTTATGAGTGATGCATCTCTCTGGCTTTACATGATACCATAACTTTATGAGTGATGCACCTCTCTGGCTTTACATGATACCATAACTTTATGAGTGATGCACCTCTCTGGCTTTACATGATACCATAACTTTATGAGTGATGCACCTCTCTGGTCACCGCCAGGCTTCTGCTCAATACCACATTTCACTACAGCACAGTCAGGGATCTCTCCATTAGCTTAGGTTTCCTCTGACAAGGTTTTGGCTGCCCAATCAGCATGCCCAGTATTTTAAAAGCTTCATTTCTTCTCTCATCTTCCCTCCCTTCCCATCCTCTTCTGCCCCTCAGCTGGACCTCTCGACTGGACCTCACAGCCTCCATCTGTCCTGCTCAAATGGCCCCAGTAAGCCATGCTGAACAATCATGGCTTCCCACACAGAGTGACTCAGGTCAAAGCTCCTGGTCCAATGCAATGTTCCCTCCCTGAGCAGTGCGGTTTCCTCCTGCAACTCTGTGTGGTTACTCAGCACTACAGCTGTCTGATTCCC
Organism: Tenualosa ilisha; assembly: GCA_015244755.2. Lineage (NCBI taxonomy): Eukaryota > Metazoa > Chordata > Actinopteri > Clupeiformes > Clupeidae > Tenualosa > Tenualosa ilisha. The sequence continues at coordinate 300,593 of PYXC01002738.1, read as the reverse complement.
TTGGCATCTCAAAAACTGGCATCATTACAAGCACTGTTCTAAAAGCCTTGTGTGAGTGTGTGTGTGTGTGTGTGAGTGAGTGAGTGAGTGAGTGAGTGAGTGAGTGAGTGAGTGTGTGTGTGTGTGTTTATGTATGTGGCAACGCAAGTCTTGCTCAGCCCTTTGGAGCTGTTTTTCTTCTGACTCCCTGGTGAAATGGGAAATCACTTAAGAGAGCAAGTTTTCCATCTTTACTGGAAGTTCTGGAGTTCAAAACGCAGAGCGAGAGAAAGCATCAGTCCCCATCAGAGTAGAGCGAGAGAAAGCATCAGTCCCCATCAGAGTAGAGCGAGAGAAAGGATCAGTCCCCGTCAGAGTAGAGCGAGAGAAAGCATCAGTCCCCATCAGAGTAGAGCGAGAGAAAGGATCAGTCCCCATCAGAGTAGAGCGAGAGAAAGGATCAGTCCCCATCAGAGTAGAGCGAGAGAAAGCATCAGTCCCCATCAGAGTAGAGCGAGAGAAAGCATCAGTCCCCATCAGAGTAGAGCGAGAGAAAGGATCAGTCCCCATCAGAGTAGAGCGAGAGAAAGCATCAGTCCCCATCAGAGTAGAGCGAGAGAAAGGATCAGTCCCCATCAGAGTAGAGCGAGAGAAAGCATCAGTCCCCATCAGAGTAGAGCGAGAGAAAGCATCAGTCCCCGTCAGAGTAGAGCGAGAGAAAGCATCAGTCCTCGTCAGAGTAGAGCGAGAGAAAGGATCAGTCCTCGTCAGAGCAAACGAGAGAAAGCATCAGTCCCCATCAGAGTAGAGCGAGAGAAAGCATCAGTCCCCATCAGAGTAGAGCGAGAGAAAGCATCAGTCCTTGTCAGAGCAAGCGAGAGAAAGGATCAGTCCCCATCAGAGTAGAGCGAGAGAAAGCATCAGTCCCCATCAGAGTAGAGCGAGAGAAAGCATCAGTCCTTGTCAGAGCAAGCGAGAGAAAGGATCAGTCCCCATCAGAGTAGAGCGAGAGAAAGCATCAGTCCTTGTCAGAGCAAGCGAGAGAAAGGATCAGTCCCCATCAGAGTAGAGCGAGAGAAAGCATCAGTCCCCATCAGAGTAGAGCGAGAGAAAGCATCAGTCCCCGTCAGAGTAGAGCGAGAGAAAGCATCAGTCCTCGTCAGAGTAGAGCGAGAGAAAGGATCAGTCCTCGTCAGAGCAAACGAGAGAAAGCATCAGTCCCCATCAGAGTAGAGCGAGAGAAAGGATCAGTCCTCGTCAGAGCAAGCGAGAGAAAGGATCAGTCCCCATCAGAGTAGAGCGAGAGAAAGCATCAGTCCCCATCAGAGTAGAGCGAGAGAAAGCATCAGTCCCCGTCAGAGTAGAGCGAGAGAAAGCATCAGTCCTCGTCAGAGTAGAGCGAGAGAAAGGATCAGTCCTCGTCAGAGCAAACGAGAGAAAGCATCAGTCCCCATCAGAGTAGAGCGAGAGAAAGGATCAGTCCTTGTCAGAGCAAGCGAGAGAAAGGATCAGTCCCCATCAGAGTAGAGCGAGAGAAAGCATCAGTCCCCATCAGAGCAAGCGAGAGAGTGCCAGACCACATAAGATCAAACGAGAGAGAGTGTCAGTTTGTGTCAGATCCTCTTAACTAAATGCCATTTTGTCTGAGCAGCTATGGTAACAGCATGTGACACAGACTGTGAAGTAGTCCACTCTTTACATTTATTACACTTACATTCAGCAGATGCTTTTATCCAAAGCGACTTACATTTTGTCAACTATCAATGTTAGTCTCTCCTAGAGCAACTTAGGGTTAAGTGCCTTGCTTAAGGGCACAGCAGTGGCACCCAGGATTCAAACCCACAGTTTCCAGGCTACTATCCTCTTTTGTAAGTCGCTTTGGATAAAAGCGTCTGCTAAATGCCTAAATGTAAATGTAAATGTACTAGCTTGCTAGCCAGGTACCTTAACCGCTACACCCTCCACCACTCTCTCCAGATATTCCTTCCCAGAGACGCTGTGCTGTAGTGACACAAGAAGCCCAATAGGTGTCCACAACATTCCTGCCTCTACTACTCTAGACTTCAACCAGCATCCCTCAGAGTAGTTGTTGCAGTAAGACCATAGTAGCAGCAGCATCCCTCAGAGTAGTTGTTGCAGTAGGACCATAGTAGCAGCAGCATCCCTCAGAGTAGTTGTTGCAGTAAGACCATAGTAGCAGCAGCATCCCTCAGAGTAGTTGTTGCAGTAGGACCATAGTAGCAGCAGCATCCCTCAGAGTAGTTGTTGCAGTAGGACCGTAGTAGCAGCAGCATCCCTCAGAGTAGTTGTTGCAGTAGGACCATAGTAGCAGCAGCCTCCCTCAGAGTAGTTGTTGCAGTAGGACCATAGTAGCAGCAGCATCCCTCAGAGTAGTTGTTGCAGTAGGACCGTAGTAGCAGCAGCATCCCTCAGAGTAGTTGTTGCAGTAGGACCATAGTAGCAGCAGCATCCCTCAGAGTAGTTGTTGCAGTAGGACCATAGTAGCAGCAGCATCCCTCAGAGTAGTTGTTGCAGTAGGACCATAGTAGCAGCAGCATCCCTCAGAATAGTTGTTGCAGTAGGACTGTAGAGGCAGCGGCTGCAGCAGCACTAGGAGTAGTAGCTATCCTAGCACATGCAGGAAGTTGTGCTCATAGCAACTATTTATGGGCTTGTTAGCCTTTGGTTTGGATAAGCCACAGAAGTGACAGAGAGAGAGAGAGAGAGAGAGTATGAGTGTGAGTGTGAGTGTGCCCTGCCTTGTGTGCTGGCCTTCTAGTCTTCTAGTGCATTCCCGTGACTGAGACAGACCCATGCCCAAACCCAGACGCCCCAGACTGGGCTCTCATTGAAGTAGCACCTGCACCTGCTGGGCCTTGCACTCTTACTGACAGTAAGGCATTCCACTCCCACGAGTCATCTCACTGAAAGGGCCGTTGTGTGTGTGGATGTTTTTCTCTCCACGGAACAAAGCACAGGAAGTGTCTTTCACCTGAGCGTGAGCCCACGTGACGCCCCACACACCTGAGAGAGGCCTACAGGTCTGGGGCAGCTCTGAGAAAAGCAAGAGCCGAGCCGTCACTCATGCTGAGAAGATTCACAACCACTTCACAG
>PYXC01002738.1:287500-292500 GCA_015244755.2 Tenualosa ilisha | reverse complement strand
ATTCTTGAATGAACACTGAACAGATGATTGGGAAAAATGAACAACAAGAAAAAAAAAAAGAAATATAGACAAACCATCTCCAATTTCAATTGCAATTGAATGTGTGTGCTGTATTTGAAAAAAGTGATTACAGATTGGGTAAAAGCATGTCAGCAGCTGGGAATAACCTTAGGCCTGTGCATCAAATATAATTGGTGGTTACTGTTAGTATTAGTATACTGTGGGTATTGAAGTCAATGTAGTCCATGAAATCATGGATTTGAAATATGTGAAAATGAATGTAGTTTCAGAAATGCCATCACTTGTTAGCATTTTGAAAGTCAGTATATTCTGACTGACTACACGTTTACTGTATAAAGAAAACATATACTAGCATTCTTTGTAGTACTGTACTAGAATTATTTGAGCCAAATTGTTTGTGTTTTGTTAACAAAATATGCTTCTGATAAGAAAACAAACAGCTAATTGTGTGTGTAGGTGTTGGAGTCTTGCTGTGTTGAGGGCTTAGAAAAAGTATTTTAAGTATTGATTACTGCTTGTTTGAGAGAGGTGAAGAATGCACACAGTCATCCCCTACATATTGTGTACAGGGCTAAATAGTCCTTCTGGTTTTGAGAGAGGTGAAGAATGCACACAGTCGTCCCTCGGAGAATAAAAAGGGGCCAGAGGGTTCAAATAACTTTAACGCCAGCCATCCATAGGCACTCGAGTGTAATGACACATCTCTACCCGCCTGCCACTGTCTCCTCTTGAGAAAACTTGTATGTGTGTGTGTGTGCGTGTTAGCAGTCACACCTGTGCCCTTTGAACTTCTAACCTCTGGAATGTGGCCACAGCACAGAGCAAAGGGTGAGGGCCTCTGGACGGCTAACGCAAGAGTCCAAAAAGGTCGATTGTGGGGAATGTGACATGTCCGTGTGAGGACCACACCACCACTGTGGTTATGAATGGCCTGTCAGTAAGGCCGCGCCGCAGCCGCGTCTCACACAGGCTCTTCATGAGGCTTATGTAATCAAGCGCTGTCTGCTCAGGAAAGACCAAAACAGGGAGAGTGTTTCAAAAATGCTTTGCAGTGATGGATTAGTTCACCCATTCCTCTGTAGCAACTGGTGACCATTGTTTGTATTGGTTACACAACATGTTGCTGTTTGGCTGTGTTTCACCAATGACATAAATACAATATTTAGCGCTACCCAAACAAAGCAGAGAGAGAGACACTGTGGGTCTTATCTGCATGGGCTTAGACCAGCTCACGTCAGACGCCAATATAAGGCTGCCTGTCTACTTCACTGCCTGAGAGCCAAAGACTGAAAGAAGCTAGTTTAACAGATGCCAGCTAGCCTAACTGTTTGTGTGTGTGTGCGAGTGTGTGTGTGTGTAACAGATTCCAGCTAGCCTAGCTGTGTGTGTGTGTGTAACAGATTCCAGCTAGCCTAGCTGGCCTAGCTGTGTGTGTGTGTGGGTGTGTGTGTGTGATTCTAGATTCCAGCTAACCTAGCTGTGCTTGTATTGTGTTGGTAGATCTCTCTCCCTGCACCTCAAGAGCCTGGTCAGTTGACCAGGAGCCTGGGCTTGACTGAATAGGTATCCGAGGTTGCTGATGTTGTGAGGTAGCGGGTACAAGCCCCGGATGCACCTCTGCCACAGTGGTGCAGTGATCCGAATGGGAGTGAGGTTTAGGGGGATGAATATTACAGGTGCCAGTTAGCTAGCTGCTAGCTACGTAACTAAACCTCCCTCCTGACACTTCAAGAATCTCCTAGTCTGTGGACTGGGCTTTTCGGTCTCTCGGATTCTCTAAATGCTTGGGAAAGGTGCTTCAGTGCTTCCTTTCAAATCTCCTTTAGCACAGTGGACACTGGTAGTTCCTATGAAGCCTCCTTTAGCATAGTGGACACTGGTGGTTCCTATGAAGCCTCCTTTAGCATAGTGGACACTGGTGGTTCCTATGAAGCCTCCTTTAGCATAGTGGACACTGGTGGTTCCTATGAAGCCTCCTTTAGCATAGTGGACACTGGTGGTTCCTATGAAGCCTTCTTTAGCATAGTGGACACTGGTGGTTCTTATGAAGCCTCCTTTAGCATAGTGGACACTGGTGGTTCCTATGAAGCCTCCTTTAGCATAGTAGACACTGGTGGTTCCTATGAAGCCTCCTTTAGCATAGTGGACACTGGTGGTTCTTATGAAGCCTCCTTTAGCATAGTGGACACTGGTGGTTCTTATGAAGCCTTCTTTAGCATTGTGACACTGATGGTTCTTATGAAGCCTCTTTAGCATAGTGGACACTGGTAGTTCTATGAAGCCTCTTTAGCATTGTAGACACTGGTGGTTCTATGAAGCCTCCTTTAGCATAGTGGACACTGGTGGTTCCTATGAAGCCTCCTTTAGCATAGTGGACACTGGTGGTTCTATGAAGCCTCCTTTAGCATAGTGGACACTGGTGGTTCCTATGAAGCCTTCTTTAGTATAGTGGACACTAGTGGTTCCTATGAAGCCTCCTTTAGCATAGTGGACACTGGTGGTTCTTATGAAGCCTCCTTTAGCATAGTGGACACTGGTGGTTCTTATGAAGCCTCCTTTAGCATAGTGGACACTGGTGGTTCCTATGAAGTGAAAGGAGGCATGAAAAGCCCTATAAATCCTTGCACTATGAAACAACATCAGCTTGGCACCGATCAAGTCCTAATGAATTCATCTTTTCATCTTTCCTTGACCTCATGACATTTTCTAACAAAGTCAAGGAACATTGGACAGTGAATGAAGACAGGAGAGACTGTTCGTAAAGGGCCCTAGAAGTGAATTAGCTGCTGCCAGATTCCCATTTTCTCAGTTTTTCTCAGCCTCTCCATCATAGCACTGTTTTGTGCAAACATCCGTCATTCTCAAAGACCGGAAGCCACATGGTGATTCCAGTGAGACGTTATCCAGCTTAAAAGCAAAACATTAAAACAGGTACGCCTCCATTATGTGCTACAGATAGCAATTGCCTCATGCAAATAAAAGAGAAAGAAAATAACATCCTTGGAAAAAAAGTTCTGTTGCTGTGGTTACCCAGATAAATCTTATCAGCCTGTTTAATAATTCACAGACACTGGCACCAGTTTCTCTCTCTCTTGAACTGGTTCATTATGTTCTGTCTGGTTCAGTAGTTCAGTCCTGCTGGGCGTGAGGTCTCTAGCCTCTGGGCGTACAGTAAGTGCAGGATATGACTCGTGTACTGAGTCATGTTCAAATGTAATCCCACCGCAGGGTGAGGGGAATGCCAAGATGCCAGTCCACAGGCGGTGCCAGCAGGGGAGTGCTGGGATGTCAGTCTGCCAATCTGCCAGTCTCAACAGGGTAGCGAAAGAGGTAGGGGTTGGACAGGGCAAAGCTGGGTGGCAGTAGTAGTTCTTGATGAGGGCAGCATGGCTGTCTGAGTCACTCCAGAGGAGATGAGCATGTTGCCTGCTAAAGTTATCTGTGTCTGGTTCATGTTAATGTCCTGTACACGTCACCCTGTCTGTGTTATGACGGTGCTTTCTGCTGAACGGGAACCTGCAGTAAATCAGCATGCTTAACTGAGTCAGACCTGTCTAACTGTAACTGGCTTGTTAACACGTATCTCAATATTTATATAAACAGATTTTTTTTTAACCGTTTTGGCCTCTCATTTACACATAAGCAGAGTTTTAGCCATTTTTTGAAACGTCCTCCCAAGTGGAGATTTTTCAAGTTTACAATTCTGTGGATACATGTAAACAATTAAACAATTTAAAAAAAGAAAATAAACAGACATGTGTAAACAAGCCCCTAAAGGACATGACATGGGCTGAGCTGATGAGTTTGGGCCCAAGCAGGAAGTGACAACAGCAACAGCCTAAGCAAGAAGTGACAACAGCAACAGCCAGGAAATGTACAGCTTTGAACTTCTTACAGCCACGTCTGCTGCAGACCGCAGACATAGTGGGGTGTTTTTTTGGTTTGAGTACACACTCCACACTGGCCCATAACAACACACCTCACACTGATAACGGTCAGTGTGACACACTCCACACTGGTCCATAACAACACACCTCACACTGATAACGGTCAGTGTGACACACTCCACACTGGTCCATAACAACACACCTCACACTGATAACGGTCAGTGTGACACACTCCACACTGGTCCATAACAACACACCTCACACTGATAACGGTCAGTGTGACACACTCCACACTGGCCCAAACACCATAAAGATCGGCTCACAGTGACTGGCTAACAACTCCATAAAGATTGGAACACAGGCTGGCCAACACACACATGTTTAACACACCTCATACTGAGAGTGGTCAGTATTACAAACTCCTGCTAAATCCTGTAAATGTGCCTTTACAGCCTTTACAGCTTAAAATGTCATGAACTGAGGGACTCTGTGGCATCCTCCTCCAATCCCTTCACACACACACACACACACCAATCATCCTACCATCATTTAACCTCCTGTTCATCCTGTACTCACATTACTGCACACACACACACACACACACACACACACACACACACACACACTCACTCACATTACTGCACACACACACACACACTCACACTACTGCACACACCACACGTACTATGTGATTTTTAATGTTTAGCTTTTCTCACACTAAAAAAGAAGTTGCGTGTGCGAGAGAGAGAGAGAGTGTGTGTGTGTATAGGATAGAGAGCAAGTGTATGCATGCATTTTTGAAAAAGGCAGTATGTTTGAGTGTGTGTGTGTGAATGCAAGTGTGTGCGTGTGTGTGTGTCTGAATGCAAGTGTGTGAGTGTGTGTGTGTGTGTGTCTGAATGCAAGTGTGTGAGTGTGTGTGTGTGAATGCAAGTGTGTGTGTGTTTGTGTGTGTGTGTGAATGCAAGTGTGTGTGTCTGAATGCAAGAGTGTGTGTGTGTGTGTGTGTGAATGCAAGTGTGTGTGTGTGAATGAAAGTGTGTGTGTCTGAATGCATGTGTGTGAGTGTGTGTGTGCATGCATCAGTATGAG
>PYXC01002738.1:280000-282500 GCA_015244755.2 Tenualosa ilisha | reverse complement strand
AGATGAGGTACGTGATCTTTGGCCATAACTGATGCAGATGAGGTACGTGATCTTTGGCCGTACCCATCAGACAGTGATGACACAGGCACACCAGGCAAGCCTGCGATTTTTTACCTTTAGAGCGCCCCCTACAGTCGTCGATTTTTTAAAATATTACAATGGCAAAATTCTCCCCAGTACATGTAGACCAAAGAATAGGAACCAGCGATCATTTGCATAGAGTCATTATGTTGACTGTCAAGGTCGTAAAAATGCACACCAAAGAATAGGAATCGATAATTTTCATTGCGATCATTTTCATAGTTATTATGTTGTTATTATGTTATGTTGTTATTTTGTTGACTGTCAAGGTCGTAAAAATGATTTGGGCTTCACTCAGTTTCAGTTTCGCATCACAGCAGCCCGATGATGAGAAGCTGCAAGCTGTGTAACCGCATCAGGAATCGCTAGAGGCTCCAGAAGGAGCCTCCATTTCCCCTGTAATGAGCCTCCATTCACCCAGTGATGAGCCATTTCACCACTGAGGTGACTATGAAACTGGTAGATTAACCTAAAAACAGCAAAAAATGATGCCTGGTGTGCCTTTAAACAAAAAAGGTGAACTGACACATTATCTAGAAATTCTTAAACTCTAGATTTGCTGTTCATTTCCCAATTACATGGTAGCAACTATGGGATGCAGTTGCTAAGTCGTTAGCAAGTGTGGTTACTGGAGTGCAATTGTGTGCTGGCTCATTAGTAAGTCTGGTGGTTGGAATGCAGTTGTGTATCCATAACTCGTTAGCAACTATGGTGGCTGTATTTCGGATCCCTGTATGGTATAATTCTAGAATTTCTTATAATTTCTGTCTCACTTTACAAAATATCGCCATAAACCCCACATCTATCAGCTTCAGACAGAAATAGCGATTGCTGCATTTAGCGCCACCATGTTGAAGTTTTTTGTTGTTGAATTTTTTTTCAGGTTCAGTTTAACAGGGTGCATTATGGGGTGGAATGGTCCTCAAGCCATCAGAAGTCACCATCTGATGCATGCTTGATAAAATGGACAATTCGAGAACACATCTGAATTTTATGCGTTTCTGAATAAATGCAAACTTTTGAATCTGAGCAGTACTTGGGCTGTGTTTTGTGACGTTTCACAAGTTCTCGAGGACGCAAGTACAGAAAAGAGCAGTTAATGAGAAATGGCCCTGGTCTGTTCTAATAATTCTGGGATGTGGGCCAACTGTAATGCTCAAAGGCTTAAAGCAGATGAAGCCACTTTAGCAGCTGGACACATCACTGCTAGAGCACGGGCCGGCCCAGGGCAGGAGTCAGAGAATACGCTTTCAGTCGCAATGTTGGCATATCTGTGTCCACAGAATACATTTTCCACTCCATTTCACAAGAAGGACTATTTATTATTGATACTTCCAGCCATGCATCCACCTCCACTCCAAACATCTCCCAAAATACCATCGTCCTCTAACACTGTGTCTGGAGTTGAAAATGGTTCTCCTCTGAGTGAATAATGTATTCCTTCCACTATGAAAGAATGCATAATTCAGCCGACCCCACAGAGCACAGGAGTGGCCGACTCCAGGGTGCCGCTTCGATTCGGGGGGAGTTAGGATGACTCTAAGGCCTGGCACTAACAGGGGGCCCCAGAGAACATTTTAATATTGTAATCAGTGTTTGAGGGGCCCAAAATTATTTTCTGTCATAGGGCCCAAAATTTCTAGCAGTGCCCCTGGCTGTCTCATTCCATCAAGTGGCCAAGTCTTACCCCATGTGCTCCATCTCCCCTCATAAATGGGCTGGTGCAGACAGGGCCAGCTCGAGTCTTTTTGCTGCCCTAGGCCAGATTTGGGGTTTGCCTTCAAGGAGATTTGACCCTCTTTTCAAGAAATACAAGTAAAAAGCTGAAGGAAATAATGTCCAAATGATCATGATGCAGTTTTTTTAGAACATGCAAATGAAACCAAGGTCATCCAGCGAGATGTGTCTGTGTCTCACGGCAACAGTGGATGCTGTCAAGCACAGTAGCCAGTCGATGGAAAAGCCCAGTCTGCCAGTCAGCTGACTCGTACATTTCTTGAGGTGTCCGGAGCGAGGTTTACTTATGCCCCCCACACACAGCTAGGCTAGCTGGCATCCATTACACAAACAACACACTTGTGTTAAATGGGTAGCTAGCTACAGACAGACAACAGGTACTGTGCACCTCTGAGAACAACTATGATGGCTACTCACTATGCTGGTTTTGTGTTGACTTTCAGTGGGGTCAATTTAGGATCAAAACACTTCATATACAGTACACTGTATGATCAAATCAAAACATGCCAACCAAACACAGCCAACTGGCATATCATGCCTGGTGAGACAGTAGATGTTCTGCTACCTGTGCCAGTCAGACTGTGTTTTCCAGAGCCAGTGTCTGAGGTAGTGAAGCGTGCCGTCATTTTCCCCTCCTTAGTGTTCTGTTATGATGAGTTCTCTTGGGTCTCATTAAGCTCCA
>PYXC01002738.1:270000-277500 GCA_015244755.2 Tenualosa ilisha | reverse complement strand
AGTGAGACAGTTGGACAGAGTGTATCTGTGTGTGGGGGAGAGAGAGTATGTGTGTGTGTGTATGTGTGTGGAAGCCAAAAAGAGTGTGAGAGAGAGAAAGAGAGAGAGCGCTGCATTTGGAGCCTTCCTTAGATTTCCATAGGTGGCTTTTTTAATTACGCAACAGATTGAACACACCTATTAATATCCACTTCCAATTTGCTGAAGCGACATGAGGTCAGCAGTGGGCTGTGTGTGTGTGTGTGTGTGTGTGTGTGTGTGTGTGTGTGTGTGTGTGGCCACGCGTGGGACCAGACACGTGTTTGCTGGCACACCTAACGTCTTGTGTAATGGCTCCAGTGTGCTGCCAAAACGAGGCGCTTTAATTGATTTTCTTCAGGTCACTGGGGATGTGAAACATGAGCTGATGACCCCACTGAAGTCTTTTAGAAAGAGAAACTACTCAGAGAAATGAAATGTTAAATAAAGCTTCGTCATCTTTTATTTCTTTTGCTTCTACATCAATTGAAAACAAAACCCAGGAGCCATCTTCACTCACGGAGCAGCATCAACGCTACACAATCATTTATGGAGCAGCGTCAGTGCTACACAATCTTAACGCAAATACTTTTAGCATATAAAAATGTAAGACCTTTTCTTTCACTTTTTGGTTTCGTGCACATTAACAGTCCAACATGAAGTCATAAGGTGTAGTGTAGTACACAACATCTGGAAAGTGCTGAGATTTGCACTCCAAATGGCTTGGACATGAAAGAAATATTGCTGCCTTCTCAGTCATTATACGACCCAAGACCCAAGAGCCATTCAGAGTGGATGTGTGGACACAGTCGTGGAGCGTAAAGATAAAGCCTGTGGGGAGTGCACACTGAAGATGCTCGGCCACAGAACAAACCCAGCCGTGACATGACACACATCATGAGCATTAGTGACACTTCATTAATGTTTCTGACTGTTGTCATTAAACTCCCAAACAGTGTCAACTCCACACCACATAAAACGAATGTTTAATGTTAGTGATATGTGTCATGTCATGTTTATGACAGGCTCATGTCAGTCTTATGTTGACACTCTCAAGTACAATATTATCGCACAATCTTACATGACTCAACATGATGTACAGAGGCAAACACTCCTGGCACACACTCTTCTTGTCAACTTTTCAAACACAATCCCATTGTGTGAAAATGGTCAGATGTACGTAACACTGCAAAACACACAGTGCGCAACAAGACAGCAGCCAGGAAGGTTTGCCTTTGTTTGCCAAGTTTCAGACTCAACATGGCACTTATCTGGTCTGGTAGTATAGCCAGGGCCAGATCAGGGCCAGATCTGGGCCAGATCACTCCCAGAATCACCTGCTCTCTGGGAGCTAAAGCACTCAGCGCTCAGTAGGTGTGATGTGCAAATATGTGTGAGAAGGACAGTCAGTACAATAAACAAACAAATCTTCTGCATGTCACTGAAAGATACAGAAGAACACAGATGAAAAAGCTCACTGTTGAGGGATGACCATGAGGCTGTAGAATGTGGCCTCTATTGGGGATGTCTCAAAGCTATCACCATTCAAACAATAACTGGGACAACACTCTGAAATTGTCAAGCAGCAACGAACAGGAACCAGCCCGTTTAAACCTTTTTTTGTGATTGGGATTGTGATTGGGATTGGGTTTAGCCCACACGCCAGTCGCTTTTCTTCAGCTTAGTTTCCTAAAGGTGTAGGCTACAGAAAGAGCATTTAGGTTTCATTCTTTCAGCTTGCAACATGCTGTAAACCAGCAGGAATTACAATAAACCTTGAATAATTATAATAATTAATCACTGCACACACACAAAATCTCTTCATTTCGGGCCAAACACGACATAGTCAAGCAGCAGCAACGTTAAATGTCTTTTAACCATTTGAATGTATTATTTAACAGTTATCGTTTCTTCTTCTGCTTCAAACTTTTTCTCCGTTTCACGATCATTTCATACAGTTTGTCCATACCCTCGTGAAGTCCCTCGCCAATGATGGCGCATGCGGGTTGGACGTGGTAGGAAGTGGACGGGCTAAGCTCGTGAAGAGCCAGGTGTTTCTCAATCTCGGAAACGGGAAGGGATTTCGGTAGATCCTGCTTGTTGGCGATTACCAGGAGAGGGGTCCCCTGATTTTCGGCAAACTTGGTAATTTTGTGTAACTCCGTTTTGGCCTCCTCCAGTCTGTCGACGTCCACGGAGTCCACAACATAAATGATTCCATCCGTGCACCTACTGTACGACTTCCACAGAGGTCGCAACTTCTCCTGGCCACCGACATCCCAAAAGTGGCAGCTAATGCCTTTTGCGGTGCCATTGCTCAGTCTGACCTTTTCGGTATTGAATCCAATGGTGGGAACAGTGTTGACAAATTCGTTAAACTTCAGTCGATATAGAACCGTCGTTTTACCCGCAGAATCCAGTCCTAACATCACTATGTGCAAGGACTGAAATGCGGCGATGTTCGAAAAACTATTCCCCATCTTACTCAGACTAAGCAAAAATGGCAATGCTGGGAATCATTAGAATTTTCCTCCACTTGGAGGGTACGTGAATGTCAAACAATCCGCCGAAATGGCTCACCCCCACCTGCGACTCCAAGGCTCCAGTCAAACGATACAGATGCAGAAATCAAACCAAGACATGATCTAGCGTTGCCCTACCCACGGCCTCGTTTGCGGACTCCCACGCCGCACGGCACCAAGAGAACGTCTGGCTTCAGCGCCACCACAGCAGCCGTCTGCAATCCTGCAACCCAAACATATTAGAATGAAGCATCTTCCATCTCCATTTTCCCTCGTAAAAACCGAGTAAGGGCGTGTGCAATCCAGTCGGTATTTGAGTACTCAACGCGCAGCGTACCTCCTTCTATCAGTCGGATGGGAGGATGCCGGTGATGCGAACAGCAATTGCAGCAAAATGCGAATCTTGTTTTCGCCGTTGGATTGGCTACTTGACTGGTGGCCCATGCAGCGGCACTGCGGGTTCCAGTCCCTTCCAAGGTCTCCACGCAGCCACCCAATCCTCCCTAAGCTGGAATCCAGCCCCGAACACACAAGTGTGGAGAGGGAGACACGCTCCTTCGTCACCTCCGTCTTGCACAACGGCCAGTTCCAGTTCGGCTGGTCTGTGAGTACGTGTGTGTGAGCGTGTGGTTGGTCCTGGTGCTGCACCCGTCGCCACAGCACTGCACGGCAACCTAACCCCGCCCACTGGGCACGGGCACAACAACAGCACGCGAGTTCAGGCAGGCATGCAGTTTCATTGTACTTTTATTTATTTATTAAGTGCTGTTTCTACGGTTAGATTTTTTTTTTTACAAAACCTGAGACACTAACTTCAAAACAGCAAAATGGATTATATCTTGCAATACACAACTCTTGCGAAACCCATCATGTTTTAAAAACGGTGTATTGTGCCAAAATAGTCCATACATATTGAATAAACTGCATAGGCTATAGCCTGACTCTGTTGAATAAAATGCACAGGCTAATGCCCCATTCCATATTGAATAAACTGCATAGGCTCTAGCCTGACTCTACTGAATAAAATGCACAGGCATTGGATATCTGGCTACATATCATCTTTTGTGTCTGCAAATAATAATGTGCAGATTTCAGATAATAACATATATCTGCAAATAATAATTCAATAATAACATAGACAGCACCATCCAGTGGGTGTGTTATGGGAAGGTATGCAGTTGCTCCCAGCTGGCATTGTGAAAGTGGGCTGCATTCCTCTGCTCCTGTGCTGGGACATTGTTTGTCTCTGCCCTGTATCTTTGGGACATGGAAAGGCTATAGCTGCCCCAGGACTTAGCTGAATAGAATAGGAGTGAATAGTCTTCATTGGATAGATGCTAATAGCTGTTGATTAGGGCTAGGGTTTCCTCATGGGGGTTAGCTTTCCCACGCTCTAACTGACCCCTGGTGGGTGAAAGTAGAATGTCTGTCTGAGTAGATTCTCAGTCATCTGGGTCATGGTCGTCATATGCAACTGAACTTCTTTTTGGAGCTTGAAGACGTTTCATCCAAAAGGCGTCTTCAGTTCTGGCCTGGTGATGGCTCTCTGGATCCTGTGATCATAAAGACCAATTCAACTCCAGTTCACACACTGACTTATGCTAATTATGCCAATGGATGACTCATGTGACCCATTGTCACATGATGGGAGGTGAGGTACACAGCTCACAGTTACACCCACAGTCCAGAGATAAATCTCCTGGTCTTCCCATCACTAGGCCAGAACTGAAGAAGCCCTTTGGATGAAAGGTGAAAAGTCTTCAAGCTCCAAAAAGAAGTCCAGTTGCAGATAACAGAACACTTAAACTCAGCAAATTGCTTCGGTAAATTGTCTAAAAGATGATTATGAATATGACTCGAGAGTTGGAGTCCTTTTAACCAGAGAGTGCACTGTCCAAACAGTTGAGTTTTGTCCAAAGAATTGCATAGCTATTACTTACAGACACACTTATAAAAATGCATGGATTTTCCCTGCAAAATGATGGAGCTCCCCCTGCTGGCTCGTCACACATCTGAATTCTTGCAATACACGTGGATTTTACAATTTTTGATGAGTTATGTTACCTGAGACAGTAAACAAAATATATATAAGGCTTATTCTTCAGGCACTTTGTGCTTTGTCACAGTTTTGTTTTCACAATGTTTTGTTTCTCTCCAATGGCTTGCCAGAGTGGTTTTCAGTAAGAGATTATAGACCTTAATTTGCTCCCTTGTTATTTAACCATCGCCATGACTACCAAGATGATTACTGCTCTATTTAGAAATGTCTGAGAGGTCAAAGGTTGACTTGAAAGCCCAGTTTTGATATCCATGATATCCATGACTTGTCCACATCTGTCCAGCTAGCATGGGCCATTAACAAGGCAGTAGCCTACATGTGAACACACACACACACACACACACACACACACTCCACGACTGTTATTCAGTGGAACATGGCACCGGGAAAAACATGACAAATGCAGCAGTCAGGCAGAAACAAACCCAGAATTCGCCTTTGGCTGGAGCTTAGAGGATTTCTTCTCTGGTAGCCTGTGTGTGATCAGGCCTGCTGCTGTACATGCGTGGATCAGACTGGCCCATTAGCAGCGTGTCTACGTGGAACTAGATGATTGGCCCTAACCTGTCTCACTCTCACAGAGCCTATGATCAACACAGCACTGTTACACCGTCACCAGCCCACCTGTCCACTCCACAAACTGTTCAGCACACTGTTACACTGTCACCACTGTAACCCGTCTCACTCTCAGACAGACTCAATCAATCAATCAATCAATCAATCAATCAGGACTCAGTAAAACAGACAAACATACAGACAAACAATAGATAAACAAATCTGGCACAGACAAGTCCACTATAGGTAATGAAAAGCCTCAGTTATTCTCATACAGCACACTATCATACACTATCATACACTATCATACACTATCATCACAGCACTGAGTGCTGTTCCCAGAGCAGCTCTTCAGTCAGAGAGACTCCTCTGGTACAGTTCTGCCACTGACACACTGGGCTGTGCTGGATTGGGTTGCTATGCTGTCTGCTGGGGCTGTGCTGGAGTGGGTTGCTATGCTGTCTGCTGGGCTGTGCTGGAGTGGGTTGCTATGCTGTCTGCTGGGCTGTGCTGGAGTGGGTTGCTATGCTGTCTGCTGGGCTAGGCTGGAGTGGGTTGCTATGCTGTCTGCTGGGCTAGGCTGGAGTGGGTTGCTATGCTGTCTGCTGGGCTAGGTGCTGTTGCTGGAGTGGGTTGCTATGCTGTCTGCTGGGTTGCTATGCTGCTGTCTGCTGGGCTGTGCTGGAGTGGGTTGCTATGCTGTCTGCTGGGCTGTGCTGGAGTGGGTTGCTATGCTGTCTGCTGGGCTGGCTGGAGTGGGTTGCTATGCTGTCTGCTGGGGCTGTGCTGTGCTGGATTGGGTTGCTATGCTGTCTGCTGGGCTAGGCTGTGCTGCTGTAGGCCTACCGGGGAAGCAGCAGGCAGAATAGAAATCAGAGAAGTGGCTGTTCACAGGCATCTAGCAGCTTATTGCTGCTATGTGTGTATGTAAGCTTATTCAGTGTGTGAGGCGGTTCACGACACTGATAAATGTATTCCTGTTTGAGTGTGTGTGTGTGTGTGTGTGTGTGTGTGTGTGGTAATTTGGAAACAGAGGAAGGCAAAAAGAATATACTAACCCTAATTAAATAATGTGAATGAAATTGTGTGCTAAACATCTTCTGTCCTTGATCCCACTTAAACATGTATTCTGTGTCCTCATCTTCCCCCTCGGAACCCCAGCACTGTGGGTTCATGCACTGCAATTACAAGAGCTGACCACTAGATGTCAGAGTGGCATTAATGATATCTTGTGTTTTCTGTCAGAGAAATTACTGTAGAAGAAAATAACTGTCAGAAAACTGCACATCTGCAGCCTTGAAAACTGTGGAAGTAAGAGTACAGTAAGAATAAAGTCCACAGAATATTTTACTTCTCAGCATAAAATAAAAACTCACTCTAAACAAAGATCATATTCATTTGCATTGACCACCAGCGTGAATCATTTTTCATAACCACGGTAAGGGATGTAAGAATTGTTTTTCTGGTTATATATATAAACAGCCAATTGTTTTGCATAGAAAATGAACACCAGCTAAAACAATCCCCACAGGTGCCCTCTCTTTCAGCAGCCCTGCTGTCGCCATAGTGACGCGGCCTACTGTAAGCATCCAGTCATCAGAGGCAGGATGTGTGTGTGAGGGGTTCAAGAGACTGGTGTGGCAGCCCAAACAAAAAGCCCCAGTTCCTGCCATTCTCACTCTGGCTGGAGGGGAAGGAAGCTGGGCAGGAAGGTCACTGGTGTTTGGGAAGGACCTCAGACCCCTTGATTGTGCTCCAACAATTTGGGTCGGATCAAAGGCTCTGGAACTGGAGAGGAGGGACAAGGCTGTGGTGTGAGAAACTATGACTCAGCATCTGATACCAGTTACCATGACTCTAACATCTGACTAACATCTAATGTTAGTTATCATGACCTGGCATCTAATGTCAGTTATTATGACTTGGCATCTAATACCAGTTATCATGATTCGCCATCTAATGTCAGTTACCATGACTTGGCATCTAATGCCAGTTACCATGACTAGGTATCTGATACCAGTATCACTAAATAAAAAGGAGCGTTCTCTAAAATATCTAACAAACAAATATCAGAGCAGAGAGAAAGTGAAGTGAGATCTCTAGCACAGAGAACCGGCCTAAAAGATGAGAGAAAGTGAAGTGAGATCCTCTAGCACAGAGAACCGGCCTAAAAGATGAGAGAAAGTGAAGTGAGATCCTCTAGCACAGAGAACCGGCCTAAAAGCCAGATCAGTAATGGCACTGGTGTCTGACCTGTTTTATTCTCTGATCACTAAAACGAGGAGACAAAGCCCTTAGTTGTCTTTCAGTGAGGCCCCAAGAGAAGATGAGATGTGCCAGTGGCCC
>PYXC01002738.1:262500-265000 GCA_015244755.2 Tenualosa ilisha | reverse complement strand
TGCCAAGGAGCTGAAGACACTTTTACCTGAAGGTGAGCTGCCTGTGACTCTGTGACTTCTGTCTGAGCAATTTAGCCCCTGTGAGTCCCCAGCCCCAGGCTCAAATTGAGGTCATGGTCCTGTCAGAGCACTAGGAGATGTTAAGGGCTGTGCTGGAGGAAGGACTGGCGAGAGAGTGTGTGTGTGTGTGTGTGTGTGTGTGTGTGTGTGTGTGTGTCCTACTGAGAGCAAATGCTTCCTATTCACACAGGATATCTGAGGGTGGCTGAGACCACACACAGATGGAAACACACACACACACAAACACTGTTGTTGTGGCTGTGTACTGTTGGCTGACACACACACACACACACACAAAGAGAAAGAGAGACAGAATAGAAGACCTCAAGAAGAGCTTTTCTCTCCTTTCAAGTCCTTCAACCCTCTGAGAAACTACAGTGTAAAAGTCCTTTAACCCTCTGAGGAACTACAGTGTAAAAGTCCTTTAACCCTCTGAGAAACTACAGTGTAAAAGTCCTTTAACCCTCTGAGAAACTACAAAGTAAAAGTCCTTCATCTGCGTCTATTTCTTCAGAGTTTCAGCAGTTGTGTGTGCTGGGTTCTGATACAGTTGTGTGTGCTGGGTTCTGATACAGTTGTGTGTGCTGTTTGAATTTTCTACGGGATAGATAAAGTGTCTATCTATCTATCTGTTTATCTATCTATGTGTGTATGCCGAGCTCTGAATATACAATTGTGTGTGCAGGGTTCTGAATATACAGTTGACTGATTCCACTCCAGTCCTCTGATCAAATACCTGATCATTATCCATCTCTGTCCGAGCACCTCAAGCCTGGCTCACCTCACACCACGGATGAGCAGAGATGAATCCCAAACAGCATCAAGCAGGACTTATGATCAGTACTAAAGGATGCTGATGCCAAAGAGGAGGGGTTTAAAGGTGTCAATCAGCCCATATCTGTGTTTGAGGCTGTCAAGTGCAGTTGATAGGTAGTAGAATGGCAGCATTTGGTACAGCGTAGACTGAATTTGGTACAGCGTAGACTGTATTTGCAAACTGGTAGCTAACGCTAACTCATGAGGAAAATGAAAAGTATGGAAATCCACTAGGGGTCTAGGAAGGATGCAAGATCACTAGGGGTGAATGAGGAATGCAAGATCACTAGGGGACTAAGAAGGATGCAAGATCACTAGGGGACTAAGGGGGATGCAAGTTCACTGGGGGACTAACAAGGGTGCAAGTTCACTAGGGTTATAGGAAGAATGCAACTCCATTGCCACTCAAAACACATCAGTGGTTGCCAGGTACTGGCCCTATGAACACATTTAAGCTGTGGTTGCCAGGTGCAGGCCTCTTCTGCAGCTTTGCCTGATGCCATGGGCGTAAAGGAGAGTAGAGTAGAGTAGATAAGAGTAGAGTAGAGAAGAGCAGAGTAGATAAGAGTAGAGTAGAGTAGTGTAGAGTAGATAAGAGTAGAGTAGATAAGAGCAGAGTGTAGAGTAGAGCAGTGTAGTGTAGAGTACTGTAGAGTAGAGTAGAGTGAGTGTAAAGTAGTGTAGAGTAGAGTATAGTAGACAAGAGCAGAGTAGAGCAGTGTGGTGTAGAGTAGTGTAGAGCAGAGTAGAGTAGATAAAAGCAGAGTAGTGAAGAGTAGAGCAGTGTAGTGTAGAGTAGTGTAGAGTAGAGTGAGTGTAGAGTAGAGTATAGTAGACAATAGCAGAGTAGTGTAGAGTAGTGTAGAGTAGAGTAGAGTAGATAAGAGCAGAGTAGTGAAGAGTAGAGCAGTGTAGTGTAGAGTAGTGTAGAGTAGAGTAGAGTGAGTGTAGAGTAGAGTATAGTAGACAATAGCAGAGTAGTGTAGAGTAGAGCAGTGTAGTGTAGAATAGTGTAGAGTAGAATAGAGTGAGTGTAAAGTAGTGTAGAGTAGAATAGAGTAGAGTAGAGTAGTGTACAGTAGAGTAGTGTAGAGTAGAGTAGAGTAGAGTGGAGTAGTGTAGAGTAGAGTAGATAAGAGCAGAGTAGTGTAGAGTAGTGTAGAGTAGAGTACATAAGAGCAGAGTAGAGTAGATAAGAGCAAAGTAGTGTAGAGGGGGGGTGTTGGGAGAGCAGAGTGGAGAGTCTAGTGTGAAATGACCACACATGCACTGGAGAGAGAGAGACAGGGAGAGAGAGGCCTACGATCTAGTCCCGTTCAACTCACCTTTACAGTAGGCCTACGATCTAGTCCCATTCAACTCACCTTTACAGTAGGCCTACGATCTAGTCCCATTCAACTCATCTTTACAGTAGGCCTACGATCTAGTCCCATTCAACTCACCTTTACAGTAGGCCTACGATCTAGTCCCATTCAACTCACCTTTACAGTAGGCCTACGATCTAGTCCCATTCAACTCACCTTTACAGTAGGCCTACGATCTAGTCCCATTCAACTCACCTTTACAGTAGGCCTATGAACTAGTCCAGTTAACCCATCTTTACAGTAGGCCTATAATCTAGTCC
>PYXC01002738.1:247500-257500 GCA_015244755.2 Tenualosa ilisha | reverse complement strand
TCAGTTAGCGTTAGCTGCACACACATAAACTCAGCTCCCACTTCATTTCCCTGTGTCCTGTTCAGTTAGCGTTAGCTGCACACACATAAACTCAGCTCCCACTTCATTTCCCTGTGTCCTGTTCAGTTAGCGTTAGCTGCAGGTTCACAAATTCCATCTACACTGTCCATCACCTAAACATCCCTCGCCAAGGACTCTACTTTTCTCTCATTTTTCTCGGCTGAGGAGGGTTCTTTTGAACCGGAGGGTTCTGAGCAGGGGTGTAGTTGGGTATGGAGTCCCCCCACTTCTTACAACAGGTCATATCATTTGTGTAGTTCTCACTTTTAAATATTATGTTTTCATTTATGACATCATAAGTGCCCATGTCAAGCAAACCTCTCCAATAAGCCCTCTACTGTCAAACTAATGCAAATTATAAGATGACCAGAATCAAATGCAGTGTCATCAATGAGGGTTTTGGACTTTCTTTGCAGTTAAGCCTGCATCACTAATATAGCATACCATCACTTTTAAAATTCCCATGACAGGAAGGTTCTTTTGGACAAGAGGATTCTGAGGAGTTTTTTGGACAGGAGGCTTCTGTGGCGGGTTCTTCTGGACAGGTGGATAGGCGGGTTCTGAGGAGGGTTCTTTTGGACAAGAGAGCTCTGAGGAAGGTTCTTTTAGACAGGAGGGTTCTTTGAGCGCGTGTACCAGCCACAGCCTCTGCTTGTCTCCTGCTTTTATCTTTGAGGAGGAGGCTTCCTTTAGACAGGAGTCTATCTTTGGATATGGTAACCAGTGCTTAACCAGTGAGTTAGAAGTAGATGAGAATACAGCATTAGGCAAGAGGGAGAAGAGAAAAATAACAGATGAAAAATCCCTTTTATCTCTTATCCTGGAAAGATAAGTAGGCTGTGAGAGACAAGTGTGTGTGTGTGTGTGTGTGTGTGTGTGTGTGTGTGTGAGAAAGAGAGAGATGAACAGAATTCAGACGCAAAACTGTTGAGCTTTAATGAGCGTCCACATTTCTCTCCCTACAGCTCTCGCTTTCTCTCTCTATGTCTGCCTCTCTCTCTCTCTGCTGTCTGTCTCTCTCTCTCTCCCTCTCTCTCTGTCTGTCTCTCTCCCTCTCTGTCTGTCTCTCACTCTCTCCCTCTCTGTCTGTCTCTCTCTCTCTCTCTCTCTCTACCCCTTAGATTAAAGTGAAGACATTATGATTCAAAGGGAATACGGGTCCATCAAGACTTCACACAACACACATTAAATATATCCAGAGAAGGGGCAGTTTTTTTAAATCTCATAGAAGTGCTGCTCTCTCTTATGGTGATACTGAGCAGTAAAGGCAACTGTAAGGATGCCCTCCTCCTCTCTTCTCTGCTGCACAGAATCATTAGGAGATGATTCCTTTTCCAGTGCTCTTCTATATCTACAGTTCTGGACCAAAGCATCTTTGTACTGAATGTGTTTAGATTTAGCCTCTGGCTAATTAGCGGCGTTGTAGATGTGGTGACAGGCTGTTTGTGTACGTTGTAGCTGTGACTGATCTAGATGCCCTGTTTGTGGCTGACTAGCACTGCGCCTTGTTCTCCAGCTGTGCACTGATCTAATGCACTGCCTTTGTTCTCCAGCTGTGCACTGATCTAATGCACTGACGCCTTGTTCTCCAGCTGTGCACTGATCTAATGCACTGACGCCTTGTTCTCCAGCTGTGCACTGATCTAATGCACTGACGCTCTTGTTCTCCAGCTGTGCACTGATCTAATGCACTGACGCTCTTGTTCTCCAGCTGTGCACTGATCTAATGCACTGACGCTCTTGTTCTCCAGCTGTGCACTGATCTAATGCACTGACGCTCTTGTTCTCCAGCTGTGCACTGATCTAATGCACTGACGCTCTTGTTCTCCAGCTGTGCACTGATCTAATGCACTGACGCTCTTGTTCTCCAGCTGTGCACTGATCTAATGCACTGACGCCTTGTTCCAGCTGTGCACTGATCTAATGCACTGACGCTTTGTTCTCCAGTCACTATTATGCACTGACGTCCATTTATCCAAGCCGCTTCATCTCATTACCAGCCTTCAGCAGAAAAGCTCAGTTGAATTCCTTCTGTGCGGCTGCAATTAATGCTCTGATTCAGTCCTGGCGTGGGATTGATTTCTAGATCCGTCGGGATCCCAGCACTAAGAAATGCTGAGGAGCACACACACACACACACACACACACATATGCACACATACACATACGTGGCATAAAAGCAATCGCTTGGCTTGGAGGAAACCCAAATATTCCGAGAACCCTGTGTTTCCAACCTCTGTGAGACACACACACACATGCACACACACACATTCCCTTTTGCAGCAAGCAGAGCCCTCAGCAGCAGAAAGTCCCAGGTGAGTCGGCTGGTTCATCTATCTCGGCTCTTAGCATTCAGACTGTGTCTACAGCAAGCCAAAGACACTGGGACTACGAGACCTGCCAACCCTGTTGCTGATTAACTACGAGAGGTCTGTGAGGGGTGCCAAAGCTTCCTGGTCTATGGGAACGACACTCGCATCTCCACCTGCATCTCCACGCATCTCCATCTCCATGCTTTTGCTGTTGTTTTTGTGCTATAACTTACAGGAATAATCATCTGGGTTTCCTCTTACTGTAAACTATAATAATGTAAACAGTGTTTTAAGTTCTCCTACAGAGAACACATCTAATGTTGTTTTGTGAGCAGTCACTAATGATGCATGGATCCTCCACGGCTTGGCATCTGTGCTGTGTCACAGGGGTTTCATTTGTTCAGCAAGTGAAGCAAGAGAGACGGATGTTTGTTGCTCTTCAAGTGGTGTGACTCAGGCGAGCCCAGGCGCTCCACAGCACACACACTCAGACAGGATGTACCTGACAGCTGTTTTATTGAATCCATGGGAACAAAAGGTAACAGCACAGTTGGAACTTGTTCCCCCTACTCGTTTGGCAGAAACTAAGACAAAATGGTGGAATTCAATCGAGTCATTTAGTCGCCATGACGACTTGTTGCAAACACAAAGGCAATCAGCGGGCTAAATCCTGTGATTGAACTTCCCCACAAAGAGTAGTATGCCAATCATTTGAAAAAGCCACAGATCTCTGAGACCAACCAAAACAATAAACATAAACAAAAACAAAAAAACAGGTCAAAACAAAGCAAATGTTCTAACCATACAGAATATATACATTCAGCTTCCCACGGACAAGCTCAGGAATCCAGCAAACGCACAGAACTAGCAACCGAAGGGGAAAGTAGGCAGAAAGCGAAGCCTTGCAATGACTGTGTTTCTTAGCCTGGTTCTCGGTCTGGTCAGCAGGCCTATCGCCTGAGATTGGGAACCAATCAAAAACCGGCTTTTACCCCAACACAATGGAGGTGGGTTTAACACATATTTAGCCTCAAATTGTTATGCATCCCACTCTCTTTTCTCTGCAGTCATTGGTCTGAATGGTTGTAGGCATATCCAATGCCTGCAGTGGCATTTTGATCCATGTCTGTTAATCCCGCCTCAGGGAAGTTGGTGATGACATGAGAGCGGCCAGACTGAGCTGCATTGCAGATCAGTATGTGTGAGAACCAGGCTCTCTCTCTCTTTTAATTGTTGGCAATGTTGAATCATGTGCGGTAATTAAACAGCAAAAAATACAGACAACAAAACCAGACAAAGCAAAGCTCAAAGTTCCTTCCTTTCTGTTCCCTCTCCTGTTTCGCAAGGGCACATAAATCTGATATGAAAACAGAAACAGAGAGCAGTAAGCCATAGCAACATCACAAGACGCCCCCCATAAATACATCATCACAATATCATATCAGCTCATCTCTTTTTGCACAATTCTGAGTGGTAAAATAGCATATGGGGAGATAATACTGCAGCAGAACACTTGGCAGGTTCTCTGTGACCATGAGCACTAGTCAATAAACCCCCATCTGTGAGTCTTTCATTGGTGAGCACTGGGAACCACAACCCTGACATGGGTCACACTATCTGGAGTAAATATCTGGACAGGCGTAATGTTCTCTTCTCTCAGCACATAATTAATAAGTTTCACTTTTTAAAACCCTGTTTTCCCTTCATTCATTATATAATCATGCTGCTGTTGTTACTGGGCCAGTACTTGGGAGACACAACGTTCCATAGCTATCACGCGAATTGAAAATAGCAGCTGAAAAGCAGCGTATTTGTTACTGGAACACAAAGCAGATCCTTCATCTCCTCACCACAGTGCTGCTGCTGCTAACGAATCGAAAGACTATGTGCATATTAGTCTAAAGCGTCACCATTAGCCAAGCAAGGGTTTAAGTGTAAACAGAATCAGTACAGACACGCGTTAAGCCTGTTAAATGATAAGAATAAAGAGCGTTTTCTCAGAAAGCTATTAGGTTATCAAATTAAGACAGCGTTTACTCACAATGAGAGATTTCTGAGAATTACACAAATGAGCGCACTGGAATAGCATGTGAGTGTGTCATGCTAGACGCAGAGCTGGAGTCGCAGCTAAATACTCAACTGAGACGTAGCGATAGCTTAGAGGCTACAGGTTTATCAATTTGGCAACTTCAAAAAAAAGCGAGTCAGGTTTACCGAGTGAAAAGCGAGTGGTTAGCAAAACAAAGAAAACTCCCATGTCTCCGTTTGAAGGCAGAAGCAGCGGCACCCAGAAAAAGAACACTGTGCAGAAGTTCAAATGGATACAACCAGGATTTTAGTTTCAATGTTTTTCCCCTTTTCTAAAAACTGACATTGAAAATTGTCACAGTGGTTCTAAAAATCATTGCTGTGCCATAGTACGCTTTCTTAAAAAATACAAATACCAAGGGACATTACCAGGTAAAAATGTCCATTGTGTTCTCAAAAAAATAACTATGCTGAAATCACTTCAGTGTTTTGGCTTGAACTGGCTTACGACGAGGGCGGAGCCGAGCGGAGGGAAGATGAGCAGTCAGCCACACAGAGGAGCGTCCGTGGCAAAGTAGGCGGGGCTTTTACAAGATGAACAGTGTGAGTGGACAGGAGAAGCCAGACTGAAGATACACACGTACAATACACACGTATGGTAAGAGTTCAAGGCCTGCTGGAGCTTTTAGTCCGACCAGGAGGTGCTTCGACTAACAGCAGGTGGAGGGGCGAGTAGTGATTGTGGGGATTATGTGGGTGTGGCTTATATGGCAAAATCATCCTGAGGGGCGGGGCAGAAGGCGGAGCTTCGGAGCATGTCCAAGCAGTTGACGAGGATGAGGGTGCCGGTCAGGTGCTTCCATCGCTTGGTGACGGGGTTCTTCATACGGTCCAAGCCCAGGTGCAGCTCCTGAATCACATCGCGGTAGCTGTCCCCGATCTGGGCCGCCCATGTCAACAGGAAGTCGTACGCTGGCTTCCACATTGCCTGTCAGGAGACACCCAGGGAGGATGGAGCACAATGATCAGTGATTAGGCTTCAGGGCACACTGTACACACACACACACACACACACACACACACACACACACACACACTCACATACAGTATACACAAACACACAAACACACACATACACATTGAGGAGCTGAGAGAGGAGGTGGGAGAAGCTTCTGTTCTAAATGTTAGCTTTGGCTAGTCATGCTAACAAAGCCTCACTGGATCCTGGATAGGTCTGACTAAGCTTAACATCACAACCAAGAAGATCGTATTCACTGATACAACACAATGAGCAAGATTAAAGTCAAAGTCCATCTAAGGCAAGTCCCACTTAGCCTCCATTTTGGATCGCTCTGGATAGCTATTTGGGATTAACAAGACCAGGCCCTATCAAAATGAATGGGGAGATATCTAAAATTCAGATCAGCAGGTCGTGCTGATTTAAAAACTGTATTGTGTGAATCCTTGCTTAAGTCTGAACTGAACAATGTCTAAATCAACCCACAGATTGCTCAAATAAAGCTAAAAAGACATTGAAAACTGCAATTTGCTCACTACGCCTGCACCAACATTCACAGCATGGCTATGACCATGGTGATGGAGATAGTAAACAAAAGGTTAACTGTCAGTCATACCGTGTCCAACAATGCGATTGGTTACTTCCACTGCAGGGCAAAACTTCCAGTTTTTCAACTCATTACTGTTATAAATAAATGGCGTCTGAAGGTTCAAAGCGGCCGGCATTAGGACATGGTGAGGATGCAGCCTCACAATTACAAACTACGCAATACTATGAGAGGACGTTAAAAAGGGAGATGTGATGTCATGTGTCTCCTCCTTCATTAGTGTCTATGTTAAAGTCAGCTCACTAGGCGAACACACGCCATGCTTTAACTTGCCAAGGCTCATGACTGCATTGGTGTGAGTGCTCACTTCACTGTCCAGCAGTGTTTGGCACTAGTGCAGCATTACAGACGCTAAATGTTATCTTTAGCGTTAGCATGCAGCATTGTTTGGCTAATATAGCATGACTGCATTGGTGTGAGTGCTCACTTCACTGTCCAGCAGTGTTTGGTGCTAATACAGTATCACAGATGCTAAACATTACATCACATAAGCATTCATTTTAGACATTCAATGTCTAGCGGTGTTTGGCTAATATAGCATGACTGCATTGGTGTGAGTGCTCACCTCACTGTCCAGCAGTGTTTGGTGTTAACACAGCATCACAGATGCTAAATATTAACTTAAGTGTTAGCATGCAGCACTGTTTGGCTAAGGGTGCATGACTGCATTGGTGTGAGTGTGAGTCACCTCACTGTCCAGCAGTGTTTTGGTAATGAAGCATCAGTGTACCAGTGTGAGTGCTCACCTCACTGTCCAGCAGTGTTTTGGTAATGAAGCATCAGTGTACTAGTGTGAGTGCTCACCTCACTGTCCAGCAGTGTTTTGGTAATGAAGCATCAGTGTACTAGTGTGAGTGCTCACCTCACTGTCCAGCAGTGTTTTGGTAATGAAGCATCAGTGTACTAGTGTGAGTGCTCACCTCACTGTCCAGCAGTGTTTTGGTAATGAAGCATCAGTGTACTAGTGTGAGTCACCTCACTGTCCAGCAGTGTTTTGGTAATGAAGCATCAGTGTACTAGTGTGAGTGCTCACCTCACTGTCCAGCAGTGTTTTGGTAATGAAGCATCAGTGTACTAGTGTGAGTGCTCACCTCACTGTCCAGCAGTGTTTTGGTAATGAAGCATCAGTGTACTAGTGTGAGTGCTCACCTCACTGTCCAGCAGTGTTTTGGTAATGAAGCATCAGTGTACTAGTGTGAGTGCTCACCTCACTGTCCAGCAGTGTTTTGGTAATGAAGCATCAGTGTACTAGTGTGAGTGCTCACCTCACTGTCCAGCAGTGTTTTGGTAATGAAGCATCAGTGTACTAGTGTGAGTGCTCACCTCACTGTCCAGCAGGCCGTACTTGTCCCGATGAGGTGCTCATAGGCGTCCATCTGTTGCTTGGATACTCGGGCCAACTTCTCGGCCAGCTCGCGCCAGCGCGGCGCCACCTCCACCGCCGTGGTCAGCAGCACAAAGTCCACGATCAGCCGAGCCACCAGGCCCTGGCAGTCCATCTTCAACAGAGCCTGCAGGACGAAAACGTAGGGGTCAGAGCCATGTACACACACACACACTACACACACACACACTCACATGTATAGACACACATATAGACGCATGACACACATCTACACACACAAAAACAACATTTTTCAATGTGTGTTTAAATATGTATGTGTGTACTACAGTGTGGTGAATAAAATACTAAGCCATGTAAGACTGAATAATTTGTGTGTGTGTGTGTGTGTGTGTGATAAAATTGTATATTTAAAGATGGCCACTGGAAACCTTGAAACCATCCAGTGTAGTCATGCTGAGATGCTCTGTGTATATTGGAAGGGGTTCATTTCAGCACTCGAGATTGGAGTCGATCTCCCAAACCAATGTCTCTCGCCTCAATCAGCAAGCACAACAAATAAACTCAGCCCGCTGTAGTGCCTAATGTGTTTACAGGGTAATCCGGTGTGAATGCCAACTCGCACTGCAGCACACACACACACACACACACACACACACACACTGCTGACATTTCCATAATTTCAATTTTAGCTCTGTTAACCTGCTCCAAATGTAATCAATGTCCAGAATAATTTGGCATCTTATTAAATTCAATGGAGCTGAGATATGTGACAGCACGCACACACACGCATACATACAACACACACACACACACACACACACACAGGATAAAGGGAAAAAGGAGAGAAAAGAGAACATGGGAACAAGAGAACCATGTGCCCTCTAACCTCACCCATCTCCCTACACATTTACACACACACGCACGCCCCCCCCACACACACACACTACAATCAATCACTGACACACCCACACATTGGGTCTGTAACCATCTCTCTCTGTGTATGTGTGTGTGTGTGTGTGTCTGTTTATGACATCCAGGGGAGAAGCAGGGCTGTCTGAGTGTGTGACTATCTGTGTATGGATAGGCAGAGACGGTGGCAGAAACATCGCTTTTCATTTGAGCCAGAGGCCAGAGCAACTAACATCTGCAGCTCCATCCATCTCTCTCGCTCTCTCTCTCTCTCTCTCTCTCACTCACTCACTCTCTCCTTCTCTCTCACTGTCTCTCTCTCTCTCTTTCTCTCTCACTCACCCTCTCTCTCCCGCTCAGCGCTTTACAGAGGCTTAAGTCAGCTTTACTGGTCTCTCACTTCTTCAACCTGTGTGTGTGTGTGCGCACGCGTGTGTGTGTGCGCGTGTGTGTGTGTGCATGTGTGTTAAATTACATTCTTTCCCTCCTCCTCCCCCCTTCCTCCTCCGCTCAGGAGTGTATGGATGAGAGGGGCCCAGGAACAGACCCAGGGGACCTGGAGGAATAGACTGGTAATCCCCCAACTTTCCTCTTCCTCCACACGCGCACACACACGCGCACACACACACACACTAATTCAAGCTTCTGTGTTTCAGAAATGCTATTGTGCAGCTGTCCCTTGGTTGCAGCACACACACAACACAGATAAACTCACACACAACACACAAACACACACACACACACACACACATTGGATACATCGACTCCAAACCAAATCCCATTCAGCAAAAACACCCATCCACGCACTGAGCCTCACAGGATGTCCCAGCCCCTGACCAGAGCGGCCCGAAACACACACACACACACACACACACAAACACACACACACGTCAGTCCTGTGGTCATGCAAAGGGCTGTGCTGGGTGTGGCTCCTCTGTGGCCCTCTGGAGAGACAGAGGGGATTCCCCTCCTGAGCTCTGAGCCTGGAGGCCCTGCTGCTGTTTGGTTAGCCCTGGCCAGCTCCCTGTCTGTCTGTCTGTCTGTCTGTCTGTCTGCTGGGTTAGCCCTGTCCAGCTCCCTGTCTGTCTGTCTGTCTGTCTGTCTGTCTGCTGGGTTAGCCCTGTCTGGCTCCCTGTCTGCCTGTCTGCCTGTGGGGTTAGCCCAGTCTCCATGTCTGTCTGTCTGTCTGTCTGAGGCCCCAGACATCATCCCCACTGACGCAACGGACACATTAAAAGCAGCTCAGACTCTTTTTCCCTGCAGAAGTTTCCCAAACCAGCCTCACTTATCAGCAGGAAATCCCAACACTCTGCTTCCCACTTCCACCTCACAGCTCCAGCACACACACACACACACACACACACACACACACATACACACACACACACACATTTGCACATCAGAAGAACTTTTACACTTCAACACATCAGAACCATCAGGCTTACGGATCCATAGGAGAACAAAAGAACAAAAACTACAGGGCTTACGGAGGGAGATCCATATGTTGGAGAATCAATAGAGGAACACGTGAACTATCAGGCTTACAAATCCATAGAGAAACAAAATATACAAATATAATAAATATAAGCCTTACAGTAGGAGATCCATTTAATGGGAGATCAATACAACACAACAGGGCTTACGGATCCATAGGAGAACACAAGTGTTGGAACTACAGGGCTTATGGATCCATAGGGGAACACAAGTGTTGGAACTTAGGG
>PYXC01002738.1:195000-235000 GCA_015244755.2 Tenualosa ilisha | reverse complement strand
GTGTGTGTGTGTGTGACTGTGTGTGTGTGTGCGCGCGTGTGTGTGCACATGTAAAAACAGTTCTTTCTCTCTTTCTGTCCCTGTCTTTCAATCAGCTCTGCCTGTCCTTCCATTGAAGCCACACACTGACAACATATGGCAGCAGCAGACAGATTTCTATAAGCAGAAACTGAGACAGTGAGTAAGGCGTGTAACACATTACTATAGAGGATATGATTAAAGCTTTATATGCCATGCATTACAATGGTCTATTCATTCTACAGGAAGTGAATACGGCTTTATATACTGTGTATTACTATGGTGTATTCATTCTACAGGAAGTGAATAAGGCTTTATATACTGTGTATTACTATGGTCTATTCATTCTACCGGATGTGAATAAGACAATTCATGAGGTCAAAGCATGCGGAAACAGCAATAGATGAAATCCAGAACACACACACACACACACACAGAGAGGAGAGAGAGAGAGAGAGAGAGAGAGAGAGAGAGAGAGAGAGAGAGAGACAGAGGCTTGATAACTATATTTTGTAGACTTCACCGACTTGAACCAGGAGGAAAAGAGCAGGTTTAACTAGTGCTATATAGTATAGCTACACAGGATATAGTATAGCTACATAGTACAACCCTGTGGCTGCCCTGAGCGGGAGCCACTTACCCTGGTTGGATGCCAAATGTGTGTGTCAGTGTGAAATAAAGTGTGTATGACCAGAGTCAGACTGGGAACACAAACGGATGAGTTTCCACCCCTGCTGCTGTCGAACCAATGTCTGGAGAACCATCCTACTCCGCAGAAATCCAGAACACACACACACACATATACACACACACACATACACACACACACAGAGAAAGAGAAAGAAAGAAAGAGAACCATCCCATTCCGCAGAAGGCTTGAGCTTCATACATTTGACTTGAAGTTTACAACACAAACACACAACCAGTATAAACACACACACACACACACACAACCTCAAACACACACACACACACACACACACAAACAGCATAAACAGCCAACCACAGGCAAGGGAATTGTAAGCCCAAGCCCCAGGCAGTTGCCTTGACAACAAGCAACAAAGCATTTTCCCTCCTTCCCCTGTAGCCGACGGCGACGCTGAGACGCAGCGCTCATGTCGAGCAAATCACACACTCTGGCGCGGAGAGAAGAGACCAATCAAGACGAGCGTATCGCTTTCACTAGAGTGGGAAAAACAGAGCAATCAAGTTGAGCATGTCGCTTTGGCTGGGAGGAGGGGAGAAGAGGGGCCTCACTTGTGTCCTCTCCGATCGCTCACCACTGCACACACACACACACACATACACACACACACACACACACTTGTGTCCTCTCCGATCGCTCACCACTGCACACACACACACACACACAATTGTGTCCTCTCCGATCGCTCATCACTGCACAGACACACACACTTGTGTCCTCTCTGATCGCACATCACTACACACACACACTTGTGTCCTCTCTGATCGCTCATCACTGCACACACACACACACACTTGTGTCCTCTCTGATCGCACATCACTACACACACACACACTTGTGTCCTCTCGGATCGCTCATCACTGCACACACACACACACTTGTGTCCTCTCTGATCGCACATCACTACACACACACACACTTGTGTTCTCTCTGATCGCTCATCACTGCACACACACACACACACACACTTGTGTCCTCTCCGATCACTCACCACTGCACACACACACACACAGACACACTTGTGTCCTCTCCGATCGCTCACCACTGCACACACACACACACTTGTGTCCTCTCCGATCGCTCATCACTGCACACACACACTTTTGTCCTCTCCGATCGCTCATCACTGCACACACACACACACACTTGTGTCCTCCCCGATCGCTCATCACTGCACACACACTTGTGTCCTCTCCCATCGCTTATCACTGCACACACACACACACACACACACACACACTTGTGTCCTCCCTGATCGCTCATCACTGCACACACACACACACACTTGTGTCCTCTCCGATCGCTCATCACTGCACACACAGTGTGTGAAGCAAGCCCTTTGTGTCGATGTGTGAGCCCTCATCACTGCGCACACAGCTGACAGGCTGGGAGGGCGTCGCTGTGGTCTAAACACCCCCTGTGTCGGCCCAGACCACACTGGTGTGTGTCTCCTCGGCAACATGTCTGCCGTATCACACCATCCTATCTGCTCTGAGCGCGCTCAGTACAGCTCAACTCAGCATGGCACATAAGGCAAGATCTGAGGCTGTTTCAAGCCAAACACTTTGTACAGTTTTGTATCAGCACACACACACACACACACACACACACAACACAGCAAAGAAATCCACATGCATTTTGACAGAACTAGAGCACGCTCCAACTTTACTCTGATTGGCTCTTCCTTCCACACACACACACACACACACTGCTATTGTTGATGTGTTGTATGTCAGCCTAACATATAGTGACATTCTTACTGTAAAGGTAACTCAGTCTGACGCTCAGCCAGACAACTGTGACAACTGTAACAGACACCAATCCCCCCTCTAACACACACACACACACACACACACACAAACACACACACACACTCAAACCCCTCCCCTGTAAGGGTGGGGGTCCCATTCCAGACCCACACATACTCTGAGCGGCTCATTTACTGTGCTGTCACAATGGATACCTGGATACACACACACACACACTAAACCTCCAACCCCCCTTTAAAACAGCATATACTCGGTTTGGTTTATTCACTGTGCTGTCACGCTGGATATAGACACACTTACACACTTACACACCCACACTCACATACACTAAACAACCCCCCCCCCCCCCCCACCCACACACACACTCTGTGCGGTTCATTCACTGTGCTGTCACGCTGGATATAGACACACACACACACTCAGAGGATCATTCATTGTGCTGTCATGGTGGATATACACACACACACTCAGAGGACCATTCACTATGCTGTCACACTGGATACACACACACATACACACACACACACACACACTCAGCGGATCATTCACTGTGCTGCCACGCTGGATAAGCTCTGAAGCGAGTCCCTTGTGTCGATGTGTGACCCTTAAACATGCTTTGCATGCTCCGTGAGTGTGTGTTGGTGCAGAAGCCCTGGAACATGTCTCTTGTGTTCTTGAGTGTGTGTGTCGTTGTGTGAGTCCTGTAACACTGCGTTATGTGGGTGTGTGTCATGCAGGACTGCACTTGGGAGCCAACCCCCTAAGCCGAGGTGGACGTCAGAGACTGCAGGTGTATGCGAATGCACTTCTCTTCTCTCAAGTGAGTGCATGTCTGTGTGTGTGTGTGAGTGGCGTGTCCTTTTTCTCTGTGTGTGTATGTGGGGGTAATGTATGTGTGCATTCTTCTGTGGCTGTCCAATCACGTATACAGGTTTGGCTCTCTCTGTGTGTGCATGTGTCTGTACATGTGAATGTGTGTGTGTGCGCTCAGTGATTCACTGAAGTATGACCCAGAGAAGGATGAGGGGAAGTCTGGATGAAAGGGTGGTGGTGGCCAGGCTAAGTGCACTCTCAGGAGAAGCAGCTCACTCCTGCTCCTGCCTCTGCTCCTGCCTCCACAGGGTTAATTAGCCTTTGCCACACAGAGCCAAAACCAGAGACGCTCAGAGACTCATGGACAGAACAGTGAGCAGGACAAGCTTGTGCTACACATGGACACATGTACACTAGTGTACAAAAACATACATGTATACTAGTGTACAAAAACACACATGCACACTAGTGTACAAAACCCACAAGTGCACAAATGTCAAAACTCACATGTTCAAAAATGTGCAAAATGAACACTTCCAAACGTACAAAATGAACACGTACTCAAACACACACAATCCACACAGACACCCAAAAGTATCCAAAGGAGCTTGAAGGACTTACAGACATGAGCTCCTTCTGGAAGGACTTGCGTTCCTTGATCTCCAGGTTGT
This sequence comes from Tenualosa ilisha, assembly GCA_015244755.2. Taxonomy (NCBI): domain Eukaryota; kingdom Metazoa; phylum Chordata; class Actinopteri; order Clupeiformes; family Clupeidae; genus Tenualosa; species Tenualosa ilisha. Next base: position 231,023 of record PYXC01002738.1, on the reverse strand, counting down.
TGCAGTCCTCTTTCAGCTTCTCCAGAACAGACGCCACTCTCTCCGGCTCACTGTCCAGCTCTGCCCGGCAGAAGAACGTCAGCGGGAGGTTCCCGTATCCCAGCGCATCAGCGAACGCCCGCCAGTTCCCCACGTTCTCCATCAGCACCGTGCGCACGGAAGCGTAGATGTACGTGAGGAACTTGCACGGCTTCAGGATCTGCTCCATCAGGATGGTGGTGGTGAGATCCGGCCCGCAGAAGTAGATCGGCTTGACCTTCCCCAGAACCAGCACGTTCTTGACGTGCACCAGCCCCGTCTTTCCCTGACAGTACCCGATGTACCACTCTTTGGTCCACAGCTGACCCTTCAGCTTGATGCGCTCCTCGCTCAGAAGAGCCACCATATCCCCTTTCTTGTACTCCAGCAGGTACTGGTTCTTGTGCTGACGGATGACCGTTTTGAGGAGCTTGCCAAACCTAAGGTTGGTGATGCATCGCTCCTGGAACTGAGGGTATTTGGTGGTGATGGCCAGGGGTGACAGGATGATCTTGCCCACCTCCTTCTTCTTCAGGAACCTGCGCTGGCCATTGGATCGGACGCTGGTCTTTGGCGGAGGCTGGGGCGTCTGGACGCAGAACTGGGCCAGGATGCAGTCTTGGTCATCCTTGACCTGCACACGCAGCGTGAAGTCGGCGAGGTCGTCGGCATTGCGCGACGTGATGAGGTAAATCAGCCGACTCACCTTGCCGAGCTTCACCTGGAAACCACGCACGGACACAGAGCGCGCCTGTTCGCCGGCCTTCACCTCGTAGTTGGACATGTTGGAGTACACGCCGATCTGCAGGTCCTGCGGGCGACTCAGCACAAACTGATGCTTCCCCCACAGCTGGAGAGCAACGGGAGGCGCCGACGATTGCGCCTGCTTGCCCACCTCGCTCACGAGCAACGTCTTTGGCGCACAGTCGTGGCCAAAAATGGCCACCACGGTTTTAAATGAGGGGTGGATGTGCTTGGGCCCGTACAACCCCAGAGTCAGTTTCTTCGCCACGTGCTCCCAGACGGTGGAGCCGAGCATGCCAGACCCAGAGCAGAGGCCAGAACCGGCCCGGGACTGGACCACCACGGCCACGTACATGCAGGGCTCCAAGTTATCCAGCTGCATCTGCACCGTGTCGCTGTAGATGTAGGCCTGGGGGATGGGCACGTAGGGCCCCTCTTTGAAGTCGCTGCGCACACACACCACCTCGGCCAGGTGCGTGCACTCTTTTTTCACCTCCACAGACACCTTCATCTCCAGGGTGACAAAGGACTTCACCTCCATGTTGCTCAGCTTGATCTCCAGCACGGGGCTGACGGTGGAACAGCGGTCACTGTTGAGCTCCAGAGGGGGGTCCAGAAGCGCCCTCATGGAGATCTGCTGTGTGTCACCGGGGGCAATGTGGCCCTCGGGGACGTGGAGGCTGATGTGCGTGTCGGGGAGCTGCACGGCACCGCCACTGCTGTCCAGACGGCACACGATGTTGGTCTCCACCGGTTGGGTCTGGCCCCAGCCGGGGTTCTGGCCCAGCGAGTCCAGGTCGTGGCAGGAGCGGGCCAGCTTCCGATGGTTCAGCCATGCCGTCCTGAAGTCTTCACGGCTCTGGAACTGCTCGGGTGAGGGTGCCTTGAGGCCGCTGAAGAAGCCGTTGGAAGGCAGCGGGGCGCTGGACTGAGACTGCAGAATGGACAGCTCAGACAAGCTGTAGGACCTCTTGCTCCGGAAGAAAGGATTGTCTTTGCGGAGCATCTGCATGACCTCCATGCTGGGACTGATGGGTGAGTGGTCGAAGACCCCGTTGCTGAGTCCGTTGGTGAGGGTGGAGGAGGAGGTGGTGCTGATGTAGGATGTGGACGCGCTGGTGCAGGATGGGTGTGGGGAAGGTGCGAAGCTGTCGAAGAGCAGCAGGTCCATGGCGTTGCGCTGGTTGGTCCTCTCCTGGTCGTTCTGGTCGTGGGGCAGGCCCTGCATGGAGCCGTTGAGGAAGGGATTGGTGGAGGAGCGCACGGAGGAGAAAGGGTTGTTAGTGTAAGGCAGAGAGGGCGTCAGGGTCACGCCGTTCCACTCGCCCAGGAGGTCCAGCTCCTGGGCGCCCTCCTCCGACACGTCCCCGAGATTGTCGATCATGCCGCTGTCGCTGAGCGAGGAGCTGCGGTGGTTGACTGGCTGGACGTAGGCGGAGGGGATGTAGCCCATCTCCGTGTTGTTGTGGGCGTACCACCACTCGCCGCCGGACGTGTCCAGCACATACAGGTGGTCGCCCTTGGAGAACTTGAGCGTAGTAAAGCTGGACGGACAGTAGTCCTTGATGGCCACCACCTCTCGCGCCGTGCCGAAGGAGGCCGAGGTGTCCAAGCGTAAGGCACTGGGGGAAGGCACTGCAAACAACACAACAAATGATCACTAACATTTCACATTACGGTCCAAAATAAGAACAAATTCATCAACTCCTTAAATCAACTCTTTTACGCTGTTTACCGTTACTTCATTCTTTGCTTAACAAATGAATTAAAGTCATTAACCACAAATGTCCCTGTAATGCCTCCATAAACACACAATTTCCATTCATTGTTTACAACAAACTGAAAGCTATAATTCCATATAATGGGGACAGCCATTTGTAAGCAGTGATGTTTAGACTTATTGTATTTGTAAGCAGTGATGTTTAGACTTATTGTATTTGTAAGCAGTGATGTTTAGACTTATTGTATTTGTAAGCAGTGATGTTTAGACTTATTGTATTTGTAAGCAGTGATGTTTAGACTTATTGTATTTGTAAGCAGTGATGTTTAGACTTATTGTATTTGTAAGCAGTGATGTTTAGACTTATTGTATTTGTAAGCAGTGATGTTTAGACTTATCATATTGATATTGTTAAAACTCTTGTGCAAACAATTAGTGAATGTAAATAAATGATTAATTTGAGAATAAATGTAGCAGCAGCGGAGGAGTGGAGGTCATAGGTGTGTGTGAACATCGTGAACATAAACCGCTGGTCTGATTTCCCTCCTAGTCTCATGTGTGTCTCATTTAAATGAACTGCTGGTCTGATTCACTTTCATGTCACCTCTGAACACTTTCTCTAAGCGACAGACAGACTGAAGATATCAACATCCTCATTACACGGCCTGCTGATTACGCAACACCAGGTGCTCTTTTGAGCTCTGGAAACTAATCTGGCCCCCATCTTTGAAAATGGGGAACATTTCAGAGTGAGGTTGTGCAGCAGCACAGCTGAACGAGCTGAACTCACAAATCCCTCAACATCACATAACCCTTGGGGATAAAACACTTTGCATCGTATCGCATCTCCCTAAGTGTCACAGATTACTGGGGATTACATACTGCATACTTACATACTTACATACTGCATTGTCTTTCAGCCTTGAAATTGTATACTGTATTACTTACTGACAAAATGTGGACCTTTTCAGCACTGTACATAGTCTATACCCATACTAAGGCTGGATTGACACTGGACTGATACCTACTTGGCCAAATCAATCTGAGGCTTCAGGGACTGTGTACCTGTTACACAGTCAGTCACTGATCTGATTCTGACACCGATGCCGATTCCACACTGACCTTTGACCTCGGTGAGGGTGGCCTCGGACACGCCATCGCTCAGGTCGATGAGAGTTCCCTCTGACTTGCAGCGAGGCAGGATGTTGTTGTTGTTGGTCACTCGGATGCGATGTGCGGCCATGGTGGTGCCAGTCCGGATCAGTCTCCCATTGCTCAGCAAACACACATCAGTCAAGGGCCTCTCTCCATTTCACCTGCGCGCACACACACACACACACACACACACACACACACCACACACACAACACACACACACACACACGCACACACACACACGCACACACACACATGCACACACACACGCACACACACACACGCACACACACACACGCACGCACACACATAACACACACACACACACACACACGCACACGCACACGCACACACACAACACACAACACATGCACACACGCGCGCACACGCACACACACACAAATGGCCATTGTTATCATATGCAGCATGTCAAGATGCATCAACATCAAGCCTGTTAAGAAGCTGTGTGCTCACCTAACAAAATCACACACACACACACACACACTTGTGTAGCACACAGAACTGATAAGAAGTATGCTGACAAGGGCGATTGTACACTATGGGTCTGTGCGAGTGAAGTGTGTGTGCTCAGATGTGACATGGGCAGTTATTCTTCTAGATTAGCCTCCCTCTCAAGGTCTCAGCACAGCCACACATCTGCGCTCCACAGGCCATCAGGAGCAGGAGCAGCCCTGCATCTCCTGGCTTGTAAAGAAACTGCTCTCTGCCAGAGACAGTATCCACATAAAACCCAATGGCGACGCAGGAGGGGTGTCTTATTGCAGCACGTCCGATAGGTGTGTGTGTGTGCATCTTTGTGTGTGTGTGTGTGTGTGTGCGCACATGTGTGTTCTGATGCTGGGTGACATCCAGGGCTTCCAGGAGCCACAGTCTCATTTCCAGCATCTCTTTTTCTGTCAACAGAATCTGAATCAGGGATGTTGGGCCGGCAGCCGTGGGCTCCCACACGTCTAGGCTCTGAATGAGAGTGATAAACACCCTTGTGATTCCCAATGCCCTTGCCCCAGGAAAGCACAAACACTTGCTTGCATTCACATTAAAGACACACACACACACACACCACCTCCTCCACCTAAAAATGTCAGTCTCACATGTGTGACTGTCAGAGAGTGTGAAATCAAACATCATGACTGAGCATGGCAGCAGCCAGACATCTCAAGAATGCATCTCTCCACTAAACACACACACACACACACACACACACATACACACCTACACACTATGTTTCTGTGCACCGTTCTGTGTTTTTGTATACAGAGATTTGAGTAAAAATGCATGGCATCCTTAAGCAGTGCTGTCCTGTCCTGGCTGTGTGGCTTCTTGCACTGGTAAGGAGAGGTACTGGGGGGGCGGTAAGGAGGGGCTGTTCATCTATCTGCCTGCCTATCTCCCCTTGCTCTGCTATATGTTTTAATTGGGGTGGGCCGCAGGACACAGGCACATCAAAGGACGACTCAGGAGAGAGGACCCCCCACGGCACTGCAGCACCAATTATCCATGTCCAAACACCCACAGAGTTGAAAACAACACACACACACACACACCACACACACACACATATGCACACACACACACATATGCACACACACATGCACCACACACGCATGCACACACACACCACACACACACACACACACACACACATAGCACACACACACATATGCACACACACACACATATGCACACACACATGCACCACACACACACACACACACACACACACAGAGTTCATTCCAAAAGTGCATATCAAGCTTTCCACATGCCAGGCGATGTCCAAACACCCACAGTGCTTAGATGAGACACACACACACGCACACACTCTAACACACACCCCAGTGTTAGACACTAAGTGAACATCAGGTCACCCACCCCCAGGCCAGAGTGTGTGTGTGTGTGTGTGTATGTGTGTGTGTGACTGGCTAACATGGGAAAACTGGGAAGTCTGGGCAAGCACAGAGGACAGATCCAGTACACAGATTTAGAGGATCACCAGAAACAGACAAAGTGACACACACACACACGCAGATATAAACTGTCTTGCACAAATACTCATACACACACACACACACACGCACACACACACAATGTTGTACCATTTGATTCATTATGTTCTGTCTTTGTTTACTTCACACACACACTTCTAATGCCTGCTTGTACAACCAGAAATGCTTTGGCAATACAAAGTCTATGTCTTGTCATGTCAATAAAACCCTATTTAACTGCAATGAACTGAATTGAGAGAGAGAGGAGGACTGATAGAGAGAGAGAGAGAGAGAGAGAGAGAGAGAGAGAGAGAGAGAGAGAGAGAGAGGAGGACTGATAGAGAGAGAGAGAGAGAAAGAGAGAGAAGAGTGAGAGAGAGAGAGAGAGAGAGACGGAGACGAGAGAGAGAGAGAGAGAGAGAGTGAGAGAGAGAGAGAGGAGGACTGAGAGAGAGGGAGAGAAAGGCTGTGCTGATGTTCTAGACGGAGCATGACTCTTATTTGTTGATGTGTTGCTGTGTGATGTACAGGCTGGAGGCCACTGTAATCCTACTGTAGTGTTTTATGGTGTCTTCAGGTAAGCATATGTTTGGCAGCGAGGAGCAGAGCTGGAGCGTTTATGCATGATTACTGAGGCCCGCCGCACCACAGGAGAGGCCAGTAAATCTCTCCCCTACCCAGGCCACCAGAAAACTTGCATGTCGTGTGATGTGAGTGGGGAGCTGTGTGTGTGTGAGACCATGTGGGTGTGCATGTGTGTGTGAGTGCTATGGGGTGTGTGTGTGTGTGAGCATGTAGGTGTGCATGTGTGTGTGAGTGTTATGGGCTGTGTGTGTGCGTGTCTATGTGTGTGTGTGTGAGTTGCATGTGTGCGTCTGTGTGTGTGTGTGCGTGTGTGTGTGTGTGTGTGTGTGTGGCAAGCGTAGTCAGCAGTAGAGTGAAGGGGACTCAGGAGCCTTGCTGTTCTGATCAGTACACGGAGGCAGAGAGACGAGGGCATCCAGTGTATGAATAAAAAATTCAAAAGCTAAGAAATGGCAAAAAACATCCTTATTTTGAAGGGTTTAGATAAGGCCTGCAGGGAAGTATCTCCCGGGCTTGAAGATAACAGACGAATCTCCAAATCTTGAACAAAAACCCAATATGGGGCCACTTAAGCCTTGGCTCTCCCATCCCCACTTCCCACCGACTACAAACTGAGGACGGTGAGCAGGAAGCAGCTTGGTGTGGAGTCGCCTCTCTTTCCATTTATGACCACAATATCAGCCATCCCAGAGGCCCAAAGCTAAACACACACACACAAACATACACACACACACACACTCACACAAACATACACACACACACACACACACACTCACATACAAACATACACACACACACACACACACACTCACACACAAACATACACACACACACACGCACGCGCACACACACACACACACACACACTCACACACAAACATACACACACACACTATGAAGACAGAGATGATATGAAATGATCCAGTATGCAGGGAAAATAATCCTCAGAGGCTTCTGTGCACCATAATCCTACAACTATCTATCTCTAAAGATTTTTCATAATCCTGCAACTATCTATCTCTAGCCTAAAGATTTTTTATAATACTGCGACTATCTATCTCTAGCCTAAAGATTTTTCATAATCCTGCAACTATCTATCTCTAGTCTAAAGATTTTTCATAATCCTAAAACTATCTCTCCTGTGTTTCATTTCTCATTAGTACTTTGGGGCTTCTGAGGAAGGGATGCAAGACACTATGCTTCTGCAGAGCTTTTATCCAAAGCGACTTACAACCTGTCAACTATCAAGTGTCCAGGGCCAGTCTCCCCTAGAGCAACTTAGGGTTAAGTGCCTTGCTCAAGGGCACAACGGTGGCAGGTGGGATTCGAACCCACAACTTTTCAGGCTACTTGCATGCTAGCCAGATTCCTTAACCACTACGCTACCACCGACCACGTGACCACCGACCACACCGGCAGAGGTGTGGAATTAACTACAACACATGTTTCTGCAGTCACTGAAGATTAATACAGAAGATTAAGACTTACAGTGACCTTTAAGTTTTTAAAGAAACAAAATAAAAATAAATAACTGAATAAATTATATAATATAATAATAATAATTAATATAGACATATTCTTTAAGTCAACTGGGATGGCATGGCGCTCATTTTGACACTTACGTGTCCAGATTGTCCAATCAGAGGCAGACTTAAACTGGGTCAGAATCTGCCTTAGTCTCTATTGCTCCTGTCTCCCCAAAAGTGCTCTGCTGGGCTTTCAGGCTCAATCCATAATTCAGGCCCCACGCTAAAGCAGCTGAAGAGGGAGAGGCTCGTTTGCCGAGAGACGCAAGATTGGCTCTCGGAATACCTGCTCTCAGGTGTCATTGCTACCGACAACAATCAGAAAACACCTCGACCTCACCAACACCCCGATTGGTCAGCCCATGCCCCAGACAGATAAGCCTTGGGCCCTGATTGGTTGGCCAAAGGCCCTGACATGTAAGCCTCGGGCCCTGATTGGTTGGACCATGCCTCTGATATGTCAGCCAAGGACCCTGTTACTGGAAGATTCACTCCTTGGGGATTTCCTGTGAGAAGGGGAATGAAGCAGGCTGGTGATTGCATGGTTCAGTGCTGCCAAACCCACAATGATGCAGTCAGTGACGCGCTCAGAGATTATGTCCCCCCCATCACCACCACCATCACCACCACAAGAACCCCCCGCCCCCGCTTCCGCCCTGGCCTGTCACACACACACACGATCCCTGGAGCCCTGGAGGATCACGAGAGGACAGGCTACTGAGGCAGATGAAATCATTTATGGATGAATCCAATGACTGGCCTGACAAGACAAGACGCATTAGAGCCATCATACATTAGAGGGCCAGGCCAACTGTCATCCATTCGTCACCAACTTTCTTCAAAAAGAATTCAGTCACAAGTTTGCCACCTCTGCTCCTCCTCTCTCTCCTCTCTGCTGTCTGGGATATTCTCTCTCTCTCCTCCTTTCTCTGAAGGAGTGGTTGTGATTCTCTCGCTCTCCACCTCTCTCCTAAGGAGAGGCTGAGATTCTCTCGCTCTGCTCCTGATACGAAACTGCTGTCATGAGTCATGGCGGGCCATTTGTGATCTCTCCAGCTCCCAACCTAATAACACCAGCGACCCCAGGAGAGCACTGAGGACAGGCACAAAGACATAACACATCCACAAAGCACAAAGACCTTGGGGATAACACTTATGAAAGCATTCTTCTGCCTCTCATTCTTCTGCCTCTCAGCACTTCCATCGGGCTGCTGTGAGCAGAGCTCCTTCAGCGAGGCTGGAATGAGTGTGTGGAAATAAAAATCATTGTCACACATGGTACACTAACATCATCTCAATTTTTTCACCATACATTCCATCAGCGCTTATTAACTTATATCAACTCTGTCCTTTCGCCCTCACTTAACGCGGCAGAATATTAATTGCGTCATTAAGGCATGGGTGTAAATAATAGGCTTAATCTAATAAAGCAAAGGAAGTTATTTACGGGAATTCGTAGGACTGCCAGGACTCTGAGTGATGGCCAGATGCTGGAGAGTCGAATAGAGCCTCAGGAGGGAAATAGTCCGGATAAATCAACGAGGGAGGTCATATCCTGCTCCATAACACCGCACACTCTTTCCTCCTGCCCAGGGCCCTGAGAGCCAATCTCCAAAGCAGAGTTAGAACCTCAACCTCGATATTAGCTCTCGTTTTCAGGGTCGGCTAACTAGAGTTAGCACCTCAAAGAACACCTGTGATATATAATATCTAATATTAGCTCCCGTGCTCAGGGTCAGCTAAGGCTCCCAGGCAGAGTTAGCACCTCAAGGACTAATATAATACATCAACATCTATAACATTTGCTCCTGTGTTCAGGGTATGGGTGTGGATGGTGACCGTGTGTGAGAAACTGAACAGTTAGAGAGCAACTCTAAGTTGCAGTAGTGAGAATGAGTCACTGGGTTCATCAGGATGGGATTTTCCCAACACTCTAAACCCGCCAGTGATGTCATGCACTCAGCAAGGACACGGCTCAGCATATTCTTCTGCTCTGCAGCCTGGAGCACCAACACCCATTTGTGATGTTAACCGTTATGTTAACATGATCCTTTGGAAATCAATAAGTAAACGGGACATGATCTGAATCTTTCAGCCACATTGGGAAACAAGAGAAATCAAGTAAACCTGCTGAGTGGTTTCAGAGTGTGTGTGTGTGTGTGTGAGTGGTTTCAGATGTGTGTGTGAGCCTCAGCTGCCTGCTCTGTACCCCCTTACTGCTTACTGCTGGCAGCAGAAACTTCAGCATCAGTTTTAGCTGCTGCTGGCATTAAGGGTAGCAGTAAGCTACAGCGCCCCTCGGCACCGTGTGTGTGTGTGTGTGTGTGTGTGTGTGTGTGTGTGTGTGTCTGCTGGCATTAAGGGCCAGCAGTAATCCACAGCACCCCTAGGCGCACGCACACACACACTCTCCCCCACGCCCCCCGCCTGCCTGCCTTGCTGGAGCTGCGCTGTTTAAGCAGTCTTACTCATACCTCGCTCAATGCCCCCCCTAACAACAGGACTTTGATCGTTTGGAGGTGCAGGATTAGCGCGGCTAATCCAGCACTGAGTTCCTGTTCATTAGCAAATGCTACACCACAAATATGCACAATGGAACATGATGAGTAAGGGTGTTGAAGACAAACACACACACACACACACACACACACACACACACACACACACACATAGAATTACAACATCTTGATACGCCTTCTGTCTCTCTCACTCTCTCACTTCTGTTTTCCTTGCCAAGACCACAGATTGAAAAACTGAAAAACAGTCCACTGTGTGTGTGTGTGTGTGTCCACAGGTCTGTTAGCACACCGTTTTTTCTCAGGGCTGAGGGAGATTGCTAGCTTGCTGATTCTTACCTCCAGTGGCTTCAATGTGTGTGTGCTCAGGAGTTTGTCTAAATGTGCAAGTGTGTGTGTGTGTGTGTGTGTGTGTGTGTGTGTGTGTGTGTGTGTGCTGTGTTTGCCCAAGTATGTCAATGCAAATGCAAGTATGTGTGCTTTTCCATTCCTATGCATGACTATGCATGCAGAAATTGTGTGTACTGAATGTACACAGAAATACAGCAAGAGACAGAGTGTGTGTGTGTGTGTGTGTGTATCTGGTTCCGCGCTGGTGGAATGACCTCCCAAGTGCTACCAGATCAACTGATACCCTCTCCACCTTCAAGAAACTCGTGAAGACTAAGCTCTTCCAAGAATATCTCCTGGTGTAAACTTTGAGAATGCACTTAATAATTTAATTTCTCTACATTGTGTTACACTATTGCACTTTCAACTTAAAACAGCGCAGATTCTATGTTAGCAATATGCACTCCTTGTTGGTTCATTGTGTTGTAGCTTGAATGTTATCCTCTTTTGTAAGTCGCTTTGGATAAAAGCGTCTGCTAAATGCCTAAATGTAAATGTAAATGTAAATGTAAATGTGTGTGTGTGTGTGAGAGAGTGATAGAGAGAGAGAGAGAGAGAGAGAGTGCTTTGGCCTCCAAGTAATCAACCATCCTCAGAGTTACAGTAAGAGATGGGTTTCACTGCTGTGCAATAGTGTAGTGTGTTATTAAGGCTGTGTGTGTGTGTGAGAGAGAGAGAGAGTAAGAATGAGGGATAGAGAGAGGGATGAAAGGTGAGGATGACAGAGAGACAGAGAGAGAGAGAGAGAGAGAGAAAGAGAGACACACAGAGACTGACAGACTGAGAGAGAAAGAGAGACAGAGAGAGAGGGAGAGAGAAGAGCCCTGACCCTCTGCACACCAACCAAGAGCTCAGGGAGCGAAAGCTAATTATTGTCCTGCTGTGCTCCAGACAGACGGATTGGCCAGAGCCCTGAGCGCAGACACAAACTAAGGCTGAGGTGTCCCAACTTGTCACCACACCTCCATCCCCTACACTCTCCTCCCCTCCCCACACCCCCACCACCCTCCCCTCCCCAAGGCTCAGTTGAGGCGACACGTCAGGGATGTACCGGCCCCTTCTCCCCCGTACCCCAAACAGGATGTACCGGCCCCTGCTAGCCTCCTGCCCTCCAGAGAGTCTCAGCGCTGATGTCTCTGGAGCTGCCATGTGGTAGAGATTCACTTCAACGGCATCAAGGCAAACAAGCCTACAAGTCTACAAGCCTACAAGTCTACAAATATATTCTTTATAACTTCGATCTGTTTGAAAGTTCTTTTTAGAAGGCTGGTGAGACAACCGCTCAAACTTAAAGTGTGTGAGCAGACTGCATTGCACTGACATCTCTGAAAAGCTGCAAAACACCAGATTAGAGAGAAACGCAAGTAAAAAAAAGAGGTTTGGCATTTGGTTGGTAGGCCATCTCCCTAGTTGCTTGTCTTGACAAAGGGAATGAGTGAAGATGGAACCAAGGCAATCCCCACAGGAGCAATCCCTCAATCATCTGAATATTTAACAACTGAGACTCGCAGCTCTGACAGACACCATGCCTTTAAAGGAGGGGCTCTGCCTCATGTAAGACCTAAAATATTTATCTGAAGAAAAGTCTTTTCCTCAATACAGCATTTCAAATTCTCTCCTTCTGAATGATAAATAACGACAACAGATACTGCACATTGTGTTTGTATCACCAAAGTCTAGTGAAGACCTGGGAACAAAGCACATCTACTGTACATGCTGTCCACTCAGATAACGGCAAATGGCATTCAGATCATTGTTCATCATTCAGATCAGCAAACGGCATTCTTGCTGAAAGCACAAAAATAAGTCATCATCATAGGCAATCCCACTGGCCCACTGTAGCAATCAGTGTGGCTAAAGCTAGTTGACCCCCAGCCCAGAGCTCCAGACGAGACCCTCACAACAGGACTCTCGTTCAGACTCTCGTCGCTATGGTTAGTGTTTACTGGAACCCAGACTATGCATTCAGCACACAGCCGCTGTGTTTCTCAGAGTATTAAAGTATTAAGGCTCTCACAACTGAGTGCACGGCTGGAAAGATTCACCACCCATGCTGATTCAATGAATGTAATCCAGGACAGCATGCAGATCCCCCTCCTTGTGTCCAAACACTCACCCAAGAAAGGGCTCAACATCGGCAGCTATGGCAGCTTGGCACAGGGAAGGCTGGGGGTGGCGGGGGGCACAAACATTACTGAGCGCCCCCTGCTGTTTCAACATGGCAGGAATGATGAAGGGAGGAGATACTGTAAGAAGAGAGGACAGGAGAGGAGAAGAGAGGGGAGTAGAAGGGAAGAGGGGAAGGGAGGAGAGGAAGAGGAGGAGAGGACAAGGAAGAGGAAAAGAAAATAGAAGAGAGGAGAGGAGGGGAGAAAAATAGAAGAGTGGGGAGAGGAGGGGAGTGGTGGAGTGGAGAGCCCAAGCTTGTGATGATTAAGCCAGTCTTTCAAAAGGAGCCCTGGGTGATTACAGAGTCTTAGAGGTCACATAGAGGGGAGGCCGCATGAGGGGCGTTCTTAGGGACAGGGTGGGAGGGGCAGGGAGGTCGCAGGAGGGTCTTTCTTGGGGACGGAGTGGGAGGGGCAAGAAGGTTGCAGTAGGGGCGTTCTTGGGGACGGGGTCGGAGGGGCAGGGAGGTCGCAGGAGGGGCGTTCTTGGGGGCGGGGTGGGAGGGGCAAGATGACAGCTATGTGACAGACTTACGGGTCTGTGTATCCACCTGGAACAGACTTACGGGTCTGTGTATCCACCCGGAAATGCACAAATCAAATGTTTTAATCTACTGTAATCGCATGCCTGAATTTGATCAATTCCTTTTATTTATGCTGGGATGTTGTTCAGATCATGGACGATTTGTCTTAATGAAAGCAGAGGTGAAATAGACAACACAGTTCTACATTGTTTAACTCGTGCTAATAAGCTGTTATGACCACCATAGTAATAGGCTACATAATTGGTTTATTATTTGATGCAGAAAACCTTTGTCTCTACTGTTATAAGGAGGCTGCACTGGGCACATTATGGAAGCGGTCACAGTCTACCGTAACAATCAGCCTACCTTCCACAGTAATCAAACACTGTCTGCACCAGATGCGACGAAGACTCTAAAAACAATAGACCTTGTCTTGTAAATGTAGGTGACTGTTATGTAACACTTCTGTAACATATCGAGTGTAACCCTAGGGTTAGAAATCGATATTAATGAAATATCAAATCCCATCTCTAGGCCTTTGCGTATATGTATGTGTGCATGTGTGTGTGTGTATGTGTGTGTGTGTGTGTGTGTGTGTGTGTGTGTGTAAGACACAGAGCAGCATTCTCCTGGACCAGGACATTGTTTGGGAACCTAGTGGGAGGCAGGGGGATGGTGGAATGGGAGGGGGGGGGGGGGCCGCTTGGCAGGAAGCATTTGGGGGAGACAGGAAGAGCAAAGGGAATGGCGACTTTGATGAGTAACAGTCTCAGATTCCTCAGTCTCTCATAGCATTAAATAACATCCCATAACCAGCACCCCCCCTCCCTCCTCCCCAGCTGCACCCCGCTTCTCCAGCCCACCCCCACACCCACACCCAGAACCTCCGCCTCCAGGCTGCTCAGGAATTTAATATCAGTCCCTTGGCAGCCTGGAGCCCTTAGACATGGGCTGGGTGCTGAGATTTGGGTCTTTTTTCTCTCTATAGCTGCTGCACAGAAAAACAAGCAGGGGCAGCTCCAGACGTCTGGAGGGGCGGCAGCCGGCCTCCACTATCCTCCCCTCAGCCTCAGCCAGCCACAGACTCCACTGATCAATGCTGGGAAGGTCATCTGATAAGCCTGAAATCCTCTGACTGGACAACCCATTCTCATCTGCCCAGAGGGCCTGATCCCATGTGAAGGACACACACACACAGCCCCCATTCCTGGAGATCAACCATACAGGCAAGAGAGGAAATGCGAGGTTAGGAGTGAAAGACACACGACACACATGCACACACACACACAGTTACTTTAGGACATGCTCAGCCTGATCAAAAGGGTGGTAGGCGCTGTGTCTCTGTGTCTCCCTGTATCCACACTGAGGCTGTTGTAAGATGGACTCAGCTGTGTCTCACAGATCATGTCTAATACATCCCCCATCAGACACATAGGCCAGAGCACTCTGAATGGCACAATCACACGCCTTTTATCTTCTAATGGAAAGACACGGAGAGGCCAAAACAGCTTCGCTGTGGGCTAATGGAGGCAGAAAAGTGGCTCTCTCATCTTCCATTTCTCTTCATACAGCAGGAAGAAAGACTTTTCCCAGAAACACTCGCTGTTACGACAACACTTGACTTGATTATGACATTTTGTAGGCCTAGATCCCGACATAACGGAATCTAGGATGATCCAGCATTACTCCAAGTGATGTGGTGACGTCATCACCAGAAGTGGAACTCGTTTGTCGATCAGAGAGAAGAGGATAACAAGTGAGCAAGAGACACCATTAGCGTGGAGAGATTTTCTAGGAAGCCCTTTGACCTCTCCTCTTTCGTCCTTCCTTTCCACCCACACAACAGTCTCCAGTCTATTGGGCCGCCCTTCGCTTAGGCCTATGTACAGCACTCTGGGGCCGTACTTGGACACTTTCTGACTGGCTTCGGCTTCTGACTGTCTTGGCGGTGCTGTAGCAACCGGGAAGTTGCCATGTGGGCCCTTGATCAAAACCAAACTTTCTAGTCATTTATGTTCATACTTTGGCCACATTTGCGATGTCCAAGAGTTAAGCTTAAGTCCGCTTAAGCATGGAGTTATCAAGGACACACGCATAGGCTACTATCGTAGAGGCGCAATGCACTGTTAATGTGAGCTACGAATAGCTAACATTTGTTTTCAGTCTTCTACAACGTTCTTGCATTTCAGCGAGTTTGCGGATATGAAAGCGGAATGTTGTTAATGAAGTCTGCAAGGGTTTGTCGAGGATAGCCTATGCGGGGGTCCTTTGAAAGCTTGGGTCACACAGTTAGGCTCCACGGCTCTCCAAATCCAAATGGAATGTCGGCTGAGAGGGGGGAAGGAGAGGGGGGCACTCATGACCGTCACTAATGCGCACCTTCAAACCTAGGAATGGGGTGTCAATCTTCATTTTCTATCAAACAGACCTGAATATATGCGACAGTTTGTGACAACAATCGCTTCTCACTTCAGTTCAACACGAATAAGGACTGAGAATGCAACACAATTAAGATGCCGTTCGCCTTATTTGCTGTTTTTGTTCCTAACTCACAAAAAACACAAGTCATTCAGCCAACACACACTTGCATAAATAACTGAGTAATTCGGGTGTTCCTAACAGTTTATACATAATTTATAACACCAAATAGCCAACAAACCATTACCATCAAAGACGTCGACAATCGCCCAGCAGCCTAGGTAGCCTTTACTCGGTATCACACTAAGGTATCCACTCAACCCCCTTTTCAAACACCGTAGAAGGCTGTGGGCGATAGGGTGTTCGTTATTTTATTCTGTTAGAGCGCAAAACCAACTAAATAAGTAGTCCACCGTGGCCATTCCCAATGCCAAGCCTGGTCGATTACACATTTTCTCGGTCCACAACTTTCCTCATTAAAGTTTAAACCGCAACGTCTATCCAAAGGCAATAAAACGGACTGAAACGTTCTGTGCAAATACCATCCAGTCACATCATTAAGGGCTTGAGGCTCGTAACAGTTAGAAGTCAGCGGTTTACATTCTTTCGGGGTTATCCTAGCCCATCAGCCCTCTTGCTCGCTGCTCTCAATGACAACGAGAGCGACTCCACAACAAATACAGGCTTCACTTCCAACGGAATATATAAAACATACACACGCGAAAACGCAAGCGATCTTAATAACTCACTTGTTTGTGCATGAGCAGACACACAATTGAGAAGTCATCCAAATAGGCAAGGGCTTCGAGTTGAGTGGTCTAGTTGTTACTCCTCTGTGATACTTGGTCCGACTAGGCTACTTGGGTTGCAGGCAGCACAGCGCAGCATAACTTACTGATGTCACCAGGAAGGAGGAGACTCGGCTACAAAAGAGCAATGGCCTCGCAGGCAGCAGCTGTCACTAGAAGACCCTCTTTGTCGAGCTTTACGTTTCCATTGACATTTGAATTTAATTCGTTTATATTGCATCTGGTTTTCACTAGGGTGTGCACTTCTTTAATTAACAGATGTTTTCATTTGGGATGTTTACAAACTTGTTTTCAAACAGACCCAGACATGCGCGCACACACACACACACACACACACAAAGCTTCAGATTGCTTACAAGCAAATGCACTGTAACGCAGTAACACAATGCTAAATTGTTCCTATTGCGTAGCTTAGAGAACACACAATAGCCTGGTTTATTTGAGTGATGTGGTGTGAAAGACAGTGTAGATCACGGTTCAGCTCAAAGAGAATGCCAAGATGTTTCACGACAAGCTGACGCTGGCACGGTTTGAACACAAAGGAGTTTTTTCCCTTACTCTTTCCTCTCCAGTCAAGACGCCGGGACAATCTCAGGTTGAAGAGGAGGAGAGAGCCATGGGAAGCCGACTAGCTTTTATCTTAAAACAACAGCGCGGTTCGCTTTCGCATGCAATGTAACAGACAGGCCTACCTCAAGACAATTATTTTTTTCCCTGAAGATAGCGGACATGATAGCCCCTATTAACCCAAATGACAGGCAGAATCAAAGGGAAATGTTGTTTTCTGTTGTAAGCGTTGCTATGTTTGACGGCGAGTTTATGGATGTGCAAATTGAATTGGTTGAAAATTGAAATGCAAAGCTGATAGACAAACATCTTTACGCCCGAGTAGAGGCCGTTGCACCTCATTAGGCCTGGTACTACCCACTGCGGGAGACGCACTGGATAAGTGAGGTGGCAAATGATCAAGAGCTGTGGTGTGTGTGTGTGTGTGTGTGGGTGATGGATTAACGCGCGCACACACACACACACACACATACAAACTAGTCATACTGGTGATGGGAGTGCGCACAGAGGGAGAGAATGCTTGAAGAATAGAGAATGCTCAAAACATATACGAAGGTGTTCCACCTCAGTGTATCTGTCACCTGTCATAAATTGTGTGATGGCGAATCCAGAGAACTGTTTAACTTCCAGAGGATTGCTTTAAATGACGGGTTGGCCACACATGCCCTAATCTGACCAGGTGTCAAAGACTGCAATGAAATTAGAATAGAGAGAAGATTGTTGGGATAATATCAACAAACAGTGGAGTAAGAGAGTGAGAGAAACAGAGTGAAAGAGAGAGTAAGAAAAAGAGTGAAACAGAGTGAGAAAGGAAGAGAGTAAGGAAGAGAAAGACAGTGAGTGAGAGTGAGTAAGAGAGAGGGAAAGAGAGTGGGTGAGAGAGAGAACGAGTAAGAGACAGAGAGAGAGAAAGATAGATCATCCCTGCCGATGGGAAAGTTAAAGTAAACTAAGTGAACTTTCTAATTTTGGGGCTTTTCTAAAATTCCCCACCACAGTTCCTCTGTCTCCTGCGAATGTTAGTATCATGGTCACAAACAGGCATGTCTGTCTGGGGGAAGGCCTGCAAGCATCTCTGGGCTATATTTTGCAGTCTCAGGGTTGCACAGGCCCCGTCTGACTCAGGGTTTGTCATCTAAGTTGGGAGGAATGTGGACAGCGCTGGGCTCGGCTGCACAGCCACATTCATTTCCTTATTGGGCGCTTTGGTCCTGTGCTGACACACCAAGGCCCAACAACCCGTCCAGGAAGAGAAGTCTCACCTGGAGGATGGAAACACAACAGCTGCAGATGATAAACACTCCGCCCCAGTACTGTGTGAACATCTGACTGTCTCACCGCATCTCGGGGTGACAATGAACCCGTTTTTAGCTGTTGTTATTCCACTGGAATGGGGCTGTGTGGTTAAACTATTTAGGTGTTTTATCTGATTAGGAAATACAACCAAAGGCTGACATAGTGTGATGAGCTATAGTGTGATGTTGGAAGTACATCTTTTTCTGTATGTGAAGAGTCACATATTGGAGAAACTTAAACAACACTCCCTGTAGGAGTCACTGCCACCCTCACACCATCGGGCCAGGCAGAGCTAGGCTAATATCCCGTGCTACCAGTCCCACTAAGCCCAAACTGGTTTTATTTCAGACCTGTCAGGCCAATAGCCCCTCTGTCTTGTCCTCATCCCTGCCCACAGAGCTGCCTGAGGCACTCTCACCAGTACAGTCAGGATGTGTCCAGTTGTAGTCCATGAAAGAATAGTCATAGATGATCTGTGAAAGCTGTCGGTCTTAAAATCTAATCTGGAGTGGAATACGTTTTATCTGCCTTCCACTTGGAGAGGTTTGTTAAGGCATATGCCTTTTTTATTTTTTATTTTTTATCCCTGCGAAACCCGAAATTTGATGAGATACAGGAGGTACCATTTTATTAACATTTAACAGCCTGTAGCTTGTCCAACTAAATCTTTTTCATGTTTGCAAACTGTGATCATTTTCAAAATGATTGCGCTATTTTCCTTGACAATTTTATTGCACGATCGGTAGAAAATGGCTTCTAATAAACAATCTAATAAACATGCATAGCAGCCTTAATTACCTGCTTTATTACCCTTGTTATGACTGCTTCATCTTGGTGCTGAACCCTGACTCAAGTCCTGCCTCTACCGTGATGCTGCCTCTAGCATCAGTTAGCCCTAACTGGCCCAAGGTTTTAGTTGGGCCAAAAATGTGGGCTTGGTTGCCCGGAGATGGCAATTAGCCTCGGCCTAGCGTGGCCTGCCTGTGGCCGGACTGCGTGCCTGCGCCTCTCTGCTCCTTGCTGTCTGTGTGTCATTCTGTGTGTGATGCTAACAAGGCTGCAGTCCTCTGTGTGTGTCTTTGGCAGGAGTCATCATGCTAGTCAGATGGCCACGGGACATTGTGGATGTGTTCATATGCACTCACACAGTCATAGGGTCTGTGCCAGACTACACACTGTACTCTCTCTCTCTCCCTTTCTCTCTGTCTGCCAGTACACCCCTCTAAAGACTGATGCAGCAGAAATGAGCTCTCTTACATGGAGTGGAGAGAGAGAGAAAGAAAAAAAAGAGAGAAAGAGAGGAGACTGTTAGATGAATTAGACAGCAAAGGCAAGCAATTAACAGCTTCAGCAGAGACAAGAGTGACCACACAGCTTTGAGACAAGCACATTAAGACACACACACACACACACACACACACACACACACACACACACATTAAGAAGCCCATGGAGGAATGGAGTTGCTGTTTAAGAGGCGCTCAGGGCTCAAGACCATGAGGCCGTGGGTTAGGAAACAGGGCGCTGTGCCAAAGCCACCTTATTAAGGGCTGGAGACGCAAACAGAGCCCAGAGAGGTGCCAGCGTCGGCCAGCTCAGCTTGCAAGGGAGGAATGGCAGTGGCCAGGAGGACTGAGGTGTGCCCTGCCCTGCCCTGCCGTGTGTGTGTGTGTGTGCCATCAAGACTGAGGCGTTCCGTGCCCTGCCCTGCCGCGTGTATGTGTGTGTGTGTGTATGTATGTGTGTGTCATTAGGGCTGATGTGTTTTGTGCCCTGTCGTGTTGTGCCGTGCGTGTGTGTGTGTGTGTCATCAGGACTGAGGCATTACTTGCCCTGCGCGTGTGTGTGTGTTTGTGTGTGTGTATGTGTGTCATTAGGACTGATGTTTTAAGTGCTCTGCCGTGTTGTGCTGTGTGTGTGTGTGTGTCATGTTAAGCCATGCCATATGTGTGTTGTGTTGTGTTGTGTTGTGTTGTGTTGTGCTACACTGTGCCATGCTATTTGTGTGCCCTGCTGTTCTGTGTGTGTCAGGGCTCTGTTTAAGTCCAGGAGAGGTAGCAACGCAGGGAGGCTGCCAGTAAGTAACAGCTGATTTAGAGCCTTCGCCGACCAGCTATTTCATTGGGAGCTGTCTGGAGGCCAGGCCCAAATGATGGATGTTAGTTACGCACAACTAGGAGACATGTCCATTACTGTGGGGAGGCAAAGCCAGCCCCCCCATAACATAACATAACATTTTGGTTATGTTAGATGTGGGGCTTCAGCCTTGACTTGTCAGTGAGTTCATGTGTGTGCGTGTGTGTGTGTGTGTTCACGTGTGTTTGTACAGATAAAGCACTGTTGACACTCCATTGATCCTGTGTCATGGCATTTCAGAGTAATTACTTGCTTTCCTCCCCCTGGAGATAACGATGATATACACAAATAGTCGTGGACATGCTGTTTTTATGGTTGAGACTAATTAACACCAGTCACCCTGCAAGCACTGACGTCTGACATGGAAAGCATCAAATGAGCTGCAGTGAGCTGTAGAAGAAAGCACATATCACAGAGGTTTTGCAGGAATCACCAGGATTTGCAATGGGTGCTCTTCTGAAAAACAATATTTATTATTAATGCTAAAATCCGCCAGAGTATTTACAGAAGTAGTTATGAAAGCACATAGCTTGAACCACAAATAAATAAATAAATAAATAAATAGGAAAAAAGTAAACGTGTCTGATATTTTGTGCTCCAGAGTTGAGAGGCTCGTAGGCTGTTGGTGCCTCCCTGTCTAGGCTTCTTTCGCCTTTATGAAGAGCACTGTCGCCCACACCTCTCTCCGCTGTCTGTGCTCTCCACACACAAACACACACACACAGATGGACGCACATAGATGCACACACACACACACAAACACACTCACAAAAATACTCTCATGAACACACACACAAACACACTCACTCTCACACAGGCACAAACACATACACACACATACACTTCAAAAACATTTTAGGTTGATCAGTATTCCTTAAGAGCCGTGAGAGAGTGTAATATTCAGATTCAGAGAGCTGGCTTCGGCACTTGGTGCTTTGCAAACCAAACCACTTTGCTCTCGTTTCAGGATTGTGCCGCTGTCCAGTTATTGTTAGGCTAAGGCTACCGCTGCTGTTGAACTAGAGGTCCCTCAAAAGTGCTTTAGAATGAATGCACTGACATCTCAGTCAGGCCCCAATCTACACAAACAACACTTCAAACTGTATATTCACACCATGAGCTGTGCTAAAGCTGTCAAATTACTTTTGTCACACAAATGTAAAGCATTGCGTCTAAAATATCTGTGTTCGCTCTAATCGCTCATGACGTTAGCATTTGCATTTCATTAACAGCTGAACAGCGTCATAGCTAATTTGCAAGAAGCTTTTTAAAGCTTTTTTTAGTCGACATAGTTGTCCAAACTTTGTCGCTCATAAAAAGTGGATTACTTGTTTTACAGCTTTAGCAACTTTTGGTGTGAACGCACAGTAACACTGCTAACACAGCTAACAAGCACCTTTTGGTGTGAACGCATAGTAACACTGCTAACACAGCTAACAAGCACCTTTTGGTGTGGACGCATAGTAACACTGCTAACACAGCTAACAAGCACCTTTTGGTGTGAATGCACAGTTACACTGCTAACACAGCTAACAAGCACCTTTAGGTGTGAACGCAGTTACACTGCTAACACAGCTAACAAGCACCTTTTGGTGTGAACGCACAGTTACACTGCTAACACAGCTAACAAGCACCTTTTGGTGTGGACGCATAGTAACACTGCTAACACAGCTAACAAGCACCTGGTGTGAACGCACAGTAACACTGCTAACACAGCTAACAAGCACCTTTTGGTGTGAACACACAGTTACACTGCTAACACAGCTAACAAGCACCTTTTGGTGTGAACGCACAGTTATACTGCTAACACAGCTAACAAGCACCTTTTGGTGTGAACGCACAGTTACACTGCTAACACAGCTAACAAGCACCTTTTGGTGTGAATGCACAGTTACACTGCTAACACAGCTAACAAGCACCTTTTGGTGTGGACGCATAGTAACACTGCTAACACAGCTAACAAGCACCTAGTGTGAAGACACAGTAACACTGCTGACACAGCTAACAAGCACCTTTTGGTTGTGAACGCATAGTAACACTGCTAACACAGCTAACAAGCACCTTTTGGTGTGAACGCACAGTAACACTGCTAACACAGCTAACAAGCACCTTTTGGTGTCAACGCATAGTAACAGTGCTAACACAGCTAACAAGCACCTGGTGTGAACGCACCTTTTGGTGTGAACGCACAGTAACACTGCTAACACAGCTAACGAGCACCTTTTGGTGTGAATGCACAGTAACACTGCTAACACAGCTAACAAGCACCTTGTATTTGCCATTTAGTCTGAACTGAATCTGGTTTATTAGAGTGTAATTACGGTGTGTAAATCAATAGCTAGTCCTCATCTTTTGCCTGAGCCCATAAACAGAGCGTCTCTATTGAAATGGCACCAGTGTATCATCCATGGTGCCACCCATTCTCATTACGGTTTCACAGATGATTAAATTGCATGGGGGCTTTGAAAGAGAGGAATGCTGAGGAGACTGGAGAGCAGGCTGAAAAACAGATGCTTCATATCATTTGCTAAATGCCTCTGGAGGAGCGAGTCGATTTACGACACATATGCTCCACAAAGGAGGCTCTCTGGGTAGTTCTCCTCGTGCTTCTGTGTCACTAAGTAAAGCTGGCTATGAATAAATAAAAGCACAGAATGGCTTGGCGTCACCACAGGAAGTCTCTCTCTTCCTATCTCTCACTCTCCCTATCTCTCTCTCTCTCCGTCTCGCTCTTTCTCAGCTGTCCACCTAGTCAGCAGAAGGCACCTCAGCGTCATTCCACTAAGTGCCCTAAACAAAGACTTTGATTTCATTGATTTCATTTCAGGTAGAGTTGAAATTCTTCTACTTCTCTGGTAGAGGTATGTGCAGCATTCCCTCAGAATCAGGCCGCTGGCTTGGGCTATGTGCAAACAAATGACAGAAGAGCACAGATAAAGCACTCACTCTGCGCGTGCAGCCTGACTGACTCACACAATGGAGCTCTCCTCAAAGCAAAACACTAGTCTTTCATCCACAGGTGATTATCAGTCAAGGGAAGGTATCCTTCTGTGAGCCGTGTTAAAGACATTGAGGTCCTGAGGTGATGTTTGTGCTGTGATAACATTCAGTGCTGAAGCTGAGGTCCCATGGGGCTTAGGGGAAAAAAGTGAGTGTGTAACATTTGAGTGGAAAAGCTAACGATAAACCCATAGCAGGATGTCCGTTAGCGGTGAGCATGGTGTCTGTTAGCGGTGAGCATGCGTGGGAGTCATGCACCTGGAATTCCAAATGCAACTTTGATAAGAGTCACAGGTGTGAAAAGCCTTGGCAAAAAACTAAAGATAAGGAATTGGACCTGCCGTACAATTTCCTTCTGGTTTATCTGTCTGTTATTTTAGGTGCAGCCTATGTGTTGAAGTTAGGCTCTAAACTAGCCTCCAAACTAGCCTTGTGAGGCTCCTCTCTCCAACCCTGTGTGTCCTACCCTCCAAACTAGCCTTGTAAGGCTCCTCTCTCCAACCCTGTGTGTCCTACCCTCCAAACTAGCCTTGTGAGGCTCCTCTCTCCAACCCTGTGTGTCCTACCCTCCAAACTAGCCTTGTGAGGCTCCTCTCTCCAACCCTGTGTGTCCTACCCTCCAAACTAGCCTTGTGAGGCTCCTCTCTCCAACTCTGTGTTTACTGGAATGTCATGCATATGCTTTCATTGGGAGTCTCAGGTGTACACAACAACACACACACATAATCTCTAAGCACTGTTTGAAACACATCATGCACACACACACACACAAACACTCACACATGTGTGCATGCATAAACTCTGTGTGAAACACATCATGCACACACACAGACAAACACTCACACATGTGTGCATGCATAAACTCTGTGTGAAACACATCACATGCACACGTACACACAAATGCGTGAGCACGCGCACACACAAACACATCAGCAGCTTCATTCCTTATCATCTCTAGGGGCTCTTTGGGATGCTAATTTACTTCTACTTCTATACCTGAGCACTCCTCTGACACACACACACACCCACAAACACGCGTGCGCACACATACACACACACACACAACCAGATTGAAGCTGCTGAGTCTGAGAATGGCAATAACAATTAGCCAGAAACAGATGCTGTTGTCCAACTGCTGTGTGCTCCAGGCTCTCTCTCTCTGTATTTGTGTGTGTGTCTGAGTGTGTGTGTGTGTGATTCCTACATAACTGCTTTTGTTTCAAACTTGAACCTGAAACCACAACCAAATCCAAAAGGTGTGTTTGTGTGTGTATGTGCACGGGAGAGAGAGAACACTTACATGTCAGTTAGTTTGTATGTTTTAGTCAGTGTGTGAGAAGAAAAAGTAGAAAACAAACATGTTTGAGTTTATGTTTCAAAACAGCAGAAAACTTGAGACCAGAGGATGCAGCCAGATGCACTCAGATCAGAGGATGCAGCCAGATGAACTCAGATCAGAGGATGCAGCCAGAGGACACCGCCGAATTATGTTCCGCTCACTGAATGGAGCGGCTGCTTAATTATGTTCCGCTAAGCACGTTAGTAGAGCATTTGATTATGCTCCATTGGAACATGTTAGCGGAGCGCCTGATTATGGTCCATTGGAACATGTTAGCGGAGCGCCTGATTATGGTCCATTGGAACATGTTAGCGGAGCGTCTGATTATGGTCCATTGGAACACGTTAGCAGGGCATCTGATTGTGTTCTGTTGGAGCATTTAAGCAGAGCTTCTGATTGTGTTCCATTGGAACATCTTAGCGGAGTGTCTGATTGTGTTCCATTGGAACATCTTAGCGGAGTGTCTGATTGTGTTCCATTGGAACATCTTAGCGGAGCATCTGATTGTGTTCCATTGGAACATCTTAGTGGAGCGTGTGATTGTGTTCTGTTGGAAGGACTGAATTAGCAGTGTTCCGTCGGAGCACACTAGCGTTGTGTTTGATTGAGTTCCATCGGATGGAGGATTGTATGATTGGGCGTGTTGGTGAATCACGTGATCAGCAGATCATCGGATTGAATTCTGTTGGATGGAATGTGTAAGCAGAGTGTCTGATTGTGTTCTGTTAGATTGAGCGTTTTAGCGAATCATCTGATTAGCAGATCATCTGGAACATGTTGGCAGAGTGTCTGATTGTGTTCCGTTTGATGGAACGTGTTGGTGGATCGCCTGATTGAATTCCATTGGATGAAGTGTTAGCAGACCTCTGATTGAGGTCCGTTTTGTGCTTTATATTAACCAATGGTTCTAGAGATGGCATCAGGTGCTCCATATTAACCAGTGGTTCTAGAGATGGCACCAGGTGCTCCATATTACCCCATGGTTCTAGAGATGACATCAGGTGCTCCATATTACCCCATGGTTCTACAGATGGCACCAGGTGCTCTGTATTACTTTAAACTGTTGTGTGTTTGTCTGCCAGAATGTTAGACAGCCACCTATGGCATGACTACCATATAACGTTGTTGGACAATATTTTTTGGAATTGTTATGATGCTCAGCCAAAGTCATGGACAAATTGTAGTCTATCACTTATCGTAACCACTGACTATACTTTTCCTGCATGACCCTGGCAGTTGGGTTGGCACTGGAGCGTGGATCTGCCAAGGTTTCTAGACTAACTACCATAAGGGAGTTTTTCCTTGCCCCTGTTGCGTTTGGGTGCTCTTTGTTAATGTCTGTAAAGCATCACGAGACAATTCTGTAAGTGGTGCATCATAAATGTAATGCAATGTAACGGAACTTAATTGAATTACCCAACAGTTCGACAGACGTCAACAGGTGCTCCACCCAGCGGTTCTAGAGGTGGCATCAGGTGCTGTGCACTACCCAACGGTTCTAGAGATGCCATCATGTGCTGTGTATCACCCAGCAGTTCTAGAGATGGCATCAGATGCTGTGTATTACAGAGCGGTTCTAGAGAAGGCATCAGGCGCTCCGTATAACCCAGCAGTTCTAGAGGCACCATGAGGTGCTGTGTATAACCCAGTGGTTCTAGAGGCACCATTAGGTGCTGTGTATAACTCAGTGGTTCTAGAGGCACCATTAGGTGCTGTGTATAACTCAGTGGTTCTAGAGGCACCATTAGGTGCTGTGTATAACCCAGTGGTTCTAGAGGCACCATTAGGTGCTGTGTATAACTCAGTGGTTCTAGAGGCACCATTAGGTGCTGTGTATAACCCAGTGGTTCTAGAGGCACCATTAGGTGCTGTGTATAACTCAGTGGTTCTAGAGGCACCATTAGGTGCTGTGTATAACCCAGTGGTTCTAGAGGCATCATTAGGTGCTGTGTATAACCCAGTGGTTCTTGTGTATTTCTCAGTCCAGGTCCTGCTCAGACTCTTTGCTGCTCTTGTTCTCTGGGGGTGAATATTTATTTATTTATTTCATTGTGCAGACCAGGAAATCAGCCCTATCTTTGACCCCCCCCAACACCACCACCTCCCACCTGCCCCTCACTCTTCTTTATTCCCTTCCTCCATCTCCCCTTCACCTCCCTCCCTTCCTCCATCTCCCCTTCACCTCCCTCCCTCTCTCTCCCCCTCAATCTCACCCTCCTCCATCTCCCCTTCACCTCCCTCCCTCCCTCTCTCTCCCCCTCAATTTCTCCCTCCTTCTCTCTCCCCCTCAATCTCGCCCTCCCTCTCTCTCCCCCTCAATCTCTCCCTCCTTCTCTCTCCCCTTCAGTCTCTCCATTGCTTCTCTTTATTCCCTCCTTCTTGCGGTCTCTTTTCCCCTCCATCCCTCTCTCTCTCTCTCTCCTTCTCTGTAATCTGCTCCATCTCTTCCTCCTTTGTTTTTCTTTTCTACACATTCCATTTGCTACAAGCGTCCAGTGGCTCTTTACATTAATTGCACTGCTCCTTGTGTGTGTAAGAGTGTGTGTTTGTGAGAGAGGAAGTGTGTGTATTTGTGTTCTTTCCCTGGTCATGTTACCATAGCAACATATGTGAAGTCAACGTATCAGAAAGCAAAAGTGAGTGAGTGAGTTGAGAGGTGGAATCTTGGAGAGGGGTTCCACACTGGTAGGCTGAAGGTGTGTGTGTGTGTGTGTGTGTGTGTGTGTGTGGTCTATCTGATAACACTGATAAACAAGCTCTTAGTGGTTTCGGTTCCTGTGGCAGCTGTGGTTTCGGTCATCTCCCTTTTCAAACAGGTACGTCAGTAGGAGCCAATCCCATGTCAAGGACCCCATCCTGCCTCTGCACACAAACACACACACACACACACACACACACACACACACACACACGCTATGTTCCCAAGCCTGTGACTTGGGCTGGGGCTGGGGCTGGGGCTGTGGTGAGTAATGTGTTATCATAGGCAGAGGTCAGCTGGACAGAGCAGGCTTTGTTTGCTGTCGCTGGATCAGATTCTCTGCAGTGCCTGCCCAGTGGAGGGACAGAAAGCATTCCCAGGTCAGATGAGCCATCTGCAGTCAGGCAAAGTCCTGGGATGTGCTCACTGCAGTCAGGCAAAGTCCTGTGACGTGCTCACTGCAGTCAGGCAAAGTCCTGGGATGTGCTCACTGCAGTCAGGCAAAGTCCTGTGATGTGCTCACTGCAGTCAGGCAAAGTCCTGGGACGTGCTCAGTGCAGTCAGGCAAAGTCCTGGGACGTGCTCACTGCAGTCAGGCAAAGTCCTGTGACGTGCTCAGTGCAGTCAGGCAAAGTCCTGGGATGTGCTCACTGCAGTCAGGCAAAGTCCTGGGATGTGCTCAGTGCAGTCAGGCAAAGTCCTGGGACGTGCTCACTGCATTCCTGATAGAACACCACTGGCTTGTGGCTGCTGTGCTCCTCAGGCAGGCTGGGAGTGTGAGAGTGAGTGACTGTTTCTTTTGAGTCCAGTCAGTAATTCTGAAAACACATTCACAAGCACATTTTCACACTTTGCCCTGTTTCTCAGTAAGAGGCTGTGTATATGTGTGTCTGTGTGAGTGTGAGTGTGTGTGAATGTAGCCACTTTCAGACATGATCTCTGTGCCATTTGCCACGTCACTGAATGTTTATCTACCGCATGCCATGATTTCCAAGTAGTGCTCTGCACGATATGGACCCCCTCCTTTCCCCACCATTCTCCTAACGTGTTGGCATCCCAAACGAAAGCCATTCAGTAGGCTAGTCTCATGTGTGTTTGTGTGTGTGTGTGTGCATGTATATGTTTGTGTGTGTGTGTGTGTATGTGTGTACATGCACCTCTAAAGTTTCGTCTTTTGTGTGCTTGTCCTTGTGTGTATGTGTGTGTGTGTGTGTGTGTGTGTGTGCATCCACAGGGTTGTGAGCTTGCAAGTATGAGTGCTCATGCATGAAATGTGGTCTTTGATGATGCTAGTCCTCTGATCTGTGCCTTTTCTGGGTAGAATCCCTTGTTTATTTGTGTGTGTGAGTGTGTGTGTGTACTTCTCCAAGCACGTCTTCTGTGTGTGTAGTCTTCTGATCTGTGCCATAGATGTGTAGAATACCTTGTTTATGTGTGACAGACATGAGTCCCCCATGAATCCCCTATAGACATCAGAGCCATTTCTGTATTTGGCCATAGAGTGTGTGAACTATGAAGAATCACACATTTGTAGCAAAATAAGGTAGCCAATGTCCTCATTACAAAATGAGGTCTAGCCAATTACAAAACACCTATAGTCAATAGGCAGCCAAAGTCCTTCTTACAAAACCAGCTAGCCAATGTCTTTCCTCCTTATTCAGAGAAATGCAAAATACTTCAGCAATGTGTTTGTCCCATTTGTGTTTGGTTTGGTGTGAGACTCTGAGGTTATCTCTCTCAGTGCTGGCAAGCCACAAGAGGCCCATTACAGTGAGACAGCACCGGGGTATGTGTGTGTGTGTGTGTGTGTCTGTGTGTGTGTGTGTGGGGGGGGCGGGTTGGGCTTTATAAAACCTGATAAATCACACACAGACCCATTGCTGAATCTCTGCAAGATCCTTAAGTGAAGCCAAGTGAGAATTAACATACTCTCTAAAAGGTTACCGAGCCATTTCCCAGACCCATACTAATATCCATCCAGCATTTTAGTCAGGCACTGTCACAGCCAGCTCATTTGGGTCCAGACTCATAGCTGCAAGTTCTAATTGGATGCCAGGGTTCTTACTGTAATGGATGTGGTGTGTGAGTGTGTCCAAGAGGCCGCCCGTCTGATGCATCAGCAGGGCGTATCCACCGGCGACGGTGGTGGGGTGGGGGGAGGGGGCAGATGGAGCCATGCGGTGTTGCTTAGAGCGTGCCGCCGCGGCAACCGGTGTTTTTTTTTTCCATCATCGTCACATTTCCCAATCTGTAATGGTGGCACGCAGCTTCAATTATCACAGCCTTTGAAGTACAGCCAACATGAAAGGGATGATATTAGCTGTGTGGGAGATTTCAGGACTATTTGGACCCTCATTCAAAAGACAGATGGAGAAAAGAGAGAGAGAGAGAGAGAGAGAGACAGACAAATGGCAGGGCCTTACTGATTTAAATGTTTTTGGTCTGCCTCTCTGATCCAGGAATAGAAATTTTTGACAAAAAGAGAAAAAGAGGCGGGCTGGGGTTCTAGATCATTCTGGTCCCAGGTACACACTGTGCACACTCACACACTCACTGGATTTCCATAGCATTTGTTAAACAAATCAGTGTCTCCATGGAGACCGTATGTGTGTCTTATTTACATGGGCATGGTCCTTCCTGGTCCCAGGGCAAACAGCTGGAGCCGAGGACGATCATGAAGCGTATTTGGATAGAGACTTTGGTTCCACCTTACTTAGGGGCGGCGACATCAGAATGACATGAGCCTGTCATAAACGACATGATGTGTCATTAACATTAGTCATTCGGTTTTCGGTTGGTGTGTACGCACATATATGTGTCTGTGTGTGCCTGTGTCTGTAAACATGTTTTGAGTGGATCTGTGTTTACATGTGTGTTATGTTGCATAGTATCTGCTAGCTTCTGCTTGTGTGTGTGTGTTGTCTATGTGTACAGCATTTAGGAGACATTCTCCGCAGGGCATCTCAGACTCTGGCGGATAGCTGCAAGATCAAAAGCTGCATTGGGATGGAACAGTTTACTGTCAGGCAGTACCAGCAGGGTTTCCCCCTCCAAACAGCACCCAAATCATCTTAAGAGACATCTCCCTCCATCTTAAAAAAACACATCTCTACACCCCAGGACTTTCAAAAAGCTCTTTCCAAGTGTTTGTGTGTGTGTGTGTGTGTGTGGTGTGTGTGTGTGTGTGTGTGTGTGTGTGTGTGAGCTCCATATTCTAAATGTCTACTGATGCCTTTTTGCATCAACTCTCTCATAATCAAAGGGTCATCAGTGGTTTGCTGTAGGGTAGGGTCTTTTATGCAGGAAAGTCTCAAGGGCAGTATGCTCCTGTGTGTATGTGGAAGGTAATCACAGGCACAGTAAGCTTGTATATGTGTGTATGTGTGTGTGTGTGTGTGTGTGTATGTGTGTGTGTGTGTGTGTCATTTAATCAATAAGGTTACCAGTCCTTATTTGAACAGACATTTAGGATTTACTTGTACCTTTAGTCACAATGAACAGGTAGTTGTGATCACTGCTAGCCTGATAATGTAGTTGTGATCACTGCTAGCCTGATAATGTAGTTGTGATCACTGCTAGCCTGATAATGTAGTTATGATCACTGCTAGCCTGATAATGTAGTTTATAAGTCATCTGAATGGTAGACAACAAACCGTATCAAACTATTATGCAACCAGAAAATGTTCTGATTGGTAGTTCGTCAAAACACTAGAAATAGCCATGGAAACATTTTTAAATTGATAAATCATAGCCTCAATGAAATGGCAAATTTCGTGATAACATTACTGGTGTCGGTTAAAAGTTTTCAAGATTGTAACAATATAAAAGTCCTTAGCTAATACACATCCATATTCCATAGTTTCATATTTCATGCTAACATTAGCAAGCCAACTAGCTCGGTTAACAGACAATACATTTGTTCCGTATCTAAAAATATTTAGTAGTAATTTGCATCACACATAAGCAAATGGCAACACAACAACAAAATAGTCATGCTCAGGCAGGCTTGTTAGTAGAATTTTGAAAGTGTGTCAGAATCACAGATGTGTTCTGCCGGGATTGTATGTAGAACTTGGAACATCTTAGGTCCAGCCATGAGTTCTGGGATGTGTGTCTTTGCTGCTCACTCTCTGGCATGAACTGGCCTTGGCTGGGCAGCTGCCAACACACACACACACACACACACACACACACATACACCTAAACACCCCTGCCTCTCCACCTCCACATTTACCTTACCCTCAGTGCAGCATCACGTACCCAGACTGCTGTGCTTCAGAAGACACACACACACACACACACACACACACACACACACACACACACACACACACACGCACACACACAGTCAGAGCGTAATCCTCCTGTGCATTTGCCAGACATTAGTCTTCCCAATTATTGTGTTTGTGGCTCCTTGTTTCTGTTTTGAAGGCTGGCCATGAGGAGAATGTCTAGCAGCTGCGATTTGGCAATCACACACACACACACACACACACACACAGCAACGAGTCCTGGATAAAGAGATTAAGCAGCACGGTCTCCTTGGCCAGCCCACTGACCCATACACACACACACACACACACACACACAGACACACAAGCATGCAGCTCCGCTACTGCTCTTGTGCTGGCGTCTACTGAGAGGACCAGCCTGGCCAGGAGGGCCACTGAGGGCCGCTGAGGGCCACTGAGGGCCACTGAGGGCCACTGAGGGCCACTGAGGGCCGCTGAGGGCCACTGAGGGCCACGGAGGGCCACTGAGGGCCACTGAGGGCCACTGAGGGCCACTGAGGGCCACGGAGGGCCACTGAGGGCCACTGAGGGCCACTGAGGGCCACTGAGGGCCGCTGAGGGCCACTGAGGGCCACGGAGGGCCACTGAGGGCCACTGAGGGCCACTGAGGGCCACTGAGGGCCACGGAGGGCCACTGAGGGCCACGGAGGGCCACGGAGGGCCACTGAGGGCCACTGAGGGCCACTGAGGGCCACTGAGGGCCACTGAGGGCCACGGAGGGCCACTGAGGGCCGCTGAGGGCCACTGAGGGCCACTGAGGGCCACGGAGGGCCACTGAGGGCCGCTGAGGGCCACTGAGGGCCACTGAGGGCCACGGAGGGCCACTGAGGGCCACTGAGGGCCACTGAGGGCCACTGAGGGCCACTGAGGGCCACGGAGGGCCACTGAGGGCCACTGAGGGCCACTGAGGGCCACGGAGGGCCGCTGAGGGCCACTGAGGGCCACTGAGGGCCACTGAGGGCCACTGAGGGCCACGGAGGGCCACTGAGGGCCACGGAGGAGGGCCACTGAGGGCCGCGGAGGGCCACTGAGGGCCACGGAGGGCCACTGAGGGCCACTGAGGGCCACTGAGGGCCACTGAGGGCCAGGAGGGCCACTGAGGGCCACTGAGGGCCACTGAGGGCCACGGAGGGCCACTGAGGGCCACGGAGGGCCACTGAGGGCCGCTGAGGGCCACTGAGGGCCAGGAGGGCCACTGAGGGCCGCTGAGGGCCACGGAGGGCCACTGAGGGCCACTGAGGGCCACTGAGGGCCACTGAGGGCCACGGAGGGCCACGGAGGGCCACTGAGGGCCACGGAGGGCCACGGAGGGCCACTGAGGGCCACTGAGGGCCACTGAGGGCCACGGAGGGCCACTGAGGGCCACTGAGGGCCACTGAGGGCCACGGAGGGCCACTGAGGGCCACTGAGGGCCACTGAGGGCCACTGAGGGCCACTGAGGGCCACGGAGGGCCACTGAGGGCCACGGAGGCATGAGCCGAGACGTCAGCAGACACAAACACTCCTAAAGCGATCACCAGGTGGAAGGCCAGGTGGAGCACTGTCTTCTGCCCTCACGGCCAACAACACAGCAGACCGGCAGTTTGTTGGCAGAGTGTGTTAATCCTCCTTAATCCGGCATAATTAGTGCATGCAAGGGCTTCTCCTCTTGTTTGTTGGTGCCTTAACTTCACTTGTCTAACAGCACTGTTAAGCCTAGTAAGTCAGCATGAAAAGGGAACTTAACTTGTCTATCAGCACTGTTAAGCCTAGTAAGTCAGCATGAAAAGGGAACTTAACTTGTTTAACAGCACTGTTGAGCCTAGTAAGTCAGCATGAAAAGGGAACTTGTTTAACAGCACTGTTAAGCCTAGTAAGTCAGCATGAAAAGGGAACTTGTTTAACAGCACTGTTAAGCCTAGTAAGTCAGCATGAAAAGGGAACTTAACTTGTTTAACAGCACTGTTGAGCCTAGTAAGTCAGCATGAAAAGGGAACTTGTTTAACAGCACTGTTAAGCCTAGTAAGTCAGCATGAAAAGGGAACTTAACTTGTCTATCAGCACTGTTAAGCCTAGTAAGTCAGCATGAAAAGGGAACTTGTTTAACAGCACTGTTAAGCCTAGTAAGTCAGCATGAAAAGGGAACTTAACTTGTTTAACAGCACTGTTAAGTCTAGTAAGTCAGCATGGAAAGGGACCTTGTCTATCAGCACAGTTAAGCCTAGTAAGTCAGCATGAAAAGGGAACTTAACTTGTTTAACAGTTAAGCCTAGTAAGTCAGCATGGAAAGGGAACTTGTCTAATAGCACTGTTAAGCCTAGGAAGGCTGCATGAAAAGGGAACTAAACTTGTCTATCAGCACTGTTGAGCCTAATAAGGCTGCATGAAAAGGGAACTTGTCTGTCAGCACGGTTGTGTCCAGTAAAGGTCACACCAAGTGTGGATTTTTATATAATTATTTGCATGAAATAACGCAGGTGATGAAACCACCTTCCACGCCGAGGACAAAAAGTTTGCATGTGTGTGTTTTTCACATTTTCTTATTCAGCTTTCGCTGCGTGGCGTCAGGGAAGTTTTCACTGCACACTTGACACATCATGGCGTCCTTGCGTTTGCGTTTGCGTATCTTGCCCTGAGTCTGCATGAAAAGGGCTCTTTCATTTCACTGCACACTTGACACATCATGGCGTCCTTGCGTTTGCGTTTGCGTATCTTGCCCTGAGTCTGCATGAAAAGGGCTCTTTGCTTGTGTGGCAGCGCTGCTGAACTAGTCAGAGGAGAAAGTCTAGAAAGGAGATGGGACCTTAAAACAAAGGACACTTCAAGCCCTGCTGTTTACACACAAACATCACAAAAGGACTGGTGTCCTTTGTTAAATTTGTGTGTGTTTGTGTTTTGTGTTTTGTGCATGTGTGTGTCATTTCGTCACCATCAGTATGTGTTTGTGTGTGTGTGTGTGTGTATGTGTGTGTGAGCCTCGGCCTCTGCTTCTTACGTCTGTGAGTGTGTGTATGTGTGTGAGCCTCGGCCTCTGCTTCTTACGTCTGTGGGTGTGTGTGTGTGTGTGTCTCCTTGATCTCTGCTTCTTACGTCTGTGAGTGTGTGTGTGTGTGTTTGTGTCTCATTGATCTCTGCTTCTTACGTTTGTGAGTGTGTGTGTGTGTGTTTGTGTCTCATTGATCTCTGCTTCTTACGTTTGTGAGAGTGTGTGTGTGTCTCATTGATCTCTGCTTCTTACGTCTATGAGTGTGTGTGTGTGTCTCATTGATCTCTGCTTCTTACGTCTGTGAGTGTGTGTGTGTGTGTGTGTGTGTGTGTGTGTGTGTGTGTGTCTCTCATTGATCTCTGCTTCTTACATCTGTGAGTGTGTGTGTGTGTGTCTCATTGATCTCTGCTTCTTACGTCTGTGAGTGTGTGTGTGTGTGTGTGTGTGTGTGTCTCATTGATCTCTGCTTCTTACGTGTGTCGAGATGGGATTTATCCCTGACTCGCCCCTATATTCTCCAAATCTAACATGCCGAGAGTGTGTGTGTGGCTCCCTCGAGGGGAAGCTCACTGGATTGATCCTCCTGAGCCTGAGCTGTGTGTTGGCGCCTGCCGAGCGATCTGGAACCCCATGTCTGCCAGCAAGCAACCTGGCTGCCACAGAACAATATGGACGTGGGTGTCTGCCGTCAAATGATCTGGAGTTGGCTGTCCGGAAGCGAGCGATCTGGAGCTAGGTGTCTGCCAGTGGCCGATCTGGAGCCGGGTTTCCACCAGTGAGTGATCTGGAGCCGGATGTCCGCTAGCAAGCAACCTGGAGCCGGGTTTCCACCAGTGAGTGATCTGGAACCGGATGTCCGCTAGCAAGCGATCCAGACCTGGATGTCCACCAGTGAGTAGAAGAGGCCATTTGTCATGATGAAGCAGCTGCCCAGACCTCACTGCAGCCATAGACCATAATGAATAGTGGCTCAGCAAAGAGAGTCAAATGCCATTTTTTACCCTCTTTCTGTCTCTGTGGAAGAGACACCATCCTTCACCTTGGGTACTCACTCTCTCTCTCTAAAACCCTGTGTTAAAGGAGACGCTGTCCTTAACCCAGGGTACTCACTCTCTCTCTCTAGAACCCTGTGTTAAAGGAGACGCTGTCCTTAAC
>PYXC01002738.1:177500-190000 GCA_015244755.2 Tenualosa ilisha | reverse complement strand
ATCATTACTCAGTCAGTGTTTCTTGAGGAGCCTATGAGAAGAAGTATATATGATGGTCATTCATGCTGCCCTGGGGATTTCCTCTCAGTATGTATGAAGTATACATTTAATGCAAGTCTCTCTGTATGTATGAAGTATACATTTAATGCAAGCCTCTCTGTATGTATGAAGTATACATTTAATGCAAGCCTCTCTGTATGTATGAAGTATACATTTAATGCAAGCTCTCTGTATGTATGAAGTATACATTTAATGCAAGCTCTCTGTATGTATGAAGTATACATTTAATGCAAGCCTCTCTGTATGTATGAAGTATACATTTAATGCAAGCCTCTCTGTATGTATGAAGTATACATTTAATGCAAGCCTCTCTGTTATGTATACATGCAAGTCTATGTATGAAGTATACATTTAATGCAAGCCTCTCTGTATGTATGAAGTATACATTTAATGCAAGTCTCTCTGTATGTATGAAGTATACATTTAATGCAAGTCTCTCTGTATGTATGAAGTATACATTTAATGCAAGTCTCTCTGTATGTATGAAGTATACATTTAATGCAAGCCTCTCTGTATGTATGAAGTATACATTTAATGCAAGCCTCTCTGTATGTATGAAGTATACATTTAATGCAAGTCTCTCTGTATGTATGAAGTATACATTTAATGCAAGCCTCTCTGTATGTATGAAGTATACATTTAATGCAAGTCTCTCTGTATGTATGAAGTATACATTTAATGCAAGCCTCTCTGTTGTATGTATGAAGTGCATTTAATGCAGTTTCTGTATGTATGAGGCATTTATGCAAGTCTGTCTGTATGTATGAAGTATACATTTAATGCAAGCTCTCTGTATGTATGAAGTATACATTTAATGCAAGCCTCTCTGTATGTATGAAGGATGCATTTAATGCAAGTCTGTCTGTATGTATGAAGGATGCATTTAATGCAAGTCTCTCTGTTTCTATGGAGTGGTAGATAAGTGTTGCAGCAGCAGGACAGCAGGCAAAACCATGGGTAGAACAGACCGCTATACACTTAAGCTGCCGCTAACCAAGTTATGTTGCGCATTTGGGTGACTCCATGTGTTCCCGAGCAAATTCTATTTGTTATGTGGCAAGCAAGCAAGGTGCATTATAGACCCCCACTGAACTGAAGAATCGAAGCACACTTCTTAGTGAATGTGTGTGTGCACAGTATAATGGGTGTTGGTCTGTGCATCATTGCTAGCTTTGGAACTTGGGTCACATGGTCACAGCTGACTGGCGCTGATTCCAAGCTCCGGTATTCAATACGGCATTTATCACGAATTGGCTGAATTTACTAGCCCAGCTCCGCCCACTGAAATATACACTTGGTCACTCCTCCAGCCTCGATTCACATGCAAAACATTGTACACACCAGTAAATGAATGGAGCTCTAGAAACTGCTGAACTTGGCCCAGGTATTTATAATACCTCCATGTTATTGGGCAAGGGGAGGATTTACATGATTCACAACCAATCACAACTGCTTATTGGCAGGGAGATTTACATGATTCACAACCAACAACTGCTTATTGGGCAAGGGGAGGGTTTACATGATTCACAACCAATCACAACTGCTTATTGGGCAAGGGGAGGGTTTACATGATTCACAACCAATCACAACTGCTTATTGGGCAAGGGGAGGGTTTAAATGATTCACAACCAGTGAAGGCATCTTCCTATGCCGATGCCTTTGCTTATGATTAAAGTATGAATGTGTGCTTTCCTTTAGTGCATTCACAGTAAAACAGCTGTCTACATGAAAGACACAGTCTGATTGATGTGGGGTTGGGTTTACCCAAACCTTAACCTAAACCTAAAGGTCTTTAGTGCATTCACAGTAAAACAGCTGTCTACATGAAAGACACAGTCTGATGGATGTGGGGTTGGGTTTACCCAAACCCCTAAACCTTTGCAGCTGCTCTTACAAACTAGACCAGAGAGTCAGAGTCCTAGACGACTGAGTCCTGATCGCCCGCGTCAAACCAACCGCTGAAGTACTGCAATAGCTCATATCCTACTGAATATCTATTTCTAATCAAAAACATGGTTGGAGTTCCTCTGTAATAACATAAAACTGTGATATATTACAATATCACATGATAATAATAATAACAACAATAATATTAGCATCAAATAGTAGTCTAGTATAATATAATATAATATGCTAGTATGATGTAATAATAATAATTAATTAATTGTAGGCTAATTTTTAACATAGAAAAGAGATTGGTGTGTCTCTATTGCCATCTGTTGGGGAAAATGAGGCGGTGCCACATTAAGCCCTCCATAGCACCTCCAACCCAAAGACAAATACCAACTCAGTGCATCCTTCTTCGGGGAATGCCATCCATAGCACCTCCAACCCAAAGACAAATACCAACTCAGTGCATCCTTCTTCGGGGAATGCCATCCATAGCCAGGTAGTAAGAGAAGACGCTCCCAGTAAAGGCCCCTTTACAGACAGGCAGAAGAGGGTGAGGAACGAAATAAACTAAACTCTTATTCCTAATGCTGGTCGTATTTCTAAACCAAAGCATTCTAAAACACTCTCAGCAAAAGCTTTCATTATGTCTGTCCTTCAGCAGATGTCAGCCTCTGACTACTGACTATTCAGACGGTTCAAATGGTGTGAAATGACTCTGTGGATGCAATAAACTGTAAGACTGTATCTCTGTATGTCTTTGTGCTGTTTCTCCAAGAAGAAGCAAGTTTTACAAATCCACTGTTCTAATGCAAATCATTTCCTGTGGAATGTGTGTGTCATTTGCCCTTTGGGATTGATGGGAGTGATTCAGTCCTAGCAATGATTCAGCATGAAATTATTTCTTAAAGTCATACCAGGCAAGTCTGATTTTTCGATTTTTCAACTACAGAGCTCCCCCTACAGGCACCAATATTTTTTGTAACTAACACTGGTTTCCTCTATTCTCACCGAATTGTGTGTATTTGTTTGCAAGCCAAAGAATAGGAACCATCAGTGATCATTTGTGAAGAGTTATGTTGACTGATAAGGTGTAAACAAGGCTCATGAAGGAAGCAGTTTTGGCGCCATTGTTTTTTGCAAAAGCTATACATTTATGAAGAACCGCTAATGAGCCATTTCACCATCAAACCGCTATAGGGCACTGATAGAGCCTCCATTTACCCCGTAATGAGCCATTTCACCATCAAACCACTAGAGGGCACTGATAGAGCCTCCATTGACCCCGTAATGAGCCATTTCACCATCAAACCACTAGAGGGCACAGATAAAGCCTCCATTCAA
This sequence comes from Tenualosa ilisha, assembly GCA_015244755.2. Classification (NCBI taxonomy): domain Eukaryota; kingdom Metazoa; phylum Chordata; class Actinopteri; order Clupeiformes; family Clupeidae; genus Tenualosa; species Tenualosa ilisha. The sequence goes on along the minus strand of PYXC01002738.1, from coordinate 186,706 downwards.
CCCGTAATGAGCCATTTCACCATCAAGTGAGTATGAAGCTGGTAAATTAGCCTAAAAACAGCTTAAAATGTTGCCTGGTATGCCTTTAATAGAATTATGTCTCCCTCTCTCTCCCCTTCTATCTATCTGTGTGTGTGTGTGTGTGTGTATGTGTGTGTGTGTGCATTCCTTGGGTTGTATTGTAGTACAGAGTACACTGGGATTTGGTGCCAGCTAGTCCCCCCCCATTCCTCCCTGTCCTTCTCCCACTCTTCTCTTTCTCCCTCACTCACTCCCCCCCTCCTCCTCTCTTCCCTCCCCTCTCTCTCCCTCCCTCTCTCCTCCCCCCCTAGCTGTCTCTCCCTAGGCCTCTATGGGCTTCTGTCGGGGGGGGGGGGCAGTATGTCCTCACATGCCCCCTCTCCTCTCAGGGCGTTGTGCCCACGGCCACGGCTGCCCAAGGGGTAGTAAAGGAGGGGCGAATTTAGCATGATACCATAGATGGAGCTCAAAGAGAGAGAAGACACAGAGAGAGAGAGACTGAAGAAGAAAGAGAGAGAGAGAGAGAGACTGAAGAAGAAAGAGAGAGAGAGACTGAAGAGGAGAGAGAGAGAGACACTAAAGAGGAGAGAGAGAGAGAGGGAGACTGGATAGAGTAGACTGATATTATGAGGATCATGAGAAATAGAAGAGAGAGAAAAAAGAAAAGAGAGAGAGAGAGAGAGACTGAAAAAAAGAAAGAGGGAGACTGGATATAAAATGGTGAGGGCAAACAGATAGAGTAATAAGAGTATAAGAGGATCATGAGGAATAGAAGAGAGAGAAAGAAGAAAAGAGAGTAGGAAATAAATGAAAAAAGCAAGAGTGTGAGAGAGAGGGGACGAGCAGGAGGCTGTAATGAACCAGAGACAGTGATGGGTGTAAATCCAGACCAGTGACAGTTACAGGCATAAAGCAGTCTGGCCCCAGTGCAGGCGTCCAGCACACGAAGCCTAGGCAGAGGCACGCGGGCTCACGGCCAGCCAATCAGGCGCTGTCTGGGGGGGCGTCTGTGGCTGAGAGCCAGAGGGTGAGTCAGACGCCTGGCGCACCTTTACAGCGCAGCGAGAGGTAGGGATGCATCGCCGTGCCAACAGGCTGTGACCCGTCACTATGGAAACGTGATCTCTCTGAGGCCCCTGGCTACAGGGGATTGGCAGTGAGGAGTGTGAGGAGAGGGAGAGAAGAGGGAGACAGATGCTTCTCACTCACACGTCTATGTGTGTGTGTGTGTGTGTGTGTGTGCATCTGCATATCACAGACATACACATAACACATGTGCACAATTATAAACACACCACACACACACACACACAGTACACATACCCCAAGGGCGTAGGTTTGGTCTCAGGTTTGGTAGGGACAATACCAACCCCAGATAACCACCCCCCACGCACAAATGTTTCAGCCAATGAAAGTGCAGCATGGATAACCTTCTCGCTCTCGCTCTGGAATGTAGAATGCTGACATGTCGAAAAAACAAAACATGACCACTAAGTTATACTATTGAGTTCGCACAAAAATATGTGCATCAATTAACATCCTTGTTATATAAAAAATTAAATGGTATATTGGTAGGGACTATATTGTCTTCCCAAAATATTGGTTGTGACATGTCCCCATGGTCCATATCCAAACCTAGGCCCCCTGTTTCAAAAGTGTCACATATTAGAGATACACACAGACATGCATACACACACACACACACACACACACGCACACACACATATAGGGTATTATGGCTGACGTTGAAATGTTTATTAGAAAGGTGTAAATAAAAGCAGGACTATCAACATTTTTTATGTTGGGGAAAAAAGAATGTGTGTGTTTGTAAGACAAAAGACAAAATGCACAATCAGACAGAAATGAATGTGTTCTACTAAACCTGATGTTAACAGAGACTCGGTGATGGATGGTACATACAGCAGTCAAAACCACTGGCGATGCTCCAACTGAGCAGACGCTGCAAACTGGGAATGTTGTAACTGACCATGGACACTGGGAATGGGAATGCTGTATCTGAACATGGACACTGGGAATGGGAATGCTGTATCTGAGCATGGACGCTGGAAACCTGGAATTCTGTACTGAGCATTGACCTGAGGATGGACGCTGGAAACCTGGAATGCTGTACTGAGCACTGATGCTTGAAACCTGGAATGCTGTACCTGAGCACTGATGCTTGAAACCTGGAATGCTGTACCTGAGCACTGATGCTTGAAACCTGGAATGCTGTACCTGAGCACTGACACGGGTGTGTAGGAGGTGTGTAGCGGCTCCATAGAGTAAAAGTCTGATCCACGCACTTGTTCCTCCCAGTCACTGGAGCAGCCTGTTCTCATAAAGAAAACACAAAATATCAGTCCTTCATCTGTCCAAAAATGAAACTTCCTGCTTCAGTGTGTTCCCATACATTGTTTTCTGTTTTTCTTTCTTTCTCCACATAGTCTTGTCTGCCCCAAGCTGTAGTAGTCAATGGTAGCATGTGACAGGGCGTGTTTGACTGCACCAGATAAAGCTGGGGTTGTTTGTCGGGCATAGTATCCCAGCATCCCTTGCTATCCCTCATATGTCTCCCACAAAGGAAGCAGATTCACTGTTCCCTTCAACAACAATGCCACCTTTCTTCCCTTTGGGACACACTGAATCAAACAGGCTTAAGGTTGAAGGATCACAGAATAGAATAGAATAGACCGTTTCAGCGCTAAAAACAAAAACAATACTCAAACGTTCTATTTCATTCCCAAACTTCTTCAGCTACGTTAAGATAACAATGGAGGCCCTGTGGGAGTAGCTACTCAAACTCTCTAGAAATGTACTACACAGTAGATTAGAATAGAACAGAATCGAATAGAATAGAATAGAATAGTTCTGCACATATAAAATTAGTGAGCTGAGGCTACCTTTGCAACATCTGCCCTGAGGTAAATGGAAGGCAAGCGCACAGTCCGTGTGTCTGTAGCCTGTAGGCAATCAGCGGTCTCAAAGCAGTCAGCTCCTTTTGTACTGTCATCTCTATGGGTTTGTCTTTCTATAGACAGATCTAAAGGAGAGAGAGAGAGAAAGAGAGGGAGAGACTCATTTGAGAGGCGAAAAACCTTTTGAAATGACTTATTGATTTGCCAGATGGTTTTGACTGTCACATGACTGCAATGACAATGAGATAAACCAAAGCATTTCATTTATACACAAGGCCCACTGTCTCTGTTTCAGCAACACTTTGTCCGTTGTCCTACATATGTGAAATGGTTTTGACAAAGACAAAGAGACATTTATCACTGCTGGTTTAAAAAAAGAAGAACACTTTTGCTGTATCTCTCCTAACTGGAGTGAAAGAAGAACACTTTTGCTGTATCTCTCCCTAACTGGAGTGAATGTGCATGTACAAGAAGAAACCAGGAAGAAAAAGTGGGGAAAAAAGAGGAAAAGAATTTCTTCCTTTGCTTGTCACTTCTTTTTCCATTTGTTTTCTTTTGTTCCACCTTCCTGTATCTTGAACAAAGCTGCATTTAAGTCTCTGAAACGGTCGATTTGAGCGTGGAACAACAGAGAAAGTAACTGTCTCTCTCTGCAATAAAGCAACTTTGAGAACGCGAGAGCACAATGGCTTCCTGAATAGTGCGATGACAATGTCAAGCAAAACCCGATCAATACCTTCTGACACCCTCATGCATTGTGATGATCAATACTCTGTTTGGGAGAGTGCGGAACTCATTTTTGGACCTGTCAGTGCATCGATCATCTCATTCCAAGATGCCATGTATTGATCAGGCGCTGGTACTTGGTCACGAGGCGGTGGGCGCTACTAGCGCGTTTGCATTTCAGTGGGGCCCCCAAGCTGCTTAGCAGTCCGCTAGCGCCCCGGGCACACGTCTGGCCAACTGGGCAGGAGAAAAGGCCACTTCATTAGCATGCTCTGCAAGCCAGTTCCTCTCAAACAGCCCATTGTGGCCACAGAGGGCTGCCTGACAACAAACCGTTTGTGTGCATTGTGGCCACCAGAACTCACTGCTTTGGATCAAAAGCGAGACACCAATGTACACACAGTCAGCTCTTTACGTTTAACTACATATACTGTGCACTATTTCCAGCGAACGACGAGGAACAGGCGGAGGAGGTGTAGGAGGAGGAGGAGGGGATTCTGATTCAGTGGACAACATTCCCCCTGGTTGCTAAAGGCCAGCTCACCTCTGAAGGAGAAAAGTCCTCCTTTTGGATTTAAAGATGCTAGCAGTCTAGTGACACTTTATCACAGAGTCACGTTATTGTATTAGCTTTTATTAGGGGCTACTGGAATTTATCAAACTAGACCGTATGAGTTATCAGGGGCTATCAGTATGATCAAACTGAGAATGAGTTATCAGGGACTATCAGTATGATCAGACCGAGATTTCAAACACACACACTCACACACACACCAATATAAGATAGAAGGGAATCATATATGTCCCAGTGTGCCATGTGTTAAATGCCAGGAGAGTGTGTTTCCCATCAAAGGGCCTTCTTGTGTGCTGCCCAGTGGAGTGAGAGCGAGGTCAGGTGCCCATTGGTCAGGACGGTGGACTGGCAGGGCCTGTGATGCCCAGGCTCTCCCCCTCCACTGCTGCTCTATAAAAGTCTTTGCCCTGCCTCCCCCGCTGTCCACTGCCTGCTCTCAATCTCTCTCCGCTCCACTGGGACAGCTGCGCCAAACTGGTGAGTCAACATGACTTAGTATTGAGGAGTTGAGTTCAACTCTTAGCTATCTCTTCAGGTCAGAATATACTGAGTATAAACATATGTCCTTTAAATGATTGTATCTATAAAGTGTTTATAAATGACACAGAGACAGAGATTACTGTGTATAAATATATGTCTTCTGCATTATTGTATATCTATAGAATATTTATAAATTATACACAGACATAGATTACTGTATATAAACATATGTCTTCTGCATTATTGTATTCATAAATTGTTTATAAATTATATACAGACATTGATAGGATTGCTGAACTGAAACAATATTTCATTGTCAGGCGGGTCTGAAATTTGCTTGTGTCCATAGCAGCTTAATAACAGCTGTGTCATAGGACACATTTCAGCGGTTGTAACCTGGGTGAGTGTCCTGAAGAATAATGCATTCTTTCAGCTTGGTCTGGTAACCATGAGTGACCTGGAGAATGCCATGGCGACCATCATCGAAGTGTTCCACAAGCACTCCGAGAAGGAGGGGGACAAACACAAGCTAAAGAAGAGTGAGTTGAAAGACCTGATCAGCAATGAATTCCCGTCCTTCTCAGAGGTGAGACACACACACACACACACACACACACACACACACACACACACACACTCATACACACATACAAACACACACACACACACACACGCACACACAGACACATGCATGCACACACACACACACACACACTTATACACACATACAAACACACACACACACACACAGACACGCACACGCACGCACACACACACACGCACACACACACACAGACACGCACACGCACACGTGCACACACACACACACACACACACACTCACACACACACAAACACACACACACACACACATTGAGCCAAAGAACACAAAGTGGGTGGGTGGGGAGGAGGAGGTCGACGGCTAATTCTTCTGTTCATCTCCCTCCTGGGCCCCTTGCAGCAGGTAAAGGACCAGGCCACCTTGGACAGTTTGATGGAGAGCTTGGACGCAGACGGAGACTCGGAGTGCGACTTCCAGGAGTTTATGACTTTCATCACCATGGTTACGGTCTGCTGCCATGAGTTCTTTTTTGAGCAACACGACGATGACTAGGGGTGAAGTGGGGCTCCATGAAGCTAGAACACAAAAGGAATAGTTTTAACATGAAAAAAACACAAGGCATGGAAGGCTTTCTTTTCATCTTATCTCAACTTCGTCAGCCTTACTCTGTTGCTCACATTCCTAGTCCTTTGCCTAGCTCACTTTAGACGGAGACGCGTATGTGAGTCTCTCCACTCCTTTAATTTATGATGTGAAGTGTTGTTTTGATTGCGTGTTCATTAAGACAATGAAATTACCTTAAACACTGCTTCTTCAATCTCCAGCCCAGTGCAAATGATCCAGTTTAAACAAACAAACAAACAATATATTTAGTGTAGAGTTACTCTGTGGTATTGTCAGTCTAGGTTAAAACACAGTGAAATTTGTTTCCTTGCATTGGTTATGCTGTATTTGCTTGGTCACCTACACCATACGGATGGCCATAAAACACAGCAGTAGTCATTCCTGTACTGCCCAAACCATTAAGTCTATGGTGGAGACATATCTTTCCTCCCGATACTGAAGATCAGGGGCACTTTTCCAGAATGCTCTCCTTTAGGCCAGACTGAATCACAGTGTCCCCCCCCTAAGTCTCAAATCCTAAGGCATGAATACAACCTCATGATTGGCTGACAGATGCCATTCAAATCTTTAAGGCATGAATACAACCTCATGTCACTCAAGTCTTTAAGGGTTTATGGCTGAGGTTTAGGGGGGGGGACTGGGATTGAGTCACTGACTGGGTGTTGGTTCATGGGATGTTGTTATCAACTGTTTCTGAACCATCACAGCATCTAATTGTCTATAAAACATCTATAGAGTGTTTACAAAGCAATGTCTCTGTTGGCGGACTATCCAGGTGAAGTGTGACTGTGACTGCAGACACTGTCTGTAGAAATCCACTCTATCTCACAGAAAAGCTCTCTGACCCTGAGGCAATAACACCGAAAACCACAAGCGATTCTGTTGGGATACCTGTAAGAAGTCATAATGTTCAACAAGTTATTTTTCTCATTCACCTTTTTGATTAAACAACCTGATTAAGACAACAACTTCAACCTGTATATAAATAAAATAGTAACACTTTACTTAAAGTCTGTATATGTGAAGCCTTATGAACACATTAATGGGGTTATGAATTATTCATCAGGCCGTAATATTACTGATGTAATCGCTCAAAAATGGTTATGATGCCAAAGTGCAGTGTTATAAAGCACTGTGATACACCAGGCTGGGCTTAGGCTTTTGTTACAACATCATAACATTTTATAACTCTGATCATGACTATTTTTGAATGGTTATATCACTTTTCTATCAATCATTACAAAGCGTTATAAATACTTTATAACCCTTTAAGGATGTGTGGATAGTGTTTTATGGACACAGGCTTGAAGCAAAGTGTAACCAATGAGACCTTGCAGAGTTTCACGTTCAGCTTTCAAAAGCAGTTAGAGCTCATAGATGTAGAAGAAAGAAAATGTGCCTGTCCTGTGAGGAAACATTGCAGCACTGGTGGCCTGGCCAGTTGATGGGTGAGAGTGTGTGTGTGTGTGTGTGTGTGTGTGTGTCCTCTGCTGAAATGATGCAGTACTGGTGTCTGTCCAGTCATTAGGTGCTGCTCATTTAGCAGAAGGATACAAACAGGTGAGGAAATGAACACATGCTGCTATGTCAAGCAAAGACACTGAATAAACCTGTTGGCAGAAGCAGACTTCTCTTCTTGTGTGTCCCTGTGCTGTTTCAAGCCTCCGCAAGAGACACTAGTCCAATGAACACGCCCATGGCTGTAAGGACTCCCTATACTTGAAGACTGATTGGAAATGGCTTCCTCTCACAGTCTGTGGCTGCCTGTGCTGCCCACCCGCAATAAGCTCAGATTCATGAGCCCTGCTGTCCTGCCTCGCTACCACTGAGGTGGCCACTTAATGCTCTGGTAACACTTTGCAGCATTGCTGACCTAAATGAGTGCTTCTCACATGCATAAAGTCAGACACATCTCATCTCATAACCATGGGGTTTCTCCAACAAAACAGCTCAATATATCTCAGTGTCAAGTTCCTCAGTGTTAGTTCAGTTGTTGGGAAAGATACAGACACTGTGCTGTACAGACACTGTTAGCAAGTCCCTAGGGTTATGGTTAGTCCCTAGGGATATGGTTAGTTATTAGGGTTATGGTTAGTTATTAGGGTTATGGTTAGTCCCTAGAGTTATGGTTAGTTATTAGGGTTATGGTTAGTTCCTAGGGTTATGGTTAGTTCCTAGGGTTATGGTTAGTTATTAGGGTTATGGTTAGTTCATAGGGTTATGGTTAGTTCCTAGGGTTATGGTTAGTTATTAGGGAATTGATGTAAAACAGAAATAACGGCCCAAAAGAAGTATCACATGTCTTTTATACAACAGTTAAGTCCAGTCCAACTATCAGTTTCTGATTGGACGAGATGCATTCTACTCCTCATTGGCACGGGGCTTATCTCATGATATAGCAAAGGTGACTCTTAAGAGCTAGTGATCACTCCATATTTTCATAACATCACATTTGAGGGAATATCTAGATGGATTATGCAGCTTGGCATCTGACACACAGTCAAGCAAGTCCCTAGGGTTAGGATTAGTTTGTGTACTACGTACGAGTCAATCATTGTAAATGGTAAGTCCCTAGGGTTAGGGTTATGGTTAGTTAGTATACTGCGTACGAGTCAATCATTGTAAATGGTAAGTCCCTAGGGTTAGGGTTATGGTTAGTTAGTATACTGCGTACGAGTCAATCATTGTAAATGGTAAGTCCCTAGGGTTAGGGTTATGGTTAGTTAGTATACTGGGTACGAGTCAATCATTGTAAATGGTAAGTCCCTAGGGTTAGGGTTATGGTTAGTTAGTATACTGCGTACGATTCAATCATTGTGAACGGTTAGCCAAAGACCATCCAGGCAAGTCCCTTCACTCGGCAACCATCTTGGAGCGCCTTTGGGCAGCTATTTGGTATTGACAAGACCAGGCCCTATCAGAATGACTGGGGAGATATCCAAAACTCCAGATCGGTGGGTCGTACTGACTTAAAAGTGTACTGTGCCAATCCTTATTTAAGTCTGAATCGATGTCACAATGTCAAAATCAACCTGTAGGTTGCTCAAATATAGCTTAAAAAGACATTTGCAATTTGTTTACTACGTCTGCGGCAACATGTGCAGCATGGCTATCACCATGGTGACGGAGAAAGTAAACAAAAGGTTGTCATGGGAGTATCTCTACCTTCCCTTTAAGGTCCTAAAATAATGGGAAGCATCGCTGATAAATATAAATCACAGGAGCTGCATTCTTTTCAGTTCTACTGGTTGTGTTGTGTCTGCTGGCCCTGTGAGCGCAGCGCTGTGTCAGGGAGTCCACGGAGG
>PYXC01002738.1:170000-172500 GCA_015244755.2 Tenualosa ilisha | reverse complement strand
CGCAACACCTCCAACACACGGAGGAAAGGAGGAGAGAAATGGAGGGAGAAAATGAAGCGACTCTTGACCTTATAAACCCTTTTATTGAACCACCCATTCAAAAGCGTCTAAAATGTGTCTGGAAAAAGTCTAAATTATGTGTCGAGAGGTGGCAATTAGCTTCTGTGACTCACCTGTCAGTCTTTGTCTGGATCCGCCATTGTCACCAACAATATTAATCAGATCTACTCATCTGAGTAAGAAAGAAAATTAAAGGATGGATGGAAAGAAAGAAAGAAAGACAGAAAGAAGGAAAGAAAGAACAGACTCTAAGATGAACAAGTGCAGCTGTATTCTGGGCACTCTCAGTAAGACTAGTGCACATGCCACCATCACCACACTCTTAGCCACAGTCCTCTCTGTGTGTCTCGTGCACAGGTGAACTCAGCTAGACAACCGCCAGTAAAGGTTAAGCATCCTTGCTAGCATCTCTCTCTCCTGTTGCTGGCTGGTTACAGGCTACTAGCTCTCAGTGCAGAGTTGTGAGTGTTGGTTAGTACAGATTTAAGCAGACTCAGTTGCTGTTTCCAGGACTGTGAGTGTTGGTTAGTACAGATTTAAGCAGACTCAGTTGCTGTTTCCAGGACTGTGAGTGTTGGTTACAGTTTGTCCAGATTTGTCTGGGGTTAACCCAACCAGCAGACTCAGTTGCTGTTTCCAAATGCTACGTACTGCTCCAGCCCCACACACATACTCCCCACCCTCTGCCCCATTATTCTGCATGATATGCAAGCAGCACAAGAAGTCTACTACAATGACGTGATCAGCACCTCATTAATAATGAATTCAATTCAATATATTTACACTGTGCTATTGACAGTAGAATCATCTGAAGGCGCTTAGCTTAACTGTAGGTGCTCTACCCAGCTGACTCAAGTCAAAGGCAGTCGAGCCCCAGTACACAGTTATTATGTTATATGTTATGTTATGTTATGTTATTATTTGTTATTATTTTTCATGTACTGCATACCACACACTTCTCTCTGCAGAGATCAGTGGACGAGTAGTACGTAGTAGGCAACTTTGTAAACGGCAAGAGTTTTCTCCCAAATACCCTCCTATGTCTTTTTTTCTCCCTTTAAATCCGTATCTGTCCTACAAAAAACAAAGATATGGACTGAATGCGTGAGTGGATGTGTGTGAGTGTATGTGTGTGTGTGTGTGTGTTGTGTGTGTGTGTGCGTGTATGTGTGTGGTGTGTGTGTGTGTGTGTGTGTGTGTGTGTGTGTGTGTGTGTGTGTGTGTGTGTGTGCGTGTATGTGTGTGTGTGTGTGTGTGTGTGTGTGTGTGTGTGCGTGTATGTATGTGTGTGTGTGTGTGTGTGTGTGTGTGTGTGTGTGTGTGTGCGTGTCGCAGACAAAGACTCCGGCTGATTGCGAGTGAGCTGAGCAATGGATACATAAATAGTAAACTAAAGGATCCCTCTTAACATTTAATCAATGCTGATAATAAGCACGATCTGCACAACTAGAGTTCTTTAATTTTGGTTCTTTATGGTAGCGCTGTGAAATAATCCTAATGGATGTGGCTGTCATCCTCAAGCATAGTGCGTCTGTGTCACAGCAAAATGGCACTTTGAGGCTTTGCGTCGCTGAGCTATTCTGAGACGCCTCAGTCTCTAACTCACTCGCTCGCTCATCAAGCTCCATGGAGAGCAGGTCTGCTGCGCACCCTTCCAAAGGAAGAGCTTTGCTTTTAATTAGGAGACGCTGGGTTGTGTTTGATAGGATTGCCTGCACTTCCACTCTTCATTAGCATTTAGCACTGCTGCTTCCAGTCAAACTGATTTGGAAGAATAACAGCTTTCAAAGGTGTTACTGGGTATCATTTTGTGAGGTGCACATCCTACAGAAAGCCAGCAACTTTGGCAGGTAGGATTTTTAAATTCTCACCAATTTGCACCCTGCCAAGCATGAAAACACATCAAATTCACTTAACTGTACAAGTCGCTTACTGAATGTGACACAAGATCCTGTCATAACACACAAAAGAATGAGCATTGGGTAGCTGTCAAACTTTTGTGCAAATTCTTTTCTCACGCGAGGCTGGCAAGGGGAATAAGGGCAAAGTAATAAGCTAACTGTAAAAATAGACATCTACTTTGGGGAAAAATACCTCAGCTTTTCTCTTCTCTATCTGTGGTAGTGTCAGTGTTTTTGTAGAAGTTGTTAATGGCTTATAAGAACAACTTAACAACTTGCCCAGTAAGGGGAATTTTCTTCCAGTGGTTCACCAACAAACATCATCTCACAGAGGCACAAGACAGAAGAACACAGGATGCAACAACACACATGCTATTGAATATAACTGAATGTTTTTCTGTCAATACCAAATCTGAACCAGTTGACGGTATTATGGTTGAAATGCAGATTTGGACTCATTCTTATCTAAAAGTAGACCCTGTATTGAGGAGGATACTGAGGTTCCTTATCTAAAAGTAGACCCTGTATTGAGGAGGACA